>JACLAT010000060.1:0-394187 GCA_018105865.1 Metaphire vulgaris
GCCGTTCACTTCGTCTCCACGAATTTACACATTACACGACATCTACGTCTTGCCCGATGTATTCTATCTTCGGTCGGTCGCCCACACCGATGTATACACAACCTTCTGAGGTTTACCTATCCCTCAAGGAGTAAAGTGCCTCACACACCACCCACGAGCCGTCCCCTGCTCGCCTTTACTCACCTACCAACAGCTCCTCCCACCATCGCGACAACATTGCCTGCCGTCGCGGTTCCGCCATGCGGCGCATACTTACCCATGCTAAACTCACAAAAACCGGGTAGGCAACCTCCGTTCTCGGACGGGTCGGTTCCCCCTTCCAGACATCATTTCGGGTCGGGTTTCATCTTCCTCTTCTACCGGTGATTCCGGACCCTCCAAACCAAACATCTCTTCAATTTATCTACATGGGTTACAAACTGTTACCTTTTCCAATTTTAACCGGTAGTTCACGGACCCTACCTTTTCCACTATCACGAATGGTCCTTGATACAACAAGCACCATTTTGCATACTGCCCTTCTCCGTGGTGAGAATAATACCATACCTTCTCGCCGATGTCAATTCCCGCGGTTTCACTCGGTACTGTTAACGATCGGCGCGTCGCTGCGCAGCGGTCTTCAATTCGTTCCTCACGAGCTCGTAGGCTTGATCCAGCCGCTCTTTCGGATTCCCCGCCGAGGAACCATAGTCACTATGGATTGACCCCGTGGTCTCTTGGTACAGCACGCCAGAATTAAGTCAACAGCCGCATGGCGTTCTCGTGCCCGAATATCAAATCGGTTGGACTGTATCAGTTTAGCCTTCGCTGACAGGCGTTGTAAGCAGCGGTCACGGGCAGCAGCACTTCGTTCAGTTCCGATGATTCGCCTTCCTGCGTTTCGCTATCATAGCGTTCATACAACTATGCCATCTCTCCGTGCAGCCGTTTCCACGTGGCCAGTAAGGTGACGTTCGTAGCTTGTTGATCTCCAAAAATCTTGCACATTTCCCCGGAACAGCTGGGACTCGAAATTTGCTCCTCTATCTGTTAAGATCGCTTTCTGACAGCCGAAAGTGTTGACCAACGACTTGACTACAGCATCAGCCACGGTCTTCGCTTCCTGATCCCCGGATTGGCGACGTTATCACGAATTTCGTAAAATGATCGACAATAGTTTTTTAAAATGTAGATGTGCCCCTGGACGATTTCGGATGGGGCCCCGTCAAATCTATCCCCACGAGCTGGTAGGCTTCCCCCCGTTTTTCAACGTTTGCATCGCGCCTTGCCGCGGCAAAGGCCTGCGAATATACTTTTGACATTGGTTTGCAGCCCTCTTACAAAGTTTTCGGTATCCTCGCCCAGCAGGCCCAGCAGTAAGCTCTGGCGCATGCTGCCAGCTTCGTTCTTCTGATCCTGAAGTGACCCCTATGAGAGACAAGGATAAAAACTCTTCTCTTAGTTCCGGGGTATTACCAGCTGTACTAACCTCTGAAAAGTGTTTCCGGTAAATAACCCCGTCAGTTTCTACGATTTGGTCAGACTGATGGTACCAGAAGTCTTTACGCATTTGCCTCGTACAAAATCTCCGAAAATTTGGCAAACCGTTCAACCAATTTTTCAGAATTTTAATAACTGGAAGTCTTAATTTTTGTTTTTCTCCTAATTCTTTCCAATGCGGGTTGGCCAAAATTCGTCAGGCTCTGTCTGTCGAAGTCCAGCCTAACAGCTCGTAGCACGCGATCGTCCCTGAGGCGGTTCGAACGGTATGGCGTCTACGTTCAGTCCGGTCGACTTCGCTTCGGGGTCTGTCGGCATGCGCGACAAGGCGTCAGCGTTCCCATGTCTGGTTCCAGGTCTATGGATCACGTCGTAATCAAACTCCGACAGAAACCCTAGCCAACTGGCGTTCTGCCCCGATAGCTCGGTAGATTTATGCAACCATGTGAGCGCCGCGTGATCTGTCATAGTAGGAATTTTCTCTAACAGGAAGTGCTTTGTAATATTTCACAAATTCACTGCGCCAGTTCCTTGCGCGTCGTCGAATAATTCTTCTCCGCGGAGCTTAACGTTCCGGCTCCCGTACGCGATTACTCTTTCTTCTCCGTCCTGAATCTGTGAAAGGACCGCTAGCAGCGCTGAGTCTGGACGCACGATCCGTATCAGAATGAACTTCCCTTCGTCAACTGGCATGGCAAGATGGGGTTGAGGTCAAGGCTTGCTTCCAACTTTTCAAAGGCTAGTTCGCAATTTTCATTCCACACAAAAGGTCTATTCTTCTTGTTAACGCAGTCATGGATTCGCCAGATTCGAGTATCTCTTGACGAATCGACGATAATATTAGGTTAGTCCGATGAATGATCTTACGTCCTTCACACTCCGCAGTCTCTGCCAATGGTGCGATCTTTTCTATCTTGCTCGGGTCGACAGCCACTCCTTCTTCAGACACAAAGTGGCCAAGAACATGACTCGCTTCCCTGAGAAGATGGCATTTTTTCAGGTTTGAACTTAAGGTTGGCCGCTCTGAATCTTTCGAAGACCGCCCGCAGACGACCAAGTGCGTATCGACGTCTGACGCAGATGTTGACGTCATCGAGATAAACTAAACAGGACACGAAGTTCAACTTCGACAAAACTATTTCCATCAACTTCTGACAGGTCATACTGAGTTTTTCAGACCCATCGGTGTTCTCCGCCACCGGAACGCGCCTCGTCTCGTGATGAAGGTCGTCTTATCGAAGTCTCGCTCGTCAGGCGCTATTTGATAATATCCGCTCGCGAGATCGATGTTGGAATAATATTTTGCCCCGGATAAAGGAATCTAGACAAGTATCAATCCTCGGCAGTGATGACTACGCCGTCGTATGTTGATTGACTGCACGGTAGTCAGCCACAGAACCTTGGAGTGTTGTCTTTCTTTGACTAGGACGACATTTCGCCGCTCAGGCGCTGGGTCTCCTCGATCACTCCTGGCGTAGCAGGAGTTCCACCTGGTCGTCGATGGTGCGATGGTATGCAGGTGGCTGTCGCCTAAGCGGCTGCCGTATTGGCTTATTGACTCCTGTGTCGATCCGATGTTTAACGGTATCGTTGAACCCTAGATCCATTTCGCCCTGGAGAAAATACGTCCCTATAGTCCACCGGAGCTGTTTTAATCGACGTTGTTCCCCGTCGGTAATTTCCGGGCGGCAAGTCTCTCACCATTTCGTTTATCTTATCCTGCAAGGATGATGTCACCTGCGCCTGTTCCGGGGACACTATTCATCACCGTTACGGGCGTCCAATGGACCATGACCGCGTTGCTTTTCAATCCCACGGACTTTTGTTCTGTTGACCACCTGAATCGATGTCTCGCCTTCTTTCTTTCCCGTATAGTCCTTGCCACGTGGACGCCGGGTGCAACCTCGTGTTCCAGCATCCATGTAGCGCCATGTTCGCCTCTCCGGTGCCCTATTCTTACTTTCGCCGGGATGCGGGCGCACGATTCGGCGGGTATTATGGATCTGGGTTGGCGGTCTGGATGCGTCGGCACCAACTTCGCTTTCTTCAATATTAGCGCGATTTTGTGTCGCCCATACTGCATTGACGCCTCACCAATGTTTAAGCTACACTTTTCATCGCTTCCAGGAAATCCATCCCAATATGACCTCATAGATTCTGGCTCGACACCACAAAGTTAATCTTAACTCTACAAGCGGCGGTCAGTGTACTGTTAACGTGGTTTCACCGTCCCGTCGATGGGCGTACCGTTCGCCACGACCAGTCGGCTATCGGTCGGTCGTATCTGTTTAGTCCATGGGCATACTTTGCGGGCAATAAGTTTGAGTCACTGCCCGTGTCGATTGGGCAATGGAGCCTGGCCGTTAATTAATGCACTCAATTCAATGCAGTCCGTACACTCGGTTGTATTGCATTTCAGAGTTTCTATTGGTATTGCTTTTATGATTATTCCCGAATTGTCTCTTGTAGGGACAATTTCGTCGTATGCCCATAACCGGAACCTCATGTACTGCGTGTTACCATAATCTCGAGGTATTGCGCTGTTATCACTGTTCCCCTCGATGTGATTATATTGTTTGTCGATAATCCAGTTTGTTGTCCTCCCGTTGTAATAGGGACTGTGGGTTTGAAACTGTTGTTTGCCCGCTTTGTTATACATGTTTTGCTGCTGTTCGGCCGGCGATATTTTGCATTGAGCCAACTGGTTCTCTATGGATTTCCGCCACTGTTCTTGCCCGGCCATCTGAGAACGTATGAGCGCACCTAAGGTCGTTCCAACGTTTCTGTATCGGTGTCCTCGCCACGTACTCCATGCGTATTGCGGTTCCCTGACTTCCGCCGACATTCTTTCGGTTCCATTTGCTGTTAAGATTCGACCTTCAGAGCGGCGTGGAGGGTCTCATCCAACGTTTTTGGCTCGCGTTCGTAGATCTTCCTAGCTAACCACCGGTCCGTAAGCGCGCCAAGAAACGAGTCCGGCAATCGCTTCGTCGCTTCATTCGGCGAACCGAGGTATGAGACATCAGCCTGCGGATGTCCTGCATTAGTTCGGAAAGGGATTCACCTGACTTTTGTTTCCGAAACCGCAACTGTGTCCGGTAGACTTCGGCCTGGCACTGACTGCCCGTATCTCTGACGCAGCCTGTCCACCTAGGCCCCTATAGGTAATGTCTTTAGTAGCACCATACTCCCACAGATTTGGTTCGCCGGTTTCTCTAGAGAGTATTGGAGGACATCAGTCTTCCATCCTCCGTCCAGCCGTTCCTTCTGGCACACACCTCAAATTGTGCCAAGAAGCTGTCCAGTGGTTCAGTGCCGTTAAACTTATTCGGCTTGGATTTCTTGTCCTTTCTGCCGTATTCATCTCCGCAGGGTCTTGTTTCCAGGCCTCCGTTAGTTACTCTCCTCTCGTGCTGCGCCATCCGGTGGTTCAATTATGTCTCTGCGGTCTGACCGGGCGGTTCCCACGTCTTCCTCCTGCGAGGTTTTCTAATGTCATTCCTATCCGATGGGCGGTATACTGCCGCTGGGTGTTTCAAGCATGTTGTCGATTAGTGGCGGCGTTGCATCGTGTCTATAATATCTGCTGCACTGGTCAGAGTTCAAGTTCGTTTGCCACTCACGTGCCTCTCTGGTGTCTCTCCTGCGATGTACTGCACCCTGTCGTGCTATATTGCCCCCTTCGCCCTGGTCTTCTCCTCGTCTTCTATTACATGGAGTGTTCTTTTGTCCCTCTGTCTGTGACGCACACTCTGAGGGGGGCAGGCGGTACCTTTCTGCTGTCAGGTCTATGGCGTCTGTCCGCCTCAGGGTCTAGTCCACCTGCTCTCTCGGCGTCGTCAAGCGGACGGGCCGGGTTGGTCACCCTCCGTCGGTCCCAAGATGATCTCCGGTCGTTACTGTGTCGTTCTCTCTCCCTTCTCTCGAGTGCACGTACGGCGGTGGGCAAGCGGCGCCTCCCCGGTGCCGGGCTTTCACCATTCACTCCTGCC
The DNA here is from genome assembly GCA_018105865.1 of Metaphire vulgaris. Lineage (NCBI taxonomy): Eukaryota > Metazoa > Annelida > Clitellata > Crassiclitellata > Megascolecidae > Metaphire > Metaphire vulgaris. Next base: position 5,472 of record JACLAT010000060.1, read on the forward strand.
GTCGTGTGTATTTCTGCTCGCCTTCTCGGCGTGGTCATTGGGCCGCAACTGCAACGGATCCGCCGCCAGGCGCTGTCCAGGACTCGTTTCAGGGCTAGTATCTCTAACCCCATCAAATATCGCCAATTCCATATCTGTTCGGTTTGATGTTGCCATTCACTTACTCTTACTAACTGCCTCGATTGCCAATTACAATTTACTCAACTTACTCGAAAATATATATATATATATTTATTTTTTTTATTTTTTTTATTTTTTTATTTGGTCGTCACACCCCTAGTTTAGTTATCACACCTGATTTTAAAATTTTCGTTCAAGAATTTATTAACAACCTCTACTGCTGGTACCAATTATGTGACGACCTTCCTCTAACCCCAGTTCGATAACTGCCAGGGAAGCCGCACCGTCAGGATGACTAAGCGTGTTCCGCGTAAATTCGGCCTCAGCAGAAGGCCAAGGGCTTTAATTGTATGTGTATACTGTGTATATTCACTGTCAAGGAGAGTGCTTGCCACCCTCGTCCTTACTCCAATTATTATTTATAAATAAGGGGGTGCCGGTTTTAGTATTCCTGATATCATGTGAGCAACCAATCATATCATTTATTTGCACAGCCTGGGCATACACTATAGATGAGGAAATATGGTATGAGTTTTTCATGCGTTATGTCTAAGAATATCCGGTAACTACTCTATCTCAATCGGTAGTGTCAATGCAGATTTATTTGTAAAAAGAGTGATGGGTATGTTGATATTCAAATGCAATCAAAACAGACACAAATCGTTTCGGTAATTATTCCAAATTTCTATTAGTATTATTATGATCGTCAATAGATACAGACATCTAACCTAATGAGTATCCTTTGTATAGCTGTATTCGCTGAAGCGTACAAAACGCGTGTTGATTCACTCCGTCTAACTTGGGTCTGCAGTGCATCCTATCAGTATTATTATTCTGTTCCTTCAACATGCTATTCTACAACATAACTTACAGCCGGCTCAGATATTCTTCACTACGAAACTTTTTGTCGCAGTTCCGACATTACGTGCATTATCAGATCTAAAACTGTATCTATTTACTACACAAACTAGAGTCACTCAAATGCTGCTATCGTCGATATCGACAGCCTGCATTACCTTACATATATAATCAAGTTACCTTACTTCGACAGTCGTCTGATTGCTTCCGAACCTACACGGGTTTTCGAACCTACGCGGGTCTTGATCCGTTCATGCATCTTTCTTCCTTCGACCTCTCTTGAACGCCCAACTCGGAAGACCTCGAGTTCTTTCTTTTCTCTTCAATACCCACGCCACCTTCCTTTCTCTCCCCTCTCCAGCCAGCTACTTTCAGAATCTTCCACGCATACCCACAGGTTGACTTAAATGCACATGCACACGTCCATTCCACACATACAGGGTCCGCGTTAGGCCCGGTGCTTTTAGCCTCTCCTCTACAGGCTAACTTTCTAGAACCTTCTAAAGATACGCATGCATACAAACGAAGTGACATATAACCACACATTTACACAGACCAGGTCAACAGCGCTGGACCCCAACCCTCCTGCTTCTCTATCTTCGGAAAATAGGTGTGATTCCCGAACACCACAATTCATCATAATTTATTACACTGTTACCATAGCGACGATCTCTCTCCGTGACCAACCTCTGATTTCCAGCAGACACGCACGCGTCTTCACACACTGATAAGCACGCTGTCATCCACAGAGTATCGGTCTCCCATCATCCTACCACTTCAGGGCTCTGCGTAGCCGCGCTGGTCGGAAGCGGGAGGGTCTCGATACTGTCCACCGTCCTCTCTTACTCAGTTTGGTCACTATCCTGAGCCTCTCACGGCGGTCAGCGTCCCCTCCCCGGGGCAGTGCAGGGCCGGAGCGTTTTATGGCTTCTATTCGGCCGTGTCATAATGTAACCAGGTCGCTTAAACTTAATTCCAGTGTTATAGGGTTTTCAACATGGCATTATCAACCCCTATGCTATATTTCGAGGCCTATTTCTGCAACGATTTTTGTTCTAACGTAACTACCACTCCTACACTTTCATATCCACAGTGACGTGGGATGAAACGTCACAGGAACCTAACCCTCCAGCTTAAGAAGATTGACTTATTATCAACATGTCTTTCTTTTGGCACTTCACTGATTCGTCCCTCTCAGTCTGCCTGAAATCTTGGAGTTATTTTTGATAATCACCTCTCATTTTTCAGAACACATTGCCTTCGTCTGCCGTTCTGCTCCACTATAACATACGAGATGTAAGGAGGATTAGACACCTCATCCCTTCCTCTGCACTTATTCCTCTGGCCAACGTTTTTGGTATCGAGTCGTCTCGACTCGACTATTGCAATTCACTATATACTGGCCTTTCAAATCGACTTAAAACCGCCTGCCAAAGGATTCAAAATTCATTAGCCAGGGCGATGACTGGAACAGCCAAATATGAGCATCACACCGATCCTAAAATCACTTCATTGGCTACCTGTCAAACAAAAGAATTGGTGCAGATAAGTCTCATTGTGCATAAGACGCTCCACCAATGTATCTCCGATCGTTACTGACTGCCAAGACCAGCACTCGCCAGAGGTCATCTGATGCTACAACTCTTTACATACCTATAGCAGGACTACTACTGGAAAACGTGCTTTCTGTTACCGGACCCAGACTTTGGAATTCTCCGCCGGTACAGGTCCGCCAAACTGATGGTCTTACTACCTTCAGGTCTAGACTTAAAAACCGCATCTATTCCCCGATTTCATATCCGCCTTAACCTGGAATCTGGAAGTACGGACTGACCTTTGGATTACAACCTCGATTCACCACGGACAATGATTCACGACTACGATTATTCACTGAACCCAACCATCGACTGGTGCAGATGTACTACTACAATGGCGCTAAAGAAGTCTACTACTACCTACTGCTACTACTACTACTGCTACTACTGCTTCACTACTACTAGTTTATACTTGCTCTGCATCCTCAAGACCTCAGTTCCTTGTAGGTTTAGTTAACCTTCCCATTTATTTGGATGTTATTCCACACCTGCCTGTACCCAGATTTTCCTATAGGTTTAAGTCATAACTGGCCCTTTGATTACTCCTGTCAAGTTCATCTCCTTTCATACGTCTCATGCATCACTAGATCTGTTCTATATTCACTTCGGTATATACGGACTTTGTCAAGAAATGACACCGATTTGTGTGATTTGTTCCCGGTATAATTCCTTCACGATTTAGTGAACATGTCGTTTGCCCCTCGAGGAAACGTCTTACCTAGCTGCTACACCACCGAGCCACCTGATAGTGATTCCAGGATACTTAACATCTAGATAGATAGATAGATAGATAACCAGAAAGAAAGAGGGAGGATGGAGGGAGGAGGGGGGAGAGAGGGACCGTAGGTTAGCCATCCTGGTATGATCTGGCCTACTCTCCTCTCATCCTACTGTACATATATTATTTCCCCAGAAGTGGCGCTATAGCAATTACTCCCTTACCCTTTAATTTTGTATTAATATGTCAAAAACTTTTGACTAGCTAATATCAGTGACAGGTCTTCTAAAGTTTAGAAGGTTATTAATTTTTATGAGTGGAAGGCCTTTTTCCCTTTCTTTTGTTCATCAAGTGTCATAATGTGGTGATGATGACATGGTTTTTTGGCTTTATTGAAACTTTTTTCCATTATTATAAATAACATTCCATTAAATTTCCTAATTTTTATCATTTGTAAAAAATGAAATTGGTAGCGTCTTTGACTCCCTCCCCTGTCAACAACTGTCAAACTTTTTAAAATCCCTTCCTCCTATTTTGTTGACGTAATTAATGGACAGCCCCTCAGCCTAGATAAACCTTGCTTTTCAATGCGCCCTGCCCTGGGTTACAAGCACCGCGATCTTGGAATTACTATAGATACCTGATTAAATTTTAACTGACAATCACCAACCACACAAAAAGTTCACACAAAACCAACTCTGTAGTTTATATCAGAAATTCCGCTAATACTTATGATGGCCTTCTGTAATCTACGTTCGACCCTTATCGAATACTGCATTCCAGTCTACAAACCCCATACATGATACATTTACAAACATTAATAAACTCGAATCTGTACAAATAAACTTTACCAAACGCCTACGAGGGGATTTGACAACATCCCATACCAGCCAATTCTCCTAGAGCCTATGGTTCAGAGACTTGACTCTACTGACACGAGACTCTTAAAGACTACAGGCATTCCATATGCGCTGCCAGAAACAGCTTCTTCTGCATTCGCTGGTTTGACTTCGTGACCAATAAGCAGTCTCCAAACAGAGTGCCCTCCTGCCAATGAAAAACATTAGCACGCGACGTCGCCTGTCTCTTCGGTCACGTGGCTGAGTGGCTCGCCATGACAATTACATCCCAGCCCACCGCGCTCTCGCCTGCGCCGTTGCTCGACGCACCGAGACGCGAGCTGAGAAGACCTCCTGGCAGACCACGCGGTACATGGCCTAAGCAGATCGGTGATGGTGTCTTCTTCTTCACAATTCTTCATGAATGGCACTCAGCCATCGGTCCCGGACACAACTCGCGCAACACGAGATTGGCAAAGGGCCTCTGTCGTCCATGAGCTAACGAACGAACGATACCAGCAACGACTTACCATGCCGATTGGAACTCACTGGAACTCGCAGACTAAAAATTGATCTTACGGAATGCAAAAAAATACTTAACAAGATGCAGGAACTGATCTACATTGCTTTTCCTTCCCTTCACCTGCTACCAGAGGACATTGCCTTTAAACTCTACAAATCCTGCAGACCCTAGAAAATTCTTCTTCTCCAATAGGGCCATCGATACGTGAAGAACCTAAGTGATGAAAGTGTATAAAAAGCACAAACCATAAGCTCCGTTAGACAAACACTGCTTGCTAAATTTGTACCATTCTGTAACTTTTCATCCTATTTGCACCACTCTCCGAAAATCGAAACCACAATCTGCCTGAAACAGGCACGTTTGTTTTCGATTTTCCAGCAGGTTGGTGCAGATTTTCTCAAGATATAAGGGGGATAAGCAGAAAAATTCGTCTCTGAAAAACTTTTTCGAGCAAAAAGTTCGTCACTAACTTTACTTTATCCTGTCCCCTCCAAAAAGCCTTGACAAGCAAAAAGGTCATCTCTCCATTTAAAAATCATCACAAAAAAATTAAAAAACAGCCTTATCTTCCAGCCAGGGTGCGCTGTAATTTCTAATTTTTCCAGAGTGAAGCTGCACCCCCACTTCTTACGGGCCTGCCTGGAAATGAATGCTGAGTAACACCTAAAACTTATCAGATATAAAAAACTTAAAATGATTTAAAGTGGCTTAGAAAGGCATTACTGCCTGTGTGAAAGCCTAGAGGCATAACAGAGCTTGAACCGCCCCGTCAGCTTGGCGCTTCAGAGGTCAACATTCGTAACTGATTTAACCATCGGATTTATTACAACAATCTGTGCACTGTTGTCATGTAAAAGTCAACAGAACTTACGTTTCAAGTGTTCATCAGATGACGCATTCTTCACTGAGTTTCGAAACGGTCAAAAGAATTAACTTTGGCACACCTGTTAATTATCAGCCATTTCCAAAAGATCTTATAGGGGAACTCCCTCATTTCCCTATAAGAAGGAGGAAGGAAGGAGTTCGATCGTGCTGATATTTGCTCGCAGTCCGGAACAGTCGAATACGGTGGAGCCTGCACCGCCGTCTGGGGTTTTAGGCACAGGACAGATAGCAGCTCTGCCGACAGAGCTTCCCGGTTCGACCGTTGCATACATCGCAGAAAAACTACACGACCACTGGACTATGATTCACCGACGTTTTGCGCCTGAAATTCCTGGTCGGGCGCAAAGATTAGAGACTCGTCCGTCAGTTTTCCAAAGAGTTTCTAACAGTACTCATCTTTTCCTGTCGTTCTGAACGTTATTTATTTATTGAAAGTTAAGAATTATGTGGTAAATCATCCTAGAAGGACTACTTGAAACACATTACATAGTACATGAATAATATAGGTCAGGATTTAGCAGAATAGCTCATCTCAAATAGCCAAGTCTTTAGTCGCTTCTTAAATATGTCCAGAAGGTGATGATTGAACACAGACTGGAAGACGATTCCAGGCTTTCGCTGCGGTAACCGGGAAGGCACGGTCGCCGGCAGTGGCAAGGCGGTATGCGCGGCACGAGGCGGGTGCTTGGAGTGGAGCCAGATCGCGCACTCCTTCTACTGTCTGTGTCTGCCGATGTCTGGAGTTCGCACCGGAGATAGGAGGGGCCGATGTCGATGCACCAGGCACCGATAGACGAGGGTTGCCAACTATACGTTATTCGCTCCGGGACTGAGAGCCAGTGTAGAGGTCGATCAACAGTGGCGTGATGCGATCATACTTCCTTGATCGATGGATCAGGGCGTGCAGCCGCATGGAGTACGCTTTGGAGTCTGTCGAGGGTGTTTCAGGGAGCCCTGCCAAGGTGGCGTTACCATAGTCGAGTTTTAGTGATTACTAAGGCACTGATCGAAGTCTTCAGGGCAGTGAGAGAGACATATTTTCGTATGCTGCGACTTAAGTTGTAGCAGTAGTGAAGCAGCTGGCGACAGTGGGTGTGTCGTGTTGCCTCGTTGTGGCATGGGTATTATCAATATAGATGCCGAGATTTCTGGACATAAGGGGCTTGGATGGATATCGTGACCATTAATCCGGACCGAGGTGGATTGGAGCAGGTGCTGCTGTCTTCCGGTTGCCATCCATAAGATTTCTGTCTTTGCAGTATTGAGCTGGAGACGATTTGAGCCCAGCCATTCTGTCATTTCTGCGACACAGTTCGTAATTCGTGATTAGAGTTGTTGGGTAAGAGCTGAGTGACAACTCCCATATACCTGGGTATCATCTGCATATAGGTGTGCCTGCAGATCATGCTTACGAGCTATGTCGCCGAGATCGACCAGGTATAATGCAAAGAGGATGGGTCCGAGGACCGAACCTTGAGGGACCCCATTCGTGACTGGGTAAATTCTCCGATGTTGAGTTGGCGCAGCGTGCAGAGTAAGTGCGTTGGTTAAGGTATGATGAGAACCATGCAAGTGCGGTGCCACCAACTCCGTAAGTTATTTCCAGCCCTCTTCAACAGAGTGACGTGATCGACAGTATCGAACGCTGAAGTCAGGTCCAGTAGAATCAATGCCGCTACCTTTCCGGAGTCGAGTTCACGTAGAATATCTGCGATTACCTTCAAGACCGCTGTCTCGGTCGAGTGTGAGGCGCGGTAGGCCGACTGCAGACTTGGAAGCAGCTTGTGAGTCGTTAGATATTGGTTGAGCTGACTTGCTACAAGGCGCTCCAGTAGCTTAGAAAAAGAACCGATAGGTTAGAGATCGGTCGATATGATTTGACATCTGAGGTTCAGTTAGATTTCTTGATCCGAGGAACAACATAAGCGGTCTTAAAGATAGTGGGCACTGTCCCCGAGGAGATCGAGCGATTGAAGAGCTCAGTGATAAACTAAGGGTTAAAATTTCAGCACTCTCTTTTAGTAGACTGGTTGGTAATGGGTCCAAGGAGCAGTGTTTGTCCGGGAGTGCCCGTATGCTTGCGGCGATTTCACCGTCCGCGCTTAAGGGTGCCAGAACGAGTGGAGGGAGTTGCTGGTTTGAACGTTGGTGGAGCATACATTGCAGTGGCAATGCGTGTTCCCTCACTTTTATCCCTGATACACTCGGCGAAGAGCCCGGCTTTAATCGAGTCGGACACTTGTGTACGTCCACGTCCAAGTAGCGCGTCTAGAGTCCCGCCATTGCTGTGCGGATTGCCCAGCTTCCACTTTTTTGATTCCAGAATAATTCTTTTTTTCGTCGGAGAAGTCGTCTGTATTCTTTATGTTGCACTTCCAGCTTTGCGTAACCTCCTGGACTTCTGATTGTTGCGCCCGAAGCATAAGACGTTCTTTTCCTCGCAATGCCCTTTTGCCTCTCGACATTCATCATCGAACCAGGAGTCTGAGGAGCGTCGGCGAGCATGTGACTGGAGCGAGTTTGTTTAGTACTGTATTGATCTCTTTATTATATAGTTCCGCCATTTCATCAACGTCCATCTCCGCCCACACTTCGTTATTACAGAGTGAGAATGCTTGAGTTCTCGCTGGAAGGCGTTGGATCGAGCTTGCTCCATGCACGACGAGTGGTTGAAGCGTAGATCGGGCTGGGGCGTGCAAGCGCTGCGTCCCAGAGAAGATGATGGTCGGAGAGTCCGGCGTTGACCACTGACACCGGCAGCGGAACGGTTTCTCCACGGACGGCGACGATATCGAGGACCCCTCCGGCGGCATGTGTAGCATTAGTAAGGTTGAGGATGAAATTGTAGGTGTCAAAGAGTTCTTTCAGTTGTATACTTGCGGGGTCTTCTGATCTGTCTAGACGTTGAAAGTCCCCACTACATAGATTGAGTCTGTAGCGAAGGCCAGGTGGCTCAAGTTCAGACAGCTCCGCGAAGAATAGCTGAGATATTGCCGCTGATCCAGGACGGTATATTTACGCTATCACATGACGACTCTGAGGTGACACGCGCGCAGACGGATTCAAAGGTTTGGTTTCCAGTCGGTCGTCGCCGTTTATCGAGTCGTTCGCCAATGGCGGCCATTGATGTAGCGCCATGTTGCTGCTTGGCGTGGATGCGATTGACTGTCGTTCTGGACGTCACTTACTTCTTCGTGAGAACTGCGTTCTGCTCGCCGGATTTCTGAGGAGTATATTGCCGTCCTGTACTTTTCACATCGCTCCGGGTTTCTAGTCGATCGTTCGCACGTTGAGAATCTGACAACGTCATCCGTTTTAATCGGTTGCTGCATGAAATTCAATGGAACAGCGATTGACTGCCGCTCTGGACATCGTCGGAATCTCCATCTTCGTCGGTCTTGTCGATCTCGGGAACGAACTATTCTCTCGCGGAAGACCGCTTCTTCGTCGGATTTCACCGTCGGATACTACCGTACGGAGAATTCCTACTTTCAACTTGCGGATTCATACAACCTACTTCCGTTACTCGTTGACGCGTCAATGTTGCTGAACTATTTCTAGGAAGGCCCGCTTCCCAAAGACTCAATACCGGATTTTTTACGGCGGCAAAGTTCTTTTTTACCATCCTAGTGGATCTTGTAACATAGCCACCTTCTTAACTGCATTGACATGTCAGCGCTGTCAAAGCGCTTTTGAGTAGTATTTTTAACTATGCAACAGCGCTATAAATTGTCAATTATCTTATAAATCGCATAAACTGTCCTGTCCTTCTCACCTCTTTCATTTCCTGTCCTTATCACCTCTTTCATGCAATGCTTCTATTATTGAGCTTGAATCTGCATTCTCATCAATCTCTGCATGGATGTCATCTAATCTCCTCGCTCTCAACCCATCTAAGACAGAGTTTCTTTTAATCGGACTACTAACAACTCAAAAAAATTGACAATCCTAAACTAGTTTTGGCTCTGACACCACAATAACCCTGTTCAACTGCTAGAAATCTCTGATTCAAATTTGACTCTTTTCTAAACTTGAATCACAAATCTCCAGTGATGTTAATCCTTGTCCCTAAGGACTCCTTAAGGACCAATTTGAAGTCCTTGTCCTCGTCCTTTGGGAGCCAGCCTCGTCCTTATCCTCGTCTTTGGGGGTTCGGTCCTCGTCCTTATCCTCGCCTTGCAGATCGGTCCTTGTCCTGGTCCTTGTAACTTAGTCCTTGAAAAGTCCTTATAAGGACCAAATTACTTGTATACCATTTCAATTGTACTGATAATTATGTCCCAAGGTAAAGTAGTGTGTGGATTTATATTTAGGCTACATACTTGCTTTTGAGTTGCTCTAAAATGTTTAGTCATTGTTTCCTTTATAATAATAATAATACCAGACTACCAGTTGAGGAGTTGATTCTTTAGCAGAATTCTATGTTGCCCAGTGACGTCGGCTCCAGTTGAACGAAAGTGTTAGCAAAGTGGTCTCATAATTAGACCTCACCGTGTGTGCATGACTGATCAGCTGCTGGAAACACTTGTTCATTTATTATTGTTGTTATTATTATTATTACTATTATTATTATTATTAAACTAGCTAGGTGGCTAAAGTCAAAGGCGCATTTGAAATGCAGCATTGCTGTTGACTAGACTATGTTTACAACATTCTTTTTTCCTTTTCTAATTTTGTGATTCGAATTGAAATTGTGTTTGGTTTTCCTTTCTGACTTTTTGTCTGACAGAAGTTGGTCCTTGTCCTTGATCCTTGTCCTTGGGGGTCAGTCCTTGTGGTCCTTGTGCTTGCGGGGTAAGTCCTCGTCCTTGTCCTTGGAGGGCCGGTCCTTGTCCTTATCCTCGTCCTTGGGGGGTCGGTCCTTGTCCTTATCCTCGTCCTTGAGGGGTCGGTCCTTGTCCTTATCCTCGTCCTTGGGGGTCGGTCCTTGTTAACAGCACTACAAATCTCCCAACTTTCAAAAGCCTGCTTTATTCATATTCGTTACCTTCACGCGCCTACGTCCTTGTCTCGATATTAAGACTGCGCCCACAATCGCCACTTCTATAGTCCACTCCAAATTAGATTACTGTAACTCCCTCTACTATAACCTTCCCAAAGCCTCCATCAACAAATTGCAATCAATACAAAATGCTTTGGCTCGTGCTGTTACTATGTCACCTAAATTCTCCCATATTTCACCCATACTAAAATCATTACATTGGCTTAAAATAACTGAACGTATCAATATAAGATAATAACTTACATATAGCTCACTTCAGTCATCAAAAACCTGTCTACCTTAGGTCACTATTAACCCCTCAGCCTCCTCGACCCACACGTTCGTCATCTCATCTCACTGTGTCACGCCCGCTCAATCAGTCATCCTGAAAATTTGCAACCGTGCCTTCTCACACGCCTCACCTGAACTTTGGAACTCGATCCCAGCTTCCCTCCGCAGACTTGGACACTTTCAAACAATAAAATCTGAATCCTCATTTCGTATAATCCCTACATTATCTCCTCAAGTCTTCAGGTCTAAGCTTAAATTCTTCCTTTTTCTAAAATCATATCCTCCATAGCTGTAACAACCTAGCTTCACTTCCCTTTGGATGTTGACTATTGCCTGGCTGATAATATACCTTCCCATAGCTATTTTAGAGAGGTTGAGCTCTAAGAATAAGCAGCTACTGTTGTGCTGCCTACCAAGGCGCTATAGAAATCCACGAGATTTTACTTTACTTTTTTACTTAAACTGCACGAACAGTGTTCTATCGTGGCAACGCCACTATATGACACGACTAAGTGCCTATCGTAGCAACGCTACTACTGATCTCGGTCACTCTTAATTAAGATTGAGATAATTGGTTTATATGAAACTATGTATTTAAAACTTGACATGGAATGTTGTTTAAATGTCTGAATTAAGCGACTAAACTCTTGTCATTGTTCAAAACTGCTCTATCTAACGTTTGGGTTTGTGTAGCAGAAAGACTCAGTTATTGTCGTTTCATGCGTAATTAATCATCGTACTGTTTATCGCCATTAAAGTGTTAGTTAATATTTATTTCACCTCGTGCACATAATTGCCTTGTATTTCTATAATGTAGGATTGTCTAAACTCTTGGTTTATTTTTTGATCTTTAACAAAGTTCATTCGTTAGTGTGAAAGTCAACTGGAGTTGCTGCTTGGATTGTAATTGGACTTGCGTAATAGTTCCGATATGCGCGAATGGATCTTGCCAAATCTCATGAGTTGCCAGGCATTATAGATGTGATTATCTGTCTTTAAATTCTGAGTTTGTCATTAATAAAGAAACATTATTAATTTCTATTACTACGTGTTATCGGTCTGTCATTCTGCCTAAAAACTAATTATATGTGTTATAGGTTCTCAGGCAAGATTGTCCACATACCAGGGCAGGGACCCATTAGTTACGAAGACGCTTCTCCCATTCCGATAAGGAGATTTTGGTAAGATACCCGATAACTCTAAAAGTATTTAATTGGAGTCGAAGAATTGTCTTCCTCCCGAGCTGTCGAAAGCCATCTTAATGCAGGGGATACACACATAAAAGGGAGAAACCGTTACAACAGCTAAGTGTTGTATTAATCTAGTATATTTAAATTGTTGCGTAGTTACATAGTTATAAAGTCATGTTTGGACCCTCGTACTTTTGGAACATTCACTTCATTTTACTTACTTGTTATATTTACGACATATAACTAAATTCATGTGGTGGTCAATAGGCTAAATGTTTATCTTTCTATCTTGCCGTGAGAAGTTTAAGTTAGTTTAACCCGTGTGCACCATGGACTTTAATATCACAAGACAGTCCAAGTTTCGTGTCTCAAACAAACCTCATCATCTCAGCGTAAACTTGGAGTGCCCAAAGGATCCCGTCCTAGGGCCTGTATTGTTCAGTCTCTATACCACACCACTATCATCCTTAATCAATTCCCTCAACTTGAATCACCAACTCTATGCCGACGACACTCAGTTATTCCTGTCCTTTTCGCCATCCTCATTTGACACATCAATATTACTTTGCTTGAATCAGCATTCTCGTCTATTTCGTCATGGATGTCATCTAACCTCATTGCTCTTAATCCATCCAAGACTGAATTCCTCTTAATAGGTCTACCCCAACAAGTTAAAAAATTGACAGTCCCAAGCTAGTTCTGACTCCACATACCACAATAACCCCTGCTCCAACTGCAAAAAATCTTCGTTTCAAAATTGATTCATCCCTAAATTTAGAATCACAGATCTCCCAACTCTCCGAAATCCTGCTATGCCCATATTCGTGATCTCACGTCGCCTCCGTCCTTGCCTTGACACCAAAACTGCATCCACAATCGCCACTTCAATAGTCCATTCCAAACTGGATTACTGCAACTTCCTTTACTATAACCTCCCAAAACCTCCATCAACAAATTACAATCAATTCAAAATGCACTAGCCTGAGCAGTAACCAAATCACCAAAGTTCTGCCATATTTCACCCATACTGAAGACACTACACTGGCTTAAAATATCCGAACGTTATACAGTACAAGATAATAACGATTGCCACAGTTCACTTCATTCGTCAAAACCAGTTTAGCCGTAAACTCTTAACGCCTCAGCCTCCCCGACCTACACGATCATCATCTCATCTCACACTTTCACACACGTTAAATCAGTCATCACTCAAAATCTGCAACCGCGCTTTCTCATCGCCGCACCAGAACTTTGGAACTCAATTCCAGCCTCCCTCCGCAGCCTACAACATGGTCAAACAATAAGCTCGAATCCTCATTTCCTTTAATTCCCTTCACTGTCTCCTCAAACCTTTAAGTCTAAACTTAAAACCTTCCTATTCGAAAAGTCATTTCCTCCATAGCAATAACAACCTGACCCACCGCCTCATAGATACACTGACCTTTGCCCGGCCGACAAACCAGCCTGGCTATAGCTATTTCAAGAAAGATTAAGCGCATAAGAATAAGCAGCTACTGCTGTGCTGCTTTCCGGGGCGCTGTAGAAGTTTACGAGATTTTACTTTACTTACTTTACTCTATGGTATCAGACAGTGACGCCAGTTTGCATTGGGTTTGTGTCAAGAAGTGTTTACCCTGCAGAAATCTTGAAAATTTTTGTACACTGTTGGTATGGATACCATTTACCCGTTCAACTTATTTAAGGTGGACTATAGTTTTTAAATATTGTGTTTATAATTGATTGATTTATGCGAAATGCCGCGACATTGCACTGTCGCCGAGTGTACAAAATAATGAAAACCTGCCACAAATGAGCCTTCGAAAATTACATAGTAGCACAGGCCTAGTCGCATAAAACGGCTTCAAACTCGACTAATAATCGACCTAAAAATCTACTTTTACGATACCATAATAGTATTTATATTCCGGAGTCAATTGGTACGAATAAGAATTGTGGAAAAGATGGGTAAAAGTTCAAACAGAACACATTTAGAGCAACAATAGTACAAGATATAAAAGCGCTGACGCGGCCCATATCTAAGTAGGCGCCGTTCTTAAATAATCAGATTTTAGTAAATATATAAAAAATACGCCAAAACCTCTACAATACATTGGCGATTAGATTACACGATTATTCTTTTGTTTCTTCATTTATCGTTGTTTAGAAGTCTACATAATTGGATATTATCGAATGATGCTAAATACATTACGACAGCGCTAAAGAAGTATGGGGTCTTCAAGATGTCTGCGGGGTAAACATTTCTTGACAGTTGACAACTTGACAGTTGACACACACCCAATGCAAACTGGCGTCAACTCTGGTCTGACTTTGCCATAGATAGACGGCATCTAGTGATGATAATAATAATCTATGCTCCGAGTGCATATTTTGAAATGGTAGTCGAATTCAGCAATCAGTACCAAGGCAAAAGCTACGCTTGTCCATTTGATCATGTAAAGCAGAGCTATACCGGTACTAGGTCGCATCTATTAATAGAACTATGCGCACAATTTTGTTTGGAATTTCCCATAATCTTTTACGCTATTAAAATTGAAACTGCAAACGTGCTAAATCAAACAAATAATTTAATGTTAGTTATGGCTCATTGGATTTAACTTTCAATATAACAAAAACAAGCCCATGTATCATCATGTAACATAATACATCACGTTTCTTTTAATTGGACTACCCCAACAACTCAAAAAGTTGGCAATCCTAAACTAGTTTTGGCTCCTGACACCACAATAATCCCTGTTCCAACTGCTAGAAATCTAGGATTCAAATTTGATTCTTTTCTAAACTTCGAATCACAAATCTCCCAACTATCAAAAGCCTGCTATGTTCATATTCGTGACCTTCGCCGCCTACGCCCTTGCCTAAACACTAAAACTGCCTCCACAATTGCCACCTCAATAGTCCCTCCAACTTAGATTATTGTAACTCCCTCTACTATAACCTTCCCAAAACCTCTATCAACAAATTGCAATCAATACAAAATGCACTTGCTCGTGCTGTTACTAAGTCACCTAAATTCTCTCATATTTCACCCATACTAAAATCATTACATTGGCCTAAAATAACTGAACGTATCAATATAAGATAATAACACTTGCATATAGCTCACTTCAGTCATCAAAACCTGTCTACCTTAGATCACTACTAACCCCTCAGCCTCCTCGACCCACATGTTCATCATCTTACCTCACTCTGTCACGCCCACTCAATCAGTCATCCCTGAAAATTTGCAACCGTGCCTTCTCATACGCCTCACATGAACTTTGGAACTCAATCCCAGCTTCCCTCCGCAGACTTGGACACTTTCAAACAATAAAATCTGAATCCTCATTTCCTATAATCCCTAAATTATCTCCTCAAGTCTTCAGGTCTAAGCTTAAATCCTTCCTTTTTCTAAAATCATATCCTCCATAGCTGTAACAACCTAGCTTCACTTCCCTTTGGATGTTGACTATTGCCTGGCTGATAATAAACCTTCCCATAGCTATTTTAAGAGGCTGAGCGCCTAAGAATAAGCAGCTACTATTGTGCTGCTTACCAAGGTGCTATAGAAATCCACGAGATTTTACTTTACTTACTTATGTCCATGAACAAGCTCACCATACATAATAATGTTCGTTTTGGCAAAACGAACATCCTCCATTCGACAAACGTGTCCAGTCCATCTCAGCCATATCACCGACAATGATTTATTTGCAATAAATTGTATCGGATAGATAAAAACATTATTATTATTATTCAATGCATTCATTACGTGTGGAATGAATAGTAATTCTAACGAATTCTAATGTTGTAAAAGTAAAAAGTTGTTCAGCTTCAGGGGCTTAGCTCTCTGACCTCCTACCAGGGCTTGGCCTGGACCTCACTAAGGCTCGGCTTCCAGCCCCTCACGTGCTGTCAAACGTCTGGCGTTGCCACTGATAATTGCAATAGAATTTTACGTGTGACTGTCACGAAATATCGAAAAAATAGACAGATTTTGAAAAAAAGGAAAATGCGTTATCATCCAAGAGGCTGTCCATTAATTATGTCAATAAATTTTGGGAAATTTTTGACCCCGCTTATCAACAACTGTGAACTTTCTGCTACCCTATAATTATGTCAAAAGCTTTTGACCCCAAAGATCAATGACAGGTCCCAATAACAAGGTTATTATTTTTGCGGTGATGACCATTTTTTCTTTTTTGCTCGAGTGTCAAAATGTGGTGGTGACCTTTTTTGTCATGCTTTATCAATTGTAAAAAGTAGTATTCCATGACATTTCCTATATTTTGATTTGTAAAAAGTGAAATTGTTGATGTCAATTTCTCTTGACCCCTGTCAACAACTGTCAAACTTTTTTCAAACCCCTAAATTGTTGCGTAATTAATGGACAACCCCAATCAAAGAACAGAAGAAGGGTTACTTTATCATTATAAGTACTTGTAATTATTATACTTGTAGGTCCCATATGCATTTACTTTGAAATAAATCTAGTAGTTTGATTTAAAAGAAAACAGCCAACATACGATTATTCTAAAAGTTATTTTTTTCTCACCTCCCTCTGCAAAATCTTTAATCGCAACATCAAAATCTATTTTATTGACGATATCACGCTCACTGGAAAGTATTGCTAGATCAGTTAACCGTGAATCACTCAATGATGCCCGAAGGTAGTTTTTACTTAAAAACTTAGCATGATTTAAAGTGGCTTAGGGGCTGTCCATTAATTATGTCAACAATTTTTAGGCAATTTTTGACCCCCTGTTGTCAACAACTTCCCCCTTGTCAACAACTCAACAAGGGGGTCAACTCAACAACCCCCTTGTCAACAACTGTCAACTTTCAGTTAACCCCCCCATAATTAAGTCAAAAACTTTTGACCCCCTCCCCAAAGATCAATGATAGGTCTCAATAACAAGGTTAATATTTTTTGCGGTGATTACCATTTTTTCCATTTTTTGCTCATCGAGTGTCAAAATGTGGTGGTGATGACCTTTTTGCCATGCTTTTTTCCATTATAATTAGTATTCTATGAAATTTCCTATTTTTGATTATTTGTAAAAAGTGAAATTGTTGACTTCAACTTCTCTTTACCCCTCCCTCTCCTGTCAACAACTGTCAAACTTTTTCAAACCCCCTCCCCTGTCAACAACTGTCAAACTTTTTCAACCCCCTCCCCTAATATGTTGTGAAATTAATGGGCATGGACAGCCCCTTAGAAGGCATTACTGCCTATGTGAAGACACTAGGGGCACTAACGGGCTTGAACCCACTCCGTCAGCCTGACGCTCCAGCACGTAACCCACTCTGACATCTTCCACCCCTTGATTAACTTTAGTTTAGAGAATGGTCGTTCGCAGCTCGCAGCACCGTAGCAGTATGCCTATGTTTGGTACTGAATCACCCGAGATAATCAGATTATAGTTCTGAATGAACAGCAGAAGTTGCAAAGGACCTTCAATTTCTACATTTCCAGCTGCCATAAAATGTTTGCAGTCTTCCCCTCGATCAGGAACTCTCCCTTCTCTATATCCTCATCAACATCATGTAACTGGCAATGATAGGTCTAATCTTTGTCAAAAAGGTTTGAAGGTGTAAGGAAGTCATATTTCTTTGAAAGAGTGTGAAGTTGTTCTTATCTAGATGGCATTTCTTGAACCAGGCTGTCCAGTATGGATAACATTTCTCTTCTTAACTCAACTCGGACCCTAGTGCAGCATCATCAGATACTTCATCATCCATCCGTTTCTTCTTGAGAATTGACGCTCCATGCTTGTCCGCAGTTCAGCACACATTACTTTAGAATATGTCTTTACATTATCTACAGTCTCATCCCGATTTTCACTCAGAAAAGTTCTCAATGCAGCGTTTGCCTTTGGCATGTATATGACTACGGTTGTTTCTTGTGGCAGACAATATAAACATTCGTAAATAAATATATTTGACCACCAACAAAATGCCGGCCCGAAAAAGTGCTGCCGGGGCAGACCGCCCTCGCCTCCTCCCTAGGTCCGCCACTGGCTGTAGAAGAGCTTCTGACCAGAAAGACAGGTTGTGAAACTTCAATTGGATTATTCAGGTGTAATTACGGTAGTGCATAAACAGATAAAACGGTTAAGAAATTTACATCTCTTGTTTGAACATTGAAAGAAACAATAATATATTTTTAGCAATGTGAGAATATATATGATTAAACTTCAAACAGGCAATAATTTTTGACTAAATATCACCGTAAATGTGAACTTCCATTTTCAAACATTGTCATAAGATATGCATACAATCTTCAACAAGAAATGAGTTTTAAATAAGAGATAAACATGAGATAAAAATTATATTGTTCAACATATGAAGTAACAACTTCAGACATCAGGTCTATCAGGTCTAACCTTTAGTGATATTTTATATATATATATATATATATATATATATATATATATATATACATTCGTAAATAAATATATTTGACCACCAACAAAATGCACTTGAAAAGTATGGGCAGACCGCCTTCGCCTCCCTAGGGTCCATATATATATATATATATATATATATATATATATATATATATATATATATATATATATATATATATATATGTATATATATATACATATATATATATATATTAGATGGCTGGGATTTGAAAGGTGTTGTGTCACATTTTAAAGTGAAAAAAATAAATTTGCAAGTTTGAGCATGTGCTAGAAAATTTAATGCTAAAAAGTGCTCCATAAACACAATTAAGTATATCGTGTTTCTAAATCCATCCACATACTAGTTCAGACAATACCAGAAAACTAGGACAGTCTATAACAAAAGGATGTGTAATTTTAGTTTAGATTTAAGTATGTACTCAGTGCAATTTCATCAGCATTACTTTTGTAATGTATGAAAAAATCAAGACTTTAAAGTTTCAGTATATTTTGCTTTTTCCCATTTATGGTACATCTAAGTCATTAGGCCCTTATGACAGTATTGATCTCTGAAAATATGATTAATATCAGCTCTGAAGGTGGCACATGGTCAATAAAATACATCCATGGTCAGTGCTTTTTGCGATGGTAAAACCTGGTATGGTGTACTGGAAAACCTTAAAACTACCGGTAGTTTATAATTTTCTTGCATCATTACACTCAAAAATTGAAACTTTTACATTGTTGACTATCTTTTACTGCCTCTTTCCATTTGAGTTTAATACATTTCATTTTTATATATGGACCAAACGTGGCCATATCTGCTTCTATTATGGTCATCTCATAGAAGTTTATATAACATTTATATAACATTTACATAATATTATTGCATATTGAAATTTTTTCCCCAAAAAATCACTGCCTATGGTCATATATCTAACCTAGGTTGGTATCTTTATTTCAATATCTTATCAGTTACTTTCAGTCCACATTTACTTTAAAAATTTTATCCATTATCCTGCAACAGTGCACAAGACAAATGTCTTATTCTAATTCTGAAACATTGCAATAATTTAGTGAAAAAGGGCATACATACAAAAATAAAAAGCTGAAACACAACCACATCTGCTAAATGGCACTCCTCTTATAGTCTTATATCTTATTCAGAAGACACTAATGCTCATGTAATAGCTTTGCAAAACAAATACTGACACATTGAAATAATTAAGAATTAAGATCAAAAGCTTTACGTAGATTCTTGTTTAGGAACATGCCATCTGGATCAAGTGACTTTCTAATTTTTAAGAATTTATCAAAGAATGGATAGGACTTTTGAAGTTGCTGAGATGAGACCACATAATCCTAAAAAGCATTCAACAGATGGCTTTCACACAGGCAGTAATGCCTTCTAAGTCACTTTAAATCATGCTAATTAAGTTCTAAGTTAAGATGAACAAATGATACTGTAATGTAAGATATAAAAACAAGCACATATGAAACTGTTCAAACATTGTTACAATTCAATTGAAGATCAGAATGATAAAAATATAAGTTATTGCAATTGATTAAAATTAGCAGAAATATTCATTTCCGGCCAAATTGCTGTAAAGCAAAACCAACAGCAATGAAATACTGATAAAGGTGTATATGACATTAGCTGCTTCCTTGACCCTTGATTCATCACAGCAATAAATTTATCACTCAGTGATACATTTTAAAATGCTCTGGAGAAAATGGATGCGAGGCCTCCAAATTTGGTCTTCATGTTTCATGGACGAAGACCAAAGTTCAAAACCTTGGATCTGGTCTTGCTGGGGAACCAATCCTCATGGGTTCTGAAACTGTGGACTCAGTTGACAATTTTTGTTACCTTGGATCAAATATGTATAGTATGGCCAATTCACATGATGAGTCTATCCACCGCATGGGCATTGTCTCATCTGTCATGCAACGCCTTGACCGAATATGGCAGCAACGTTGGCTGAGCCTGCAAACTAAATTTCGGATTTACGCATGTCTTGTACTCTCAACACTCTTATATGGAAGTTCGACTTGGATGATGACTGGCCAGGAGCGGAAAGGACTTGAAGCTTTTCACACTAAGGCTCAATGTAGAATCCATATTATCCAGGACAATTTATACAGCGCTTTAATATAGTTAAAAACCAACATCAAAAGCGCTTTGACAGCGCTGACATGTCAATGAAAGGTCAGGATGCAGCGAAGTCGAAAATCCACTCTGATGAAAGAAAGAACTCGATGCCATGATGAAATCCAGTGCTGAGTCCATAAGAAGTCTTCATAAGAAGACTTCACAAGAAAACTGCAATATAGACACGTCAGTGAGGAACGGAAGATGATGTTAAAGGTACGCGAGTTGGTAAGGGTTCTCCACACGGTAAGATCCGGCGGTGAATCCAAAGTAGCGGTCTTCTGCAAGAGTGTAGTTCGTCACCGAAATCGGCAAATCCGACGAAGATGGAGGCTCCAATGAAGTCCGGAATGACCATCAGCGGTGGTCCCATTGAGTTGCACGTGGCGGCCATATTAATGGCGGACATTGGCGCTCAGTGGCGGCGACCGACTTAAAACATTCCAGAACGATGTGGAAAAGTGGAGGATGGCAAGAGAATCGTAGAAAAACTGAAGAGTGGAATGCAGTCCTCGCGATTGGCGTAAAATCCAAGCGCATAACATTGGAAAATGCCAAGAGCAGCGATGAAACCGTGGCATGTACAAACGTGCTGGCAGCCGTGAAATCCATAATATTAGATGGTTTGACTTCATATGCAACGATGAAGTATACATGCGCTCTGGACTAGAGACTGTACAAGCCATTGTTCGTTGTTGACGTCTCTGCCTCTTTGGGCATGTTGCAAGACATCCACCAGCAGTCCCTGCCTCAGCTGCACTTCACCTAGCAACACGGCTTCGTGACAGTGACATTAGCATTACAGGATGGAATCATCCACGAGGCAGACCACCAATCATCTGCCTTCACCAAAGCCATAGGACTGTAGATTACCAGTGTCCAAAGTCTTCCAATGTGTGCAGAACAGACTGTTGTGGCATACAATCACAAAGGCCAAAAGGTTATGCGCTTAAATAAATAAATAAACTCAGCAATCTGTTGACTTTATTCTGCCAATTCCTTCAATGCAGCAAATCACAGAAATTTAGTTGACTTATTTACTTGACTTACTGTATATAAGTTTATGGTACTTGACAACTTCTGTAGTGCCGTTGCATGGCAAGGGCCAAAGTCAAAGGCACTGTCAACAATGCTGATAAATCAACATGGAACGGAAGATGTTGGTCTCGAGGGAAAATCTGCTCAGATGGCACGAAGAAGTCACTGCCTTGTCGAAATTGGGCACTGAGCCCTTCAGAAGGCGGTCTTCAAGTAGAGCGTTCGTCGAAGAGTCAGTCAAACGCAGAAAGGATGTTGAAGGACCGCATGGATGCTGAGAAAAATTCTCCATGTGGCGAAACTCAGGTGGTGAATCCTTGAGGGCGGTCATCTACGAGACAGTAATCCATCGCCGAACTTGATGGGAACCGACTGAAGATGGAATTCCGCACGTGAACCGGAACATGACTGGTACCGAATTTTCCTGTACCGAATTTTCCGTCCCAAATCTTCCGGTCACCGCTGAGTAGACATGCCCGTCGCACACATATGAATGTGAGGCAAGGCCAAGCGAGTCGGTGATACGTCCTCACGTCTGCCACATAAAGGACGAACAGTAGCAGACCAGGGTCAGCCCTTGAGGAACCTCATAGTGGACGGGACACGAGTTCCGTTATATTATCATCAGTTAATTTGAAGCTAAGCCACAAGGCTGTTTTAGTTAGAGCTAGACCAGTGAAGAATGTAAAGCATAAAGAATTTTTAAACTACCTTCTAAACTTAGATCTCATTCTGCAGAGAAATTTAATTCACAATTTTGCCATTCGTTTGTCTAAAATAATTATATATATATATATATATATATATATATATATATATATATATATATATATATATATATGTTAATAGTGTGAGGAATTACACAGATGCCAGGTCTTTGTGTACGAAAAAAATTTAAATAAGATGCCCCTGAATATAGGACTCACCCAAGGTGCCGGGTATGTGAAATTCTATATAAGACAAATACATGAAAATATGATAGTGTTTGTCTTGTATCATAAGATCTTTTTCTTTGAGTGACTAACTCCATCAGACGGTTGACAGTCATTTTCCTCAAATTCTCTTTATCTTTTGCCACTCTTTTTAAGGTTCCATAGTCCTTGTGTTTGTCCAGTCAAAGATGTTGTCCATCCAGCTTCTTCTCAGTTGCCCCTTCCCCTTGTTCCTTATATTCTACCTTCCTTTATTATCAATGGTAGGTCTCCTGCTGAACCTCTCATGATGTGACGGACATAGGACATATTTCTTTGTATTATTTCCCGTTTTCATGTTGCTGTTTTGCTCTTTTCTAGGAATCTGTCGTTTCTTACCTTGTCCATCCAGCTCATTCTCAAGATCTTTCTGTAACACCATAATTCAAAGCCCATGATCTTTTTCATAATCTTCCTGTTCTTGGTCCAGGTTTCCCATCCATAAATCAGCACTGGGAAGATGTAGCATTGGATGAGCCTCTTCTTGCACTCAAAGTTGAGATCTCTTCTCATGAGCTCTTTCATTCTTCAAAAGGCTTCCTGGCCATACCTATTCTCATTTTGATCTCCTTCTCATTTTGAACATCTGTATTCTGTGCCCTTCTTGATTATGTCCATCACCAGGATGTTCAAGTCTTCTTCATTTTCAATTAATAAGGTAGTTAATTTGCATATATCTTATGTTTGCTGACTACCATGATTTTTGTCTTTTTCAAGTTTAAACCATTCCATATTCCGTGCCCTTCTTGATTATGCCCATCACCAGAATCTTCAAGCCTTGTTCATTTTCAGTTAATAAGGTGGTTCATTTGCATATCTTATGTTGCTTATATCAAGTCCTCCAATTTTAATTCTGGGTAATCCATTAAGGGCTTCTGGTATCAGGTGTTCACTATAAAGATTAAATAACATGGGAGACAGCATACATCCTTGTCTAGCTCCCTTTTGACTATCTGAACGGAAGGACACATTCAGTCTCTTGGAAAGGACAACAGACCATCTCCCACCCTGTACACAGTGGGGTGCCGCAAGGCTCAGTGCTTGGGCCTTTGTTGTTCATACTGTTTGTGGCCGATGTGGCTGAGGTCATTCGAGAGGCGGGGTTGATGCCTCATGCCTATGCCATCCAGGCATACGATGATTGTCTGCCGAGCGAGACGGATTGTCTTCGAGCCAAGAAGGTTGATGCTATTCTCAGGGTCAACAAGTGGATGGAAGCAAATTGGTTAATGTTGAATCTGAGTAAGACTGAGTTTCTATGGGTGTCGACCCCAAGGAGGAGGCATCACATCACACGGGATCCGATCCGAGTGGCTGATACTGCGTTTCACCCAGTGGTTGAGCTTTGCCTCCTCGAAGTCCGGCTTGACGAGACAATCTCGTTTGCAGGACATATTGGCCAGCTGACCGTGTCGTGTTATTACCAGCTGTGATGAATCAAGGAGGCACGGAGATATCTTCTGACAAGCACAACGACAATGCTTGTTCGGGCAATGGTGTTGCAGAGAATCAATTATTGCAACAGTGCCTTGGTCTACCTGAAACACAGCTCAGGTGGTTGCAGAGGATGAGGAACGCGTCGGTCAGGCTGATATACAGACTCAGAACGAGGGAACATGTCACTCCGCTACTGAAAAACGAACTACACTGGCTGAAAGTACCCGAGAGGATTACATACAAGACAGATGTTGTATTTAATCCTTTTCTAAACTTCGAATCACAAATCTCCCATGCTGTCGTTCTGCGCGCTTCGTGACCCAACCGGTCCTGAATACCTTCCCACACTTCTTCACAGACAATCGCTGACTGAAAGACGTCGGCAATTACGTTCGAACAGCCGTGTTCTTCTCGCGGTTCCACCTCCTACGAAGACATCAAAGTTTGGCGAGCATTTGTGTGGAATGCTCTACCTGACAGCATAACCTCGTCGAACTCCTATGATCAATTCACGAAGAACTTGAAGACACATTTATTTGCGACTTCTTATGAATGTTAAATATGTACATCTCCCTTGACTTTGGTAGACACCATGCGTGCGGTGCTATATAAATTGTCTAAATAATAATTTGGATTTTAAAATATTTTGTTTCCCCTGACAGATGTTGTATTTAATCCTTTTCTGAACTTCGAATCACAAATCTCCCAACTTTCAAAAGCCTGCTATCTTCATATTCGTGACCTTCGTCGCCTACATCCTTACCTTGATACCAAAACTGCCTCCACAATTGCCACCTCAATAGTCCACTCCATAATACACACGGACATCTTTGGCCATCCTCACCAACGTCTGACGTCTCGTCATCCAATCTGGTTTCCTGCGCCTACATTGAACATCTCTGTTCCGGGCTCTTGGAAACAGAGTTGGCAGACTGCTGAGGTAAAGAACAAATACCTCATCACAAACCCCTGCAAGTGATAAACCTGGCTTTGACCTAATACGCTATGATTGGGTCCACCTCAATTGCTATCGAACAGGCCATGGCCGGTGCGCCGCTATGCTCAATCATTTGGGAGCCAGAGATGATCTGAATTGCCCCTGCGGCACCAGACAGACTATGAACCACATAGTCAATGACTGTCACCTCACCAGACTAAAAGGAGGACTCGAAACCCTGCATCAGGCACAACCCGACGCTGTTGAATAGCTGAGAAAGAAAGGCATTCGCTAGAAGAAGTCCATCCAAATTAGATCACTGTAACTTCCTCTACTATAACCTTCCCAAAGCCTCCATCAACAAATTGCAATCAATACAAAATGCACTAGCTTGCACTATTACTAAGTCACCTAAATTCTCCCACATTTCACCCATACTAAAATCATTATATTGGTTTAAAATTTATTTTATTTTATTTATTGACAATTTATATAGCGCAGTAGACAAGGCTAAGGCCTACAACAAAGCGCTTAACACAGTTCATATCAATATTAAATAAATGTGTCTTCAAATTTCTAATGAAAAGTCCAGCTGAGACTGCTCCAGTCACATTGTCTGGAAGAGAGTTCCACAGGCGGGATTCCCCGCCGAATGATCTTTCCCGAACTTAGGGGTCTTGGGACGGGGAGGGACTAACAACTGCACTCTCCGACTGGACCTAAGAACCGATCTCCTCGATCACAGTCGATCTCCGTACAAGTACAGTTAGATAATTAGGACAGAATGGATCGTGTAAAAGCCCGAACGTAAGCCAACAGCGGCAGACAATGCGCTGTGGCACACGGAGCCAGTGGAGTCGATCTCTGGAGAGGAGTGAGCGTGGTCACCCCAGCGACAGCCGAAAATCACTCGTGCAGCTTGGTTCAGCACTGATTGTATGCGGTTCAGTCTAGTATCCGGAAGTCCAAGAAGCACACCGTTACAGTAATCAATTCGTGTCAGTACCAGGGCCGCACTAATTTAACAGCCGCGCTCACTGGCAGGTACCGTCGAATTGACCTCACTCTCCGCAGTTGGTAGTGGCAGGAGCATATCAGATTGTTAACGTGCGCTTCAAATGATAGAGTCTCATCTAGGAGCACTCCCAGAAGGCGTAAGCTCGGAGGAGCAATGGCTGCATCTCCCACCACAAACGAGGCATGACTTAGCAAATGCCTTCTCCTGGGGGTGCTCATCCACAAAAATTCAGTCTTGGCCGGATTCAGTGCGAGCCGATTCTCTTCCGTCCACGTAACAATAGCTGCTATACAGTCAGTGAAAGCGAATCCGTAGTCGCTCCACTTCCGAGGGTAAGCATGGCGGTAGATCTGTCCATCGTCTGCATAACTATGCGGCGTAAGACCGAAAGCCTTGATGACACGATGGACATCCACTGTATACAGCATGAATAGCAAGGGGCCTAAGACTGATCCTTGCGGCACACCGTGTTGGACTCGACGCTCCGAAGACATTTGATTGTTCCACCACACTGCCTGTGTTCTATCGGCTAGATAGCTCTTGATCCAGAGAAGTGGAAGGCCGTCCAGACCATAAGATATCTCCAGTCGCGGGTGAGGATCTGGTGATCCACCGTATCAAGCGCTGCGAAAGATCGAGTAGGCAGAGAAGCGCCACCCGTCCGTTCAAGTCGCATCCACCAGGTCATTAAGGATTTTTAAAATGGCAGTCTCTGTAGAGTGTCCTCGACGATAGGCAGATTGCTCTGTAGGTATTAGCCCATTCTCGCACAGATGTCCCACCAGCCGCTTGTTTACGAGTTTCTCCAGCAGCTTAGAGAGAAAAGGTAAATTGGATACCGGTCTGTAGTTATTGAGGTCGGACGGATCCAGTCCCGATTTCTTCAGGTGAGGGACTACAATCGCGTGCCTCCACGTCGAAGGAAATTCACCAGTGTCTAATGAAGCCGTCATGAGCGTCGTAAGAAATGGTGCCAGCTTCGCGATAGATTCCTTCAAGAGCCAAGTAGGGAGTAAAATAACTGAACGTATCCAATATAAGATAATAACACTTACATATAGCTCACTTCAGTCATCAAAACCTGTCTACCTTAGATCACTATTAATCCCTCGGTCTCCTCGACCCACACATTTGTCATTTCATCTCACTCTTTCAAGCCTGCTGAATCAGTCATCCCTGAAAATTTGCAACTGTGCCTTCTCATATGCTGCACCTAAACTTTGGAACTCGATCCCAGCTTCCCTCCGCAGACTTGGACACTTTCAAACAATAAAATCTGAGTCCTCATTTCCTATAATTCCTGCATTATCTCCTCAAGTCTTCAGGTCTAAGCTTAAATCCTTTTTTTCTAAAATCATTTCCTCCATAGCTGTAAAAACCTAGCCTCACTGCTCTTCAGATGTTGACTATTGCCAGGCTGATCATATACCTTTCCCATAGCTATTTTAAGAAAGGCTGAGTGCCTAAGAATAAGCAGCTATGTTGTGCTGCTTTCCAAGGCTCTATATAAATCCACAAGATTTTACTTACTTTTACTTATTAGCTTTCTCTCCAAGTCTGGTATCCCTATTAGTTGCATGACTTCCCTTAATTTGTTATGTTTCACTTTATCAAAAGCTAGTCTATGAAGCATTTATAATTATCTCTTTTCATGGCTATATTTCTTTCACATAGAGTTCGTAGTTGTAGGATAGCCTCTCTTGTGCCTTTACCTTTTCTAAATCCTGTTTGATTTTCAGGAATGAATTTTTCTGTGATTGGGGTGATTCTGTCTTTTATTAAGTGTAGAAGAATTTTTGAGGAGTGTGAGATCAGACTTATTGTCCTGAAGTCATTGCATTCTTTTGCCATGTTAGTTTTAGGGATAGGAATAAATATGCATTTTAGAAATTCATCTGGTATTTATTCTGTCCTATATATTTTGCTCATTAGTGTTGTCACTATATCCATTCCTCATAGGATCAAGGTCTTCGTCCTCAAACTGTGTCCAGCCATTGACTTCTCCATGACATCTCTCCAAAGTTCTCTGTCCTTTGCTATTTCTTCCAAAGTCATTCGGTGTCTTCTGTTAGTTTTTCCACTGAGATTCAGTCCTGCCATGGTGTAGATCCTCTTCCAATCCGTCCACCCATCGTCTTTTCGGTCTTCCTTTAGATCTTCTCCCTTCTGGCTCGTAGTTGAAAATTTGTTTTGGGTTTCTTATTTCATCCATTCTTAGTACGTGTTCTGTCCATTTCATTCTTCTCTTTCTGATGACTTCCATGATGCTCAGTTGCAGTGTTCTCTCTCTAACTTCTTCATTTGTTATATGTTCTTTGTATCCAATCCTTAGTATTCTTCTGAGCCATTTATTTTCATTTGCTATTAATTTTTTCTCCAATTCTTTTCTTATAGTCCAAGATTCACATCCATATATTAGTATTGGTATTACACAAGTGTTGAAAAGACAAGAGTATACATAGGACATACGATAGAAGAGGCAATATAGAAATACTAGGGCACGTTACAGAATATGACTCTAACCTTTGCCCAATGTGGTCGTCCATGAGCTGTCAACATTATATCCTCATAAGCATTCCAGTATTCTTCATAAGAAATCTTCTTGTTAAAAGGTCTATTCAAAGGGAATCAAAATTAACAAAAATATAATAAATACGCTAACAGCCATCATAAAAAAATAACAGTACAGCTACAGTACTGATTTTGGGCCATAAGCTCATTAAAATATTGGGCCCTTGTCACTGCTTGTGAGAGGTAGGAAAGACTCCACCCAACTTGTTTTCAGAGTTCCATGCATTCTGGCTACATAGCTATAGAGTTTTGATAAACAAATTTATCAATAAAAGTTACCGTATGTACTCGCGATAAAGTCGATCCGAGTATAAGTCGACCCCTAAATATTTTGGATTTGAAGGTGTCTAAAATCATTGACCCGGGTATAAGTCGAAGGGGTGATTGAAAGTGATTAATTACACAAAGTTTTAGCGCAATTGATTATTTTCGACATCCTCTGTGTGAAAACTTTGTCCGACAGTTGGTGCCTCGCGTATAAGTCGAGGTCAGGATACAAGGCCTGTGAATTAGCCCTAAATTGCTCGACTTTATCGCAAATATATACGGTAGGTTTTAAAAATTCAGATAATTTTATGAATGGAACCTACCAGTATTCCTTTCTTCAATAGGGAAAATTCAGCAAACATGTTATGTTATGTTAAAACGTCAATTTATATAGCGCAATAAACATAGCTGAATGCCAAAGTCAAGAGCACTTTACATTCTGCACTTATACGATATATCAAACAAGTGCGTCTTAAGTTTCTTAGCAAACAATTCGAGGTTAGTTTCCATGGACACGTTGTTAGGTAGGGCGTTCCAGAGGATAGGGTTCCCACGCGTAACGGACCTCTCGCCAAGTTGCACGGTCTTGGCGGGAGGGGGAACAAGCAGCTTAAACACTGTGACCAGATCGGAGCTGATGACGATGGTCAGTAGGCGAAGGTCTATGAATAAGTTCAGCAAGGTAGCCGGGGAAAGTAGGATCATACAAAGCTCGAGATGTTAGCCAACATCGCTTATAGGTTATACGCTCTGGAATGCGTAGACAATGAAGCCTGTCTTTCAGCAGAGGGGTGAGATGATCAGTCCATCTAGCTCCGAAGATCATTCAGGCAGAGGCATTGAGTACCATCTGTAGACGGTCCAGCTGGCTAGCAGTTGCTAGCCAGCTGGACCGTCTACAGTTGGTTGCTGTATTCAGTTGCTAGTATTCAGCTCAAGAGATTTTAATGCTGCAGAAATGTTTCACCAATAATTAAATTTGTATGTACTAAATGACTTCTTATTTCTGGAAGTGAATTTATAAGGAATGCAAAATAAAGAACTATAGGCCAGTCAGCAACCTAACCTTCATTTCAGAGGTGGTTGAACAGGTTGTCATGGAATGCTTAATCAGATTAATTGAGGATGAAAAATGTTACCAAGGCTACAATCTGCCTACATCAACACCATCAAAGCAAGGAAACGGCTTAACTAAAGGTGCATTCTTCTGTGTAAACCACAAGATTCTGCTACAGTGCGAGTGCTTGACCCGCCCCCTCATGGATGCACTGACATTTGCCCGGCCGACAAACCACCTTGCCTATTGCTATTTCAAGAAAGAATAAGCGCATAAGAATAAGCAGCTACACTGAAACTGCTTGCTGTTTATACCAGTTGATTCTGAGATTACCGGTAGTCAAAGCTTTTTGATAGATTCACCAAATGTTGCATTCGATTTAAACTATAGAAAAACAAGTAAATGTTTTCAGCTAAATTTTAACATTTCAGTTTGCTTATTTAAGGCAACATATTTTAACACATGGAACTTTTGCCACATGCGTATTATACATATTTTCATCTTCCGGCGAATGACTCAACGGTCGAACAGCTGTTCTTTGTCTACGACGACACCCTGCATCACCTTGCAGATCGGTTTGCACCAGAACACATAGTGCATTCGCAGATCAGGCCGCTATGCCCCTGGTTCGATTTGGAGTGCCAGGCTGCTCGCCGTGAATGTCGCCGTCTCGAGCGTCGCTACCGACGGTCACACCTCGACGCTGATAAAGAATCCTACATCGCTGCATGCAAGACTAAGCACGGCATTATTGAACAGAGGAAATCTTCCTATTCGACCGACCGCGTCATGACCGACAGTTCATCACCGAAAAAGCTCTGGTGATCCTTGTCTACCATCTTGGAAAAATAAAAAAGGATGCCAGAAAGCGCTGCATCGACTGGAAAAAAGGCGGATGATTTTCTCCACTTCTTTGAAGACAAAGTTACGAACATTCGCACCAGCACGGTGGGCTCAAACCAACCTGTCAACGTCACTACCAGCGGAGGTGGCACCTAGGAACACACTTTCTACTCTGCGGCCATGCTCAGAGGTGGAAGTGTGCCACATTATAATAGAGTCACCTACGAAGTCGTGTGCTCTCAACCCTATCCCGACCTTTCTTCTGAAGGAGGTAATTGATGGACTGCTGCCCTATGTCATGGCAATGATAAACGTGTCCCTCAGAGAAGGACAATTACCACGGTCGCAAAAACATGCTATTGTTGCTCCAATTTTGAAGAAACCAGGCCTGAATCGGGATGAGCTAAAAAATTACAGACCGGTTAGCAACCTGACCTTCATTACGGAGGTCGTCGAGAGGGTCGTCATCGAGCGCATCATAGAATTCATCGAGGGCGAGGGACTGATGCCAAGACTCTAGTCCGCCTATAGACGCCACCACAACACCGAAACAGTGCTGCTAAAAGTGCTATCTGACATCCTTGGTGCTATGGACCGGAAACAGGTCACATTGCTTGGCCTCCTCGATCTCAGCCTTCGACTGCGTAGATCACGAAATCCTTCTATGGCACATTCATTCATTCATTTGTTCACATGGACGACAGAGGTCCATTGTGCCAATCTCGTGTTGTGCGAGTTGTGACCGCGACCGATGGCTGAGTGCCATTCAAGAAAAATTGTGGAAGGAAGACCATCGCCGATCTGCTGGGGCCATGTACGGCGTGGTCTGCCAGGAGGTCTTCTCCAGCTCGGAGGAGGACGCATCTCGGCGCGTCGAGCAATGGCGCAGGCAAGAGCGCGATGAGCTGGAATGTTCTTGTCCTGGCGAGCCACGTGACCGAAGAGAGACAGACGGCGTCGCGTGATAATTTCTGTCACTGGCAGGAGGGCAGTCTGTTTGGAGACTGCCTCATTGGTCACGAAGTCGAACCAGCGAATGCAGAGAAGCTGTCTCTGGCAGCGCATATGGAATGCCTGTAGTCTTTCAGAGTCTCATGTAAGCAGAGTCCAAGTCTCAGAACCATATAGGAGAATTGGCAGGACGCAGGACTGATAAATACGGATCTTAGTACCGAGCTGTATCTGTCTTTGGCGCCATAAATTTTGAAGAGATCTCATGGCAGATGCAGCTATGCCGATTCTGCGAGTAATGTCCCGCTGACACCTGCCATCAGAACTCTGGACACTACCCAGGTAAGTGAATTCTGACACATTTTCCACCTGGTGTCCATTAACGTATATGTCTCCTGCGTCTCCTCCAGAACCTAGATTCTGCAGCTTGGTTTTTGTCCAGGACACATGTAGCCCTAGTTTGGAGGCTGTCGACTCAATCTGATTGAGTGATGTTTCTAGGTTCTTAACGGACGTTTCCAGAAGAGCAACGTCGTCAGCGTAGTCTAGGTCGGAGAAGCTATGTTCCGGTAGGGTGATCCCGGTCTGGTCAATATGGCACCTACAGTACAAATTCGGCATCATGGGGTCGGTGCTCGGCTGGCTATCGTCGTCATTTCTTACTGACCGCTCACAACAGGTAGCTTACCGCGGTCTTCTATCGGAAAACTTGCACCTTCCCTACGGAGTACCACAGGGCTCAGTATGCGGACCTGTCCTGTTTCTTCTGTATGTGTCAGGTGTGTCAAATTTTTTTAGTGGTGACCCCACTTTGGTGGCAGCAAAGTTGTAGGGGTGTCCTTGTAAACAGAACAGATCAAAAATTTTGAAGATCGGATCGTACGATTGTTCATTGTAAATGTAAAGCGCCCTTGACTTTGGCCCCAGCTATGTTACTGCGCTATATAAATTGTAGTATAGAATAGAATAGAATGGACCAAATTTGGGGTAGTTATC
Source organism: Metaphire vulgaris (assembly GCA_018105865.1). Taxonomy (NCBI): domain Eukaryota; kingdom Metazoa; phylum Annelida; class Clitellata; order Crassiclitellata; family Megascolecidae; genus Metaphire; species Metaphire vulgaris. The sequence goes on from JACLAT010000060.1 coordinate 38,117, forward strand.
ATATTTCAAACCCGAGCATTCATTGCTCGGAGAAATGACAATTTTGTGAAAATTTTGCAATCTGAAAATCCAAACATAACATACATACATAAACATAACATACATACATACATACACAAAACATAAACAAATAAAAATTAGACTATCAGACATTGCTGTGTTGTTATTCCTTTTCAATATTTGGTGGCCCCGAAAAGGGCCGTTTATTTAAGTGGTCCTGAAAAGGGCCGTTTCAATGGCATGATCCGGTGATACAATACCTATGACACTAGTAACTGAGCTTGGTGTGATATATGAAAGCACGGTGTGACGCAGAGAGGTACATCACAATCTGGACAGTAATACCTAGTATCCTTCCTCACAGCCTCGACACCTACCTTGGGGTTGCTTTTACCCCTCAGTCGATGGAATCAATTCACAGAAATGGCATGCAGTCAATCGCAGCGGGTTGGAATCATCAAGGGATGGTCGCCCGCATTGCTGGGAGTGAGATTTTAAAGAAATATGGTGAGCTTCCAGCAACTGTTCGACCAGTCTTATCCTGAATTGTAGATAGATCATCTTCTCAGCAGGATTGTCCTTCTTGTATAAGATGTACAAATTGAGGACAAGCTGACTGAGAAGATGACTGAACTGCTTCTTATACCAGATCTTGACCTGCTTACGCTCAGTGGGGTAAGCGGTCAACATCTGGTCCGCAAGGTCTACAGCCCCCATGTTTTTGTTGTAACTTACAACAACAACTGGCTTATGCACATCGACACCACGAAATGTTTTGACCGTGGTCATAGCATCATAATGTAATGTCGACAGCAAGCAGACCTCATGCTTGTCCATCCATTTCATGGCCATTAGGGTCTTTAGAAAAACATGCCACTGTTTCCCCCTCTTGAGTTTTTTTCTGAATTTGAGGTGGCATGTTTTTCCTGTTCTTCCTCACTCTACCAACAGCATTGGTATTGCTGGACCGAAGTTGTCGGCATAGAGCAGGTGAGGAGTACCAATTTTCCATGAAAATGGTATATCCTTTACCAAGCAAATCCTTTGCCAGGGTCAAAACAAGTTAGGAGATCAAATTATCAGGGGAGTCACCTAAATCCATACTAAACCCAGTATGGATTAGCACATTCCAAATGTACCCTGAGCTACAGTCATACAGGGCATAGCACTTTATTCCAAACCTGGCCCTCTTGAGGGGACTGTATTGCTTGAAAGTCAGGTGACCCTTCCACAACATGAGTGATTCATCAATTGCTATATCCTCCTCTGGAATATAGACTGAAAAAAATTGTTGAATCACTAAATCATAGAAGGGTCTTATTTTGGCAAAGGATTTCTCGCCTTTACTTGGATATGTAACTGGCAGGCTCAAATTGTCGACAAAATGCAAGCATTTTGACAACAATCTGAACCTGTTCTCACTCATAATCTTGGAAACATATGGCGTTTGAAAGAGAGGCTTTTCGGTCCAGTACATTTCCAAGGTAGGCTTGTGAATTATTCCTTGGTAAAGTATCATGGACAACAGGGCATGTTTTAAGAAAAAATTATCACTGTACAAGGTGACGACCTTTTACCCAAGATGTAACTTTAAAAAAGTAGTGACAACCTTTTTTTGCTTGTCACCACATTTCACAAAGAAGATAACCTTTTTATGTACCAATGTTTTTGGAGACTTAGACCTTATGTCCCCCCCCCCCAAACATTAATTTTATCACTGCACATTTTTCGTTTTATCACTGCACATTTCCAATTTATCACTGAACATTTTGTGGATCACTGCACGTTAAAACAGGCCCTGATGGACAAGAAAACAAACAGTTCATCCAGGTCTACATCAACCCATTGCATAATTCTAGCTCTGGCTTTCATTGGGTCCTGCTGCAGTTGCTCTGCATGCCTGTTGGTCTTAAATACAATCATTTCTAACATTGAAGTAGTTAGAAAGAGTCTGAAATACTGCAAGACATCTTTAGTATCAGGTATTACTGTAGTCCTACCAGGGGCACCTGTGAAAGGAATTCTGGTAGGCATGCGGCTTGGAGCATCACCCCAAGCAATGTCACTAGCATCAGAGGATACTATACCACCGCTGTCATCAATCTGCAGATCGCTTTCTTCTTCTTCATCGTCTTCCACATCGGATTCGCTGTCATAGACCGACGAATCATTGTCTGATTCGGCAGGCATCCTGCGAATTTATTCATCGGAGAGAACACGAGAGCGCTTTCATGTAGCCATCTTCTTCACAAAGCCAAAATCCGGCCCTCGGTCAAATAAAACCTATATTCCTTGCTTATAGAGGGCACAGTAGCTAAAAAGAGCTACCATCTAGCGAATGGATAATAACTAAATAGAATTATAACATTGCAACATTTATAAACGGCAAACCCATTTGAGGAACAGACGCTGAAGTTGAGCGCCGTTTATAAATGGAGCTCCCATTTGACGAATGATTGGCGCGTGCAGTTTTAAAATGGCGACCCAGTTAAGAGGTTAATCAACAGATGTCAGTGCAAAGCCATCGCCTATAGGCAGTGCAAAAAATATAGAGAGGTCGGTTCCTGGAACATTCGGTACCGGAACATTCGGTACCGAAGAATTCAGCACCAAAATTTTACTTGTGGAAGATTCGGTACCGGATGATTCGGTACCAGATAAATCGGTACATGTTCGGCATACAAATCAGTAGCCATAACCCTAATTCTAACCCTAACCCTAAAACTGTATCAATCAGTAAAATGAATAAAATTATCAATAGTATACCTACCCAAATTCAACTTAAATATTCTACCTAAATATATATGGGCATATACATAAGCATAGACACCACCCAAAGCCAGAGGGACCCTGGGATTGGGGAGGGGAGGTGGGGTGGGAGCAGTAGAGGTACCGTAGAGCCAGTGTCTAACACATGTAACCGATTTTGCCATCCTGAAGATACCGTTCCCAATGTTCCGTACCGAATCTTCCATGACCGGTACTAAATTTTCCGGTACCGAATTTTCCGTCCCGAATCTTCCGTCCCAAATCTTCCGGTCACCGAGAGGTCAAATCATAACTAAGTGAAATAGAAAGACATCGAATCATAACTGTATTAAGTTCAATATACTCATAGCGTAACACTGAAAACTAAGTGAACATACTAATTTAACCATATTTATGAATCATAATAAATAATAGAATTACCGGTATTAATGAATCTGAATATTGCTAAAGTTCAGATTTCTTACCTGTACATAACGATGTTTATGTAACAAGAATCTCTTTTATAACAAGGGCTAAGGTAGAAATTATCAGCTTTAACAAATCGTATTTCAACTGGAAGATGTGCATAGAAGTTATTTTCAATCCATGCTTTAAGTCTGTATAGAGTAACTGCTGTTTCCTCTCTGAAAAGAATATATTTACAAACACCCATTAGGCCTTGAGAGTAGGTGACTCCTGGCTTTTGAAATGCGATACCAGCAACGGTTTCTAAAGGTATGGTGGGAATGAAAATCACTAAAGAAGTAAACAACAGAATTGGAATTGACAGCGATGTGATTACCATGATTAAACAAAAGAAGCTATAGATGTTTGGTCACATCAGTTGCATGGAAGAGAATTCTGAACATTGCAATGGAGGAAACAATGGAAGGAACATGCCTTCCGGGAAGGCCCAGAAGACGATGGTTTGATGTCATCAGAGAGTGGATGGGATTAAATCTTGGGGAGGCAATTCATGCCACATAAGCAGGCCCACCAAGAGAAATTCCGGGCCCCTGTGCAGACTAAACTTTCTTGACCTTTTTTGCTTGTCAGCCTCTTTTACATCTTAAAATGAGCTGATGACCTTTTTTTTGTCTGTCAACCTGTTCACGCCGGGCCCCCTTTTGCTCGCCAGGCCCCCTCTACTTTAGTGTTATTATTCAGATTATTCTTAATTACCGGTATACATATTCATCATCGGCCCGGGCCCTCCCAAACCGCCGGGCCCCTTTGCAGTTGCCCTCCCTCTCGGCGGCTCTGCACATAAGACCAGGGAATGTGGTAAAGGATCATTCGACAAGCTGCTGGTCTCGGTGGTTCCTGAGGGGACTTTGAGCTGTTGCTGTTGCTGATGATAATGATGATGATGAAGACCCATAAGGCCTAATACATAAAGCAGAAAACAGAAGGAACAGGTGGTACACCAACCGAATTTTGCCTGACCTCCCAGTACTTTAAAGCACTGGGAGGTCAGGCAAAACATAAACTAGCAACATTGTGAAGACATTTTCACTACCTGAAAATGGTCACAGGACCTTTAAAAACAATAAGGGGCCGTCCATAAAGTACGTCATGCAGGAGGAGGAGGGGTCTAAGAAAGTGTGACAGTTTGTGACAGAGGAGGGGTAAGGACCAGCATGATGTCACACCTTCAGTATAAATAAAATATACCTGATAGGAGGTATATTAAAAGACATTTTTAATTGCCTATTAACACTTTTTTGCCTTAGATATTTCAAATTTTAGGTCTCAGTTATAACTTATCATTGTCAGAAGTTGAATATCTGTTTCACTGCTCTAAATTGAACAAGAAACTCGTCTATACTGAATACAAAACCTGTGTGACGTGACACACTTTATGGATAACGCTTTAAGGGGGGTCCGAGATTTGTGACATACTTTTAGGAAATTTAGGGGAAGTCTGAGATTTGTGATGGTCTGTGATTTGGGAGGGGTGTCAACAATTGCTAAAAATAGCATTACATATTCTATGGACGGCGCCTACCATATGTACTCGCGATAAAGTCGATCTGAGTATAAGTCGACCCCTAAATTTTTTGGATTTGAAAGTGTCTAAAATCATTGACCCGGGTATAAGTCGAAGTGACGTCACCGCCGCGCACCCTCTTGGGGTGATTGTGAGGGTCGGAACAATGGCGGACATGAGCTGGTCGCACAGCGCCATTGTTTTGATTGAAAAACTGTGTTTTAGCTTTTAACTATCGAGAAACTGAACGATTTTGACATTCACAGATTGATTCCTGATGATTAAGAAAACTTTAAACCTGCTATTCGCTCATTCTTGGCAATTTGAACAATTTAATGAATCTTTTAAAAAATTGTTTTAATATTTATGTAGCGCCAATACAATTACAAATCTTAAAATCGCTGATGCCAACTTTTATTTAGAAGCCGTAGCGTATGTTGAAAGTGATTAATTACACAAAGTTTTAGTGCAATTGATTATTTTTGACATCCTCTGTGTGAAAACTTTGTCCGACAGTTGGTGCCTCACATATAAGTCGAGGTCAGGATATAAGGCCTGTGAATTAGCCTTAAATTGCTCGACTTTATCGCGAATATATACGGTAATGATTTCACTCAAGAAGGAATCAGGCACAACGGAATGTGGACTAAAGTCTCCTGCCATCCTAAGAGCCATGGCAATAAAGACTAAAAGAAAAAGCAGAGAAACTGATAGGGACATATGAGAACATCAATATGGGCTCAGAAAGTCCAAGGTTCAAGATGTGCTCACGGAACTCTTCAATGTTACGTGCTAATATCTGATGAGATACATTTATTTTCAAAAGCACTTGCCAATACATTAGAGCAGAACATCCAATAGGAACAGTTTTGGGCAGTAACAGAGCTAATAACCCCACTTGAACTAATTTTGAGATGTAGGCCTACTGTAATATCTAAATGATAATCTATGACAGGCTTAAATGAAGGTGAAATATAATTATAGCAAAGTAACACTATGAAGTAAATACTGCAAAAGATCTTACAACAAACATCCAAAGCACATGTGCAGGAATTGCATTAGACAACACTCAATGTCCAGCTAGATGTGATTGAAATGACTATGCATATCATGACAGTTTGTGGTATATATTATACATTTATTAGTACATAACATACAGGTAACTGAAATATCAATGCACTTTTAAGATTCAGCATAAGTATCATGGCATTGGATATAATACTATGGTTGCTCATCATTAACCTCTCTACCATGATCTTGCCTCAGTATTTGCCTTCCACCACTCCTTTAATTAATTGATCTCTGGAATTGACCTTGTCCAGCTGACCACCGAACTCGGCTATAGCTGTTTCAACAGTAGACTAAGCCAGTGGTTCTCAGACCCCCTTTGCCTCGCAGACCACTTTTGAAGAATCAAAAAAATTTCTCGCCAGACCACCTGAAATTTGAGAAAATCATGACAAGCAAAAAGGTCATAACCTTGTTTAATTATGCTGCTTGCTTTAAAAAATGTTGGGTCTGGGCACCCAAGGGGTTTAACCCAAAGACTCCCCTTGGCCACGTCACTGACATGGAAAATATATACCGTATATACTTTGGATAAGTCTAGAAATTTATGCCTTAAAATTCACTTTAAAACGCCAAGTCCACTTATCTACTGCGAGTCAATGCAATTTCCCAAAGAATTTTTGCAAAGAAAAACACAATCCCTAATGCATTATAGTGTTAAGTCATGTTGTGTCTATTTAAAGACGTGTCTGTCAAAAGGGGTGGGCGTCTGGCTCTCCTTTCTCAACTGAGCACCATTAAGCAGTGATAGAATGGGCCAATCAGATTCTGTTCAGAGTATATCAAACATTGTGGACAACAAATAAATCAAGCCAATGACCTTTGACCTGTAAACGGTTTGGAAACGCCTGGTTGGGGAGGGAGCGGCAGTTTGTTTGACAGCTGCCCGACCTTGGCCTCTGTGTACCACAAATACTTTTTGACCTGCAAAGAGCTTGGACACGTTCGGGAGGAGCGGCCATCAGTTGACTCAATTTCAGTGTAGATCAGCTATTATTAGGCAATTCAAGAAATCTGAAGCTCCTAAATTTCCACGCCGATTTATATGCGGTCATAGTAAATTACATAATTTTTACCAAAAATGGGGTCGAACTATCTCAGAGGTCGACTTGACCGCGAGTATGTACGGTATGTCTAATTTTATTAACTTTTAGAATTTGCAGCGGACCACTAGACCCCTCTGCGGACACATTTGGTCTGCGGACCATGGGTTGAGAACCACTGGACTAAGCGCCTAGGAATATGCAGCTACACTAACTAAAAAGCACCTTAAACTACTACTGGTACTAGCCCCAAAGTGCTATATAAATTCATGAGATTTTACTTACTTAATTAACTAAACACATATTATTGTTCAACCACTGCAAACTTACATGGGTATGGCAAATTCCATCACATACTGCTGAAAAGGCAATCAAAGTTGAAGAGTCTGTCTTTTGTCAACTGCCTCAGCATGAGCACTGTGAAACATGTCTGTAGTAAACTTGGTTGATCCAAGGAACCACAGATGGAAAAACGAGCTGAAGCACAAATTACAGGGAAAAGCTTTGATGCAATAAAGTTAACACAGCATGCATGTCAGCAATCCGGCTCTCATTTCTTTTCACTATACATGAGTACATGACTATGTTTTTATGTACATCCTATTTCTATGCCTTTTAATGACTATGATTTATATAGAGTTTTAGGCTTACTTGCATATATAATTGAATTTCTAGTGTTCTCAACATCTTACGATGTGCTCACATCATACCCAAACGAGCTTTTAAATGTTTACTGAAATACCATAAATCCTGTAATATAAGCTCTGCCTTCAATTAAAACAAATGACTTTTACCTCAGCCTGTATAGGAGATCCAGCTTATTTATTTTTACCATAATTCATTTCCTTGTGTGTATTACTGCTATCAGTTCATAAGCAAAATATAGTTTTTATTTAAACAGTTGAACACCCTGGTTTTATGGTAATGTACATTGTTATTCTTAATTATAGTCTGACATAAACATGGCCATCTTTTTGAATGTTGATGTTGTTCATATAGTCCACCTGATTTCTGCCATCGTAGTTTAGTGACCAAATCCATGCAAATCTTCTGATTGATATGATGCTTCAAATAAACAATTTTCCAATCATTCCATTGTTTTCTACGGTGAATGCGCTGCCTCTACTACAAGCTTCTTGGCATATCTGACAAACAACGCCGTCACTATTTTCACGAAAAAATGAAGATGTTGCCAGTTTTGTTAATTTGTTTTCTAGACTTTGAAGTTGGCAATTCAGTCTCTACTAACTCTCTCAACCATTCTGGTTTAAAACTCAAGCTGCACTTCTTTTCATAACAACGTTTATGATTATGTCTTATGAGTGGCTTTCCGTTTTGACATTAGTTCTTTACAGCAAATATACAAATAAACGAAAATACGATGCCTAGCTGTTAGGCCTATTCATTCAGTATTTGATACTAATACTCCGACTCAGATACTAGCTGACCACACTGCCATACTCACTGCTTTGAGCTGCATTGCAGATAGGCAAATAGCCAACTTTCAAAGATGTGGGCACGGCTCAGTTGCTCCCTGACTGTGCTGGAGCATCGCAGCCAGCCAGATGCTGACTTGGTAGCAGATCTATAGTGGCATCAGACAGGATGCTGCTGTGCTGTGTTCCATGCAGTTCCGCCTACTGCTTGTCATGACACTCGCCTAATGTCGCCGACCTACATCCAGTCTCCACTCTCCAGACTAAAAATTCAGAGTCCAGTGGCTTGATTTCCATAATATGTACATCACGATGTGACATTAAAAATCACTGTAGCTGGCAGTTGGAAACTGCTGCACCGCATTTTCTTGTCACGCACAGCCGCACGGCTTAGAGGAACATTGCTAGTAATCACTTGTGATGCCATTTGGCAAACAACAATGTTACTTTCATTTCCTGTGGCCTTTTTTAGTTTAATTGTGATATGGGAACCATACGAGACCCTTTGTATAAATGATTAGTCTTACTCATCACTCACAGTATAAGTGTTAAGGTCTAGTTGAGGAGATTAAAATAAACTGCTTATGTATGTTGGCTATATTTGCAATACAGTGCATTTATAACTCGTTTTTGTGTGATATATATTTATTTGTTTTAAGATTCTCTTAAAAGCCATATATTTATACTACCTCAGCTAATAAAGAAACTGGAGCATGAAAAATCCAATAAAATAATCCCAGAACCAACTGGACTTTTTCTCTCTATAGGCTGTAAAATGAAACAAAACAAAACAATATTTCAGTATTTCAATAATAATGTTCTATATATTCTTCTATAATTTCTTCTGCTGGTTTCTCATCAGCTTCTGCAATTTCTTTGTCCTCTGAAATTAATAGTTCATCGAAAGTACGATTGTTTTGACTTTGACAGAAGAAGACTTTCATCACATTGCATATAATAATGCAATGTGATGAAAAAGACAATTTATATAATATCGTTTATGAAAAGAAATTTCTATAGTAGAGGTGCTCTGATTGTGCTTCCACCAATTAATCATCGACCTCAAACAATCAGCCGATTATTGGCGATTACCAATTCTTGATTTTGTAAAGTTCTTTTGTTCAGTGCTGCGATAAGTGCTGAGAATCTGACTATGTCAGACCATATTAGCAAAGTTATCTTGAGCACTTTTTATCAGCTGCGTCAGCTACGTGCTATCATCGACCCTCTCACACCTGAGGTAGCCAAGCTCTCATTCATGCGTATGTCTCTTCACGTTTTAGACTATTGCAACAACCTTTTAACTCTTATCACACACAACCAACACAAGAGGCCTCAGGTTGCTCAAAATGCCGCCACATGTCTGATTACTTGAACGACATCATGGCAGCACATCACTCTGGTACTCTGAGATCTTCACTGGCTCCTGTGACGCAGTGTATCTAGGGTTGCCAGATCTCCCAGATTTTACGGAGGCTCCCGATTTTACGGAGGCTCCCTTATTTCAGCTCCCCAGTCTCCGCCTCCGGACGGATGCCACGCTGAGACTAAATCTCCCGTATTTGGCTAGGTCGATAGACTTCATTGAGACGCAGTTTAAAAATCAAAACAATACTATTTTTCTGGCGTGATAAAACGTTAAATAAAAGTCATTAGTACAGACAGTACAGTACTTGTTTCATATTAGTACAATATCAAACAAGATAATAGAGGCTCTGAGGCAGGCAGCAATGCCCCACTGCTTATTACTTATTTTAACGGCAGGAATAGGAACTTAGAAAAAGTTAGGACTCGTTAGGAGGTCTCTGAAAATAATATTATTATAATTAGCCTATAACTTCTTTGTAATATTAATTCACTACATACAGATGATGCAGTGCATTGAACAGTGTTGTATACTGCTTTTTCCTAGTCTATGCTCTATAGCAGTGATGCAGCCGAGGAGGGGTAGGTTAAAGCCCTTGGCTGTCACAAAAGATTTTTTCATTGTTTCACACATTTTTATTCTCGGATTGTGGATTTGTGGATCAACCCCCTCACGGGGTTGCGGAGTAAAAAATATTTTATAACGGTGCGAATTCAAGAAATTGAAGAAATAATGTAGTTAATTAAGGCATTGACCTTTTTGCTTGCCAACACTAACGAAGGAAAGAGAAAACAAGATGTCGGTGTGAGCGGACTGAACTTTTTGCTTGTCAAGATTCTTTCACAGTTTTCAGTTGACCATGACCAAAACCAAAACCCCTTCCAGTAAATCCTGGCTACGCCACTGCTCTATAGTACTGTTGTGTAGTATAGCACTAGCCATAATAATTCACAATGAATTGGACCGTGGAGTGGATTTATTGATCGCGGTAACAATCTCCCGTATTTTGACTTTGGATATCTGGCAGCCCTAAGTGTATCAGGTTCAAGATCATTTCTCTGGTCGATAAATGTCTATGGACAGAGGCACCAGAGTATCTGACTAGAGACTGTGTGCTGCTGTGTGACTGGAACCAAATTGACCCATTAATGCACGGTTCAACTCGACTTGGATCCTCTGGGCTCCTCGTACCCATATCAGAATCGAGATTGCTCGTTCCAAGCACTTGCCCCTGAATTCTGGAATGCCTACCGCCATCGTTCGTGATGAAACTCAATCACTCATGTTTCTTACCGTCTAAAAACATACTTGTTTAGCGAATCAGCCGAGGCTCATTAGTCTTAATTGCGCCTTTAATGAACTTATGGATGAATGAATGAATGCTAAGTTTAATTTATATTGTAAAATGACCAGTTGGCTTAACCCATTCCCGGGCAATGCCGCCTATAAACGGCGGCCGAAAATCATATTCGAAAGTGTAACGCCATCTATAAATGGTGCGCCACATAAACATCGGACATTGGAGTTTTAAACCGCGGGACTCCTGGAGTAACTTTTCGATTTAGTTTACTATCCATTCGATAGATGGCAGCACTTTCTTCGCTGTTGCTGACTATATAAGCAAGAAAGGTTGTCATTGATCGTCTAAATACTGGGATTTTGCGTTGAAATGCCTTGAAAAATCTCAAGTCTGAGGTTTGAAAAATCATAACTCTGCCACTTTTGGCCTGATCTTCAAAATGTTTGCACTATTATGTTCCAATTACACGCCCCTAAAACTTTCGCTCACAGTTGGGGTCACCGCTGAAATTTTTTGCTATTGCGCTTTTTGATTTTTTTTTTGGGAGGGTTCGATTTTCGGCTGTAGAGTGGACCTACCCCTAAAATTTTCTTTTTTGCATGCATGGTTTGAAAGAGCAATAAAATGCTAAATAACGATGCAAACCGCATCTTTCTAGCTTCTATATAGCCTGAAATATACTGAGTTGTTTGGTTTTTCAGATTGAAAATCTGTTCGCAAAATTGTCATTTCTTGAGCAATGAGTAATATTGTTTGAAAAAGCATAAATACTCCAAATTTTGTCCAATCTTCAAAACTTTGCATTATTCTGTTCCAATTACACCCCTTTACAACGTTCTCGGCTCACAGTTTGGGGTTACAATGGAAAAAATTTTGCTATTGGGCTTGGAACAAAATTTGACCAAAATGTTGGGGAGGGGTCCTATTTTGGGCTGTAGGGTGGACCCACCCCAAAATTTCCTTCTTTGGCACGGATGGTTGAAAGAGCAATAAAATGCTAAACAACGGTGCAAACCGCATCTTTATAGCTTGTATATAGCCTGAAATTTAGTAAGTTTAAAACTTGTATGTTCACATTTTCACATGAACGCCTTGCCCCAAATTAAATACCCGATTGGGGACGACTTGAAAAATTAAACCCCTGCAACGGGTTAAGGCTGGCACTGTGTTTGACCTATACTGCGAAATGAGTGAAGTGTTAAATTAATGTCATACAGTGCAACCTGCTTTTATAAATGCAGCCTTAGGACCAGGTAACATTGTGCTTATAGGTGGAGCATGTCTATAAACGAAACTAAGCCTATCTGAGCAATAATGTCCTTGGTAATCCAGAGGTCTGGACTCAGAAGCTGTAACTGCAACCCAGCGCATCTCTACAGGTAGTGGATACTGGAACGTCCTTCAGACATGAAGGGTATCTGCAAAATACACGATCAAAAGCCTGGTGAAAAAGCAGTTGCAGACCAACAGTGGCAGACTTTAATAGGCGTGACTGGTTGGTGGGTGGAACCACCAAACAGATTAAATATCCCAAGAGCCTAATGACAGTCTGTGACATGGCAAGTCTAGGTCACCATCAAATAAGCCTATCCACCACTGCTCAGTGGTTACCTTCTTTAGGGATGAGCTAGCAGAAGGAAAACTTTGAAACTAAACCAGGGCAGATGGAACTCACTAAGCCTCTTCAGGTAAATCCGTCTAGGAGAATAACGATTAATGAATACACAATATGGTACAGTGGAACACGGAGTGGTAATTGCCATAGAGTCAAGCTTTATAAAGTCTGTTTCTGATGTGGTGTTCCATAGTGACCAACAAATAAAAATTAGGATAAGGTGTATGTGGTGGCATAGCCAGGATTTCGGAAGGAGGTTTTGGTTTTGACCATGACCAACTTTGGAAAAGACTTGACAATAAAAAAAACATTATCACCTCTAGTTTTTTCCTGACAAGCAAAAGGCACTCACCACTTAAACCGTTAAATTTTTTTAGCCAAGAGGGTTTTGACCCAAAGTCACATAAAAAAAATTAAAATGCATAGAAACTTGTTAAAAATATCTTGTCTTCGGCAGCTAGGGGTTTAATCCCCAAACCCCCTTTGGCTACGCCACTGAGGTGGAAGAATGCTGACATCACAATAATTGAAACACATGCACCCACAGGAGGAGGTTTGGATGAGGAGAAGGACAAATTCTACAACTTACAACATCTGATAGACAAAACACCAAGACATGACCTTATCTTGTTCCAAGGAGATTCAATGCAAAAAGTTGGGAATAATGCTGGAGTATGGAGGAAAATTATAGGAAAGCAAGGAGTGCAAGTTGCTGAAAATGATAATCATACCAGATTACTTGAATTATGATGGAATACACCAAATGATTTTGGTAGAAATAGCAAAGGACAGAGAACTTTGGAGAGATGTCGTGGAGAAGTTGATAGCTGGACACAGCGGAGGAGGGAAGATCTGACCTGACTTGAATCTGCAGGTTGATATAATCCATTACAGTAATCTATCTATCGGCCCATCTATATTTGTTTAATTAAAGAATTCCTTAATGGTCGTCTGTACAGATTGAGGAGGACTCATGTTGTAAACCTGATCCATGAGGTTGTAGAACCTACCATAGGATTGGCAGCCAGCAGCCTCGAGGTATGATCTAACGTTTGTCAGACTTCCAATGGCACAAGCAAACAACATGAGCATTGGAGGCTGACCCCCTGCAGCCTCGCTCATTGCCGAACTCTGGAGGAATCAGCTTTCACATCTATTGCAGCTTGCACTTCTAAACAAATCTCCACATCAGTTTCAGGCTCCGCTGTATGCAGGGCTTCATCAACAGAAACCTAGCATTGGAAATCGTCAGCATAGATACCTGCTGGGAGTGGGACATGATTATAAGCAAATTCAAAATAGCCAACATCAACCATCATCATCATCATCATCATCATCATCATCATCATCAATCATCATCATCATAATCATCACCACATGTATCATCAGCATCAACATCATCTCCATTCGTAGCGTGTACAGTGTACACTGGGCAACAACTTCTTTCCATTCATTGCAGAAACATTTGATACCGTCTACCTGCATACGTATCGACGGAATTGATGTGCAGCCGGTGTCGTCGGTACGGAACCTCGGGATATTCCTGGATAGCACCGTATCAATGAAGACACATGTTTCGAAGACTGTGGCTGGATGCTTCAATGCCCTCAGGCTGATTAGAAGTATTCGTCGCTCAGTGTCAGCCACTGCACTCAAAACACTGGTCTCCACTCTCTCTCTCTCTCTCTCTCTGTCATCTTTGACTGTGTCCAGTCGTTGATTCCGAAACGATTTCTCTCCACTTGTCTCTGTTGCTCGCCAGTTCCTCCAGAGTCATCCTATTTCTTCCAGTTGTTTTCCTTCCAGCTTGAGCCCCACCGTGTTGAGTCTTTGCTTATGCAGTCCGTCCACCTTGTTCTCTGTCGTCCTTGACTTCTTTTACCCTTCTGTTTATGGTAGTATGCTATTTTTGGCAGTCTTTCGTTTTCCATTCGCAATATATGCCCCAGCCATTCCATTCTTTTCTTTCTTACGTGTTACTGACGAAGGGTTGTTTGCGTCCTGTCTCTGATTTCTTTGTTTGTTACATGCTCTTTATAGCCAACTCTCATGATCCTTCTTAGCCATTTGTTTTCACATGCGTCTATCCTTTTTCCATGCTGCCGGTTATATTCCACGTTTCTGCTCCGTATGTAAGTACTGGAATGACGCATGCGTTTAATATTCGCAGTTTCAATTTCAAGTTTATATCATGTCTTTTGAATACCTTCTCCTTAACCTATTGAAGACATTTCCTGCCAGCCAATCGTCTTTTGATTTCTTTTTCGCTGCTTGCTTTATTGTCTACCTCACTTCCTAGGTATACTGCTTTCTACCATATCCATTTCATTGTTTTCTATTTCCACTTTTGGCCATGGACCGTGCTGATTTGTCACCGCCATAATCTTTGTCTTCTTATAGTTTATTTTCATGCCTATTTTCTCGCTTTCGTTGGCCAGTATTTCCGTTAATTCCATTATTCTTACTAGGCACTCTGCCAGTAAGCATGTGTCGTCTGCATACTCCGTGTCTTCCATATTCTCGGTTGCATTGTTTTCCCAAGGTTACCTATTTTTTCTAGTCTTCTCATGATGTAGTCCAATATCACATTGAACAGTGAGGGAGACAAAATACATCCTTGTCTAAACCCTGTCACTATTTTGAATTCCTCCGACTCTGTCCCCTCTACTCTCACCATTGCATATGTTATATTGTATAAAGCCTTTATCAGTTGTATGTATTTGTTGTTGATTCCGTATTTTTCTAATATTTCCCATGCGCCTTTCCTCCAGATGGAATCATATGCCTGTGCAAAATCAATGAAGCACATATATAGGTCTTTGTTGAATTCCCTTCTTTTTTCGATCATCTGCCGTATCACGAAAATTTGGTGTTGACCAAATTAGATTATGGCAATGCTACTCTCGCCGGAATACGGAAATACCTTCTCAACCGTCTTCAGTCCGTTCTGAACGCTGCTGCTCGTATGATCTGCCATATTCCACCAGGTGAACACGTAACTCCATCGCGTGATTTGCACTGGCTATCAGCGCCAGAAAGAATCCACTTCAAGCTCGCGTTATTAGCCTACCGATGCCTGAACGGTGTCGGTCCTGCATACCTGGCGACTGAACTGGATGCAGTAGCTAACTTGGAAGGTCGGCAACGCCTGAGATCTGCCCGTTCCACCTCACTGGTCGTCCCAAGGATGTGCCTTCGAACTGTCGGTGATCGTGCGTTCCTGGCCGCGCGAGAGCGTGGAACTGTCTGCCTCCATTTGTGCAGCTCTCTCCTTCTCTCAACACCTTCAAAGAGAAGCTTAAAACCTGGCTATTTCGCAGGAGCTACTTGTGATTTCTTGTGTATTTGTATGTGTTCACGCAGTTCTTTTAGGACGAGTTACCACATTAATCAGTACGTTGTAATAATAATAATAATAATAATAATAATTGCACTGGATACTGGTAATTTAGTTCTTCTGACACTCCTGGATTTATCAGCTGCATTCGATACAGTAGATCATGACATTTTACTAAGGCGTCTGGAGACATCACATGGGCTGGGTGGAGTAGTTCTCAGCTGGTTTCGCTCATACTTGGAGTGAACGGCGCATTCGTTCATTGTGCAACATCTTCCTCCACTCCAAGTGAGGTGTGTTATGCTGTTCCTCAAGGTTCAGTTCTGGGACCGATCCTCTTCCTCCTGTATACGGCGGACTTACAGCGACCTATTGAACGGCATGCTCTGTCGCCCCATTTGTATGCGGACGACACACAGGTGTATGGGTCTGCAAGCCAGCTGATACGGATCTTCTAACTAATCGGATGAGTTGCTCCATCAGTGAGATAGCTGATTGGACTAAATCGAATCATCTGCAACTTAATGTCAACAAAACGGAGACACTATGGTGCTCGACCACACGTCGTCAATACCAGATCCCACCCACCACCATCCACGTTGGTTTAGAAGACATTGCTAGGGATACTTGTGTCTGTAACCTCGGTGTCTACATTGATTGTAACATCTCCATGACAACACGTGTTCAAAAAACGGCATCCTGCTGCTTCTCAATCCTGAGAAGAATTCGAAGCATTCAGAACTCAATTCCACCTTTTGTTGTAAAGAGTTTAATGGTGTTTCTGGTTATGCCACGCCTGGACTATTGTAAAGTGCTCTTGGCTGAGCTACCAAGGCAACTTACTGACAGACCAGGCTGTCCTCAATACAGCAGCACGTCTTGTCTATCAAGCGAGAAGATCAGATCACGTGACACCGCTTCTTTATGAACTTCACTGGCTTCGTGTTCCACAGCGGATTGAATACAAATTGGCGATCCTTGCTTATCGGTGTCTTAATGGTCTGGCATCATCGTATCTGTCAGCTGCTTTCTGCAAGACTTCTGACATCAACTCTCGTCAACGATTGTGATCTGCGTCCAGTCTTACTCTCGTTGTTCCGTCTACACACCACGTTACCATTGGTGACCGCATGTTTCCGGTAGCGGCTGCCAAAGTTTGGAATAGCCTGCCACCATCAACAACTATGGTAAAGACTCTAGAAGCATTCAAACGAGAACTTAAAACTGCTCTCTTTGTTCGTAGTTATCCAGAACATTGATCGTTGCAGGATATACTGTTTTTTTTAGTTGTAAGGTGTCCTAGTACTACTTGTACGATATGTCACCATAATCAGTTCATGATTATTATTATTATTATTATTATTATTATTATTATTATTGCTTTTGGCTGCAATTTCTTATATCTGGTCCCAGGATATGCACGCTGTGGCCAGGCCGTTGCGAATAATGTGCCTCCAAGTGTTTTTCAGCCTTCCTCGCTTTCTTTTCCGCTGGGTGGTATCCATTATATTGCAATCTTTGATTCTGAAGATGTAGCACATGCCCCAATAGTCTGATCTGACGTTTTGTGATCATATCCGTTAGTCTTTGCAGGTGGTCTAAATGAAACCCATGCTTTGTAGCTGAATTGTGCTTATATGACTTGTGCTTATATGCATAGTTGACTTCCATTGAATAAGCATAGTCTAAGAATGGGACTGTATGCTTACCGGTACTGTGCTAATAAACAGATTCTGCTTGTATCCAATGTGCTTATAAGTGGAGTGCACTGTACTATCAAATATATTTGGTTGAAGTGACTTTTGTCACAAACAGGGCACATTTCTTACTGCTGGGCCAGCTGCATTGCACTTAAAATGGGCAGAATGCATGAACTCTCCGTCTGTTAAATACAAGCTCTGCTGTTTGCAAGCCCTTAGTGCCACCTTAGTAACACAGCCTTGCAATCACTTGACATCTACATTAGGGTAATGACTGCAGGAGGGGGATAAGAAGACGGATTGGAATTGCAAGCAGTACTTTTGTCAATTTGAAAACGATCTGGAAAGTAAAAACATCAGCACAGACACTAAATTGTGAATTATGGACACATGTGTGATATCTACCTTACTGTATGCATGTGAGACATGAACCATGAAGAAACAAGACAGATTAAAAATGAATGCATTTGAAATGAAATGTTATAGAAAAATGATGAAAATAAGTTATAAAGATATGATTAAAAATGATACCATTCACAAAGACCTGAGGCGAACAAAGGCTGTTGTGGAGAAGATCAAAGACAGAGAATTATCAATATTTGGACACATCTGCAAAATGAGGGATGAAAGACTAATAAAGACTGTGATGAACGGAAGATCGGATGGTATGCGAAAAAGAGGAAGACCAAAGAGAAGATGGATCGATGATATTCTTGAATGGACTGGACCCAAAATGTGATACACATAGCCAAAGAAAGGAAAGGGCCATGGACGAGCACTTCTACACCGTTGGCTCCGACGGTCCTTATGGACTATGTAGTGTGATGATGATGATGACTAACAAACAAAATAGGAGTGTCTTTCAAATAAGAAAACCTTACTGAATTATCATAGAAGCTAGTAAGGAAGAAGAGGATGAGTATGGGACAAAGAAGAGAATGAAGAAAGAAAAGAAAATTGCACTATTACTAGCATTACTAGCTTCAAACACCATTTGCTCATGGGTTGGAAGGGCTAGCCCTTCCCATGCCTGGTCATAATTCCTAACTGGTAGTTGAAAATTCAGGTCTTGAGATCAAATCAGAAGACCATTGTCAAACTTCTCTCTGCCTTCTGGACAAACTGAATACTAGAGTACTAGAGGCAAGTAGCATAACAATTTGCAAACCTTAAAACTATGTAACCAGCAAACCTTTGAGGTCCTGGAGAGATGAAAAACTAAGCAATCATCAGTGTGAGGATACCACATTGCACGAAAATGATCGGAAGATTCAAGGTGAATACTAAGGTTATCTAGCATCTGAAAAATTAAAGAAAATGCACAAGTAAGTGAAAGAATGAAATTTTCAGAGATTACAGCATCTGATATGAACAGCACTTTAAACTGCAATTAGCATACCTCACACAGCAAGACAAGAGTGCATAGCAGTGGTTCCAAACATTTTTAAAAAATGTGCCTGCAAACAAACAAGTGAACCTCATGCATACTGTGACGAATTTTTATTTTTAAAGCTTGATACGCTCACGTTATAACAAGATCAGTCGCTACGCGGCGCCACGATTCGTTATTCTCGCTTAACGTACGTTCGTCCTCTTCATAACTTTCCCCATTCGAAGAATTTGTGCTTGAACACAAGCTCATAATTAACTCCACCTGGAAAGCTAATGGAAAATCCTTCTTTCCGTCGCACTACACTAACCTGATCGAATCGCCAAAGGCTGGAACTCGCCATGCACACACCTCGCATTAACCAACTCAGACTATGGCCATTTCCTTGCATTGGTGCTTCCTCGTTTATTCGGTAGGCGTCGCCTTGACTGATTTACATGGAGTGAAGAACTCCACAAAAGAATGTTCCTTTGGATTTGAACCCTCACACTACGGAGGACTATTCGACCACTATCATGTGTTAAAAAGTCACCAGTATCTATGCATATAATGCTCACTAGGTGGCACTACGCGTTACAAAAGAGCAACGAATTGGAGATTCGCAAATTACACTCCTTTTCTTAGCAAGCTTCGGAGTTCTTATAACAGGCCTCTTCCAATATTAAGGATTCCGATTGTGCAAGGCTTTCGCCTGCATCCGGAGTGATCGAACGCTGGTGAGCCTTGCAAACTCTCCAGCCCCAGGCTAAGGCCTGTGGCAAACATACACAGCTGCGGCTTTTCTGTGCCCTTGCGAGGTCACTCATTCAGCATACATACACAGCTGTGGCTTTTCTGTGTCCTTGCGAGGTCACTCATTCAGCATACACACACAGCTGCGGCTTTTCTGTGCCCTTGCGAGGTCACTCAATCAGCATACATACACAGCTGTGGCTTTTCTGTGTCCTTGCGAGGTCACTCAATCAGCATACATACACAGCTGTGGCTTTTCTGTGTCCTTGCGAGGTCACTCACTGACTTTGGTCAATACTTGTGACAGGTAGTCGCCGTAAAACTCTTGTTTTGCATTAGGTCAACTATTTAAAGATCATGACATTGCTCTCTAAATCTTTATGTATTGCTTATTAATGTTGTTTACCGAGTGCTTAAAGGTCATTGTAGAAAGGTCGTAACATATCTTTTGCAGGAAGGACGCTCTCGATCTTGATTCGGATCATTCATTAAGCCCGTTGCGACCTCTGGACGCTTGTTCTTTATTCAACCTTTAGCGTAAGATAGTTGCCGTATCAAGGTTACCTTCATGTAGACTTGTTTTCATCGTCGTCATTTACGATTGTTTTCATCTTTGCAAATATATAGTTCTGAATTCATCGTCGTCATTTAAGATTGCTTTCACCTTGCCGAGTTAATGAATTATAAGGTCATCGTCGTCATTTGCGACTGATTTCACCTCTGTGTTAATAATTCCAAGGTCATGTTAGAAATAGCCCTACGCGCGCCTAGTTAGAGTGTGCCTGAGGAACTACATTATCGCATAGCTTCCAGGACAAGAGTTTCTTAGACGAATAGCTTTCAATAACCTTGAAACTTACCTATAGCCTTGGCTCGTATATTTGACATGCGTTTCTTTTACCGTGTAACCTTGATGTAGCATTTAGATTGTTGAGGCGTTCTTAGTTCGTACATTGTTGCCTCCTAGTTGAAGAAGTTAAGGATTATGTTCGTGTTTTTATGACATTGTCGCATTGACCGCTGCGATTCACTCTTCGTTAGTTGAAAGTTAAACTTATTATTGACCTCTAGGATAAGACATTGCAGAATTAGGGTTGCACTTACTTAGATTTCAAACTACTCAGTTTGCATCATCGCCATTGCTGATTGTATCCGCATTGAAAGTTGCACTGTTGAAGGTCAAATCGTAACCTTGACCTTTCACTCGATTTCTTCTCCCTTAGTTCACAAAGGTTAATTGTACTCACCTTGGTATTCGAGTAATTATTTAGGGTCAAGTTTTAACCTTGACTTTTGTTGGGCTGATTTCTCGTGATCATTTGTGATTTAGCCTAGAGTTGCTCAGACAGGTCACTTTAACACGCCACGTTATGGCTTTACTCATTGTGGTTCTAGTTTTCCTTGCATGATTGATTTGGCCTCGACGTGTTGTTGCTGAGTACCCACGTACGTTGGCGGGACACTGCTGGGCCCTCCTGATCACCAGCTCGCCTGGCTCCAATCAATCCTCAATGCCTCCGCTCGGGTGATCTTCAGGGTGCGGTGGCATGATCACGTGACCTCACTACTCCGGGACAAGTTGCACTGGCTATGTGTCCCGGAGCGAATCGTGTTCAAGCGCTGCTGGTTAACGTTTCTGGCTCTACACGACCCATTCTGCCCGGAATATCTTGCAACGCTTGTTCGAAGACCGGCATGGACAGATCAACGGCTCCACCTTCGTTCCAGAACTCGAATTCAACTTTATGTTCCACCTCCGTCGAAGACCGTCAAGTTTGGAGAACGCTCTTTCTCGTGCGGAAATCCTCTCCTGTGGAATTCACTGCCAGACTGCGTGTCATCCGTGACTTCCTTCGGAGAGTTTGCGAACAAGTTAAAAACGCACCTATTCAACATCTCGTTTCCACGTTTATTGTAAAGCACCCTTGACTTTGGCCCTTGCTATGTTACAGCACTATATAAATTGTCATGAACAATAACAATAACAATAACAATACTCGAGTCAATGACCTTACGGATTCATTTGATTTCCTGTTCTATACAGATGTTAGATCATTAGGAGTTAAGTTTGTCCATGACATTGCTTACTTAAGTTGTCATCCGTATTCATTTGCAATTGTATTCATCCAAGATTTTTGCCATAAAACCTTAAGGACTGTCACTTTCTATTCTGTGTTCAATGACGTTATGATGTTCTGGTTGTTAATAAATACGTTTTCTTTATCTAAGGGTCGTGGTGTCATTCACAAGCACGGGCTGTCTCAGACCGGGATGGGGGCCCAAGTTTAACGCACGATTTCCCTCTTTGTCCTTAACCTTTCAACAGGGGTCAATTAGCAGATTTCGCAACAGACACATAACATACAACATTTTAAATAATTTAATGATAATTTAGTTTTACAGAATGTCTTTTGTTTATTTTATTGGCATTTTAATAAATTTTGCAGATCAGTTCACATTTTCTCTAAAAAAAGTGCAACAACTTTGTTTGCTTCTCAGTAATGTTGAACTCCTTTCACAGACTCTTTTGTTACAATTGCACGATGATATAACCCCGTTTTCACTCAAATTTCTTCTTTTTATTTTTATTTTTCTTTACAATTTAAAATTTTTTCATATCCTTCGCACACCCCTTTGTGACAGCACACTCACCCCTACTGGGGTATGCATATCACCAGTTGGAAGACGCTGGTGTACAGTATCTATAAGCTGTAATCAAAGTCAATGACATAAACTATGATTTGGCTAAAGACCAAACTGCTGAACTGATTCCTCAATTAATGGCCGAAAATTCATCATCTAATGTGCCAAACAGGCGCTTTTGTATACCAGTAGATAATTTTCTTTCTAAAACGATTTTAGCTTATTTGAGGTGATAAAACAGAACTGTCAGCAATTATATCAACATCATTATATTAAATTCTAAACAGCTGATAAAATAGGCAATTATGTAGCTCAGTTATGTACATGATGAAATCTAGTTGTATAGGTCATGGAATCAAATTCCATCAAGGAATAAACACTTTTTGGTAATTAAATTATTTGCTGCTCTAGAAGACAGTGTTCTAAAATTAATAAGAAATTACTAGATAGCGTATTCTTTTTTTCTTTCTCCATCCTCTTCTTTGTCCCATATTCATCCTCTTTTTCCTCAGATGTCCTATTTCTTTTACACTGATGATTATGGACTTTCATTTCTTCTGTTACTTGTAGCATGTATGAGTGCTATTTATGTTGCTGCATCAGCAAACTGCCAGTGCACATCATTCTGTCTTTCTCTTGTCACCAGATAGAGGCAACCCTACCTGACTTCCTCCTCCTAAGCTTTCCCATTTAAAAGAGTTTAACAATAGCTTTTTTAATCTAGGTGGAGGCACTGCTTTCCTCATTCGCGACCACATACAGATAACCAACTCCTCATCAATGAATTTCTTGTCAATTGAATGCTCATCCATCACTCTCAAACAACCTCTACCAAAATTCACTATTTTCAACATTTACTCATCCACCTCATCATCATCAAAAAAACTTTCCGGTTTTGGCGCCTTCCGGCTACCTAGCACGTGTATGCGCGTGTCTTGGAGAATCGCCGTTCTTGGCGGTTTGCCGGCACCTGGCGCTTGTTTTTAGCGCCTAAAGTGCAGACAGTGACATTCGCGTCGTTTCGGGTGGTCATCTGCACTTTCTCCGGGCAGTTTTGGACGTTTTTTTGGTCGTTCACCGTCGAGTGTCTGGACCGCCATCATTTACCGGCCGCCATTACATCAACGCAGCCAGTAGCACTCTAGATTAGACACACGCTCGAAAATGCTACTAAGCTGACTTTCGGACTAGATTGAACGACTGCTGCCCTAATCTTCGCCCGGAATTTCATCTTGGGTCGGATCCGCCAAGTTCAACGATGGAATATACTGGTACTTCACGAAACGACCGCACCTGAGAAATTCACTATGGGGCTGTCCATTAATTATGTCAACAATTTTTGGGCAATTTTTGACCCCCTCCCCCCTTGTCAACAACTGTCAACTCTCAGTTACCCCTGTCAAACTTTTTCAAACCCCTTTCCCCTAAATTGTTGACGTAATTAATGGACAGCCCCCACCTAATCTTGCCATGCGGAGAGTTCCTTACAACATCTCTGCGGAATTTCAACATCTTCTTCCATGCTTCGTTGGCATGCTTGCTAACATTTCTGTTGTGAAAGACCGCTTTCTATAAGTTTCACCACCGTTTTCATTGGGGGTCGAATTCCTTCATTCCACTGAAACGGACTTTCAAGATTGTCATCCTACGTTCGTCATTGACATGCTAATGATGTCAAAGCGCCTTTGATTTGGGCCTTCGCTCTGTTACGGCGCTATAGAAGTCGTCTTGGATAAAAATACTCAGCCTCATTCGTGACGTTCATTGATGAATTTACCTTCTTTCTGGGCTCTGCAACAACAACTCCACATGAATTCTTAATTACAGGTGATTTTAACGTGCATGTTGATAACAGTGATGATCCTAACTCTACCCAATTCACACAACTGCTTACACAGACAAACCTCAAACAATACATATCTCAAACAATACATATCTCAAACCATACATATCTCTTCCAACTCACACTTTCGGAGACACCTTAGACCTACTTATCACATCATATACTTCATCATTAACTCCACTTTCAGAAATTTGTCAATTCTCTCCACCTGATCATTTTCCCATCTTCACCATTCTAAATATCTGCTTGCCAATTCTCCCACCTCATGGCACATACTCATTTTGATGCCCCAACAAAATTGATATGGCCTTGTTCTGCGACAACATAAAATCATCTGACCTAATTACTAATACTAACCCTGCCACTGCCATCACTGAATGACAAATACAATTCTGCGCCATGTGACCTTCTCAATAAACATGCTCCTATCATCACAAGAACTCTTTCTTGTCACAACAGCAAACCCTGGTACAACTCTTTCATTCATGTCTTTAAGTCATTTCACAGACGTCTTGAAAGAACCTACCATAGGATAGGACTCATTCTCCATTTGACCTTCAAAAACTTCGTTCTGCCACAAACTGCTACCGATGATCTCCTTATATAGCAACATACTATAAAGTAGGCAGAGCATTAACATTCAGTAACATTTCCATTCACAAGCATAATAACAGGACACATGGGCACAACAAAACAGGTCCTTCATTTCAGGTCTGGCATTTTCCACCCTGGAAATTTGGTTCGCCAATTTCCAGTCCTGCATTTTCCACCCCGGAAATTTGGTCCGCCAATTTCCAGTCCTGCATTTTCCACCCCTGAAATTTCATCCACCATTTTCCAGTCCAGCTTTTTCCAGTTAATGACTTTTTTGGTCCATCATTTTCTTGTCCTGCATTTTCAGCACTCCCCTAATTGGAAGAGATGTGTTTTAGGCCTAGATCTGAAAATACTCAGTTTATTAGATCTGACAACC
Source organism: Metaphire vulgaris (assembly GCA_018105865.1). Classification (NCBI taxonomy): domain Eukaryota; kingdom Metazoa; phylum Annelida; class Clitellata; order Crassiclitellata; family Megascolecidae; genus Metaphire; species Metaphire vulgaris. The sequence continues at coordinate 63,301 of JACLAT010000060.1, forward strand.
AGAGGGAGAGAGTTCCAGATTTTTGGCCCAGAAATAGAAAAAGTGCTCTTATCAATTTCAGTGTTTGTTCTAGGTACATTTAACAATGAATCAGCAAATCTTGTTGAATGATAATGTTTCAGATGGTTTAACATAGATTGCTAATTTAATTTACACGTGGACAAGAGTGCTGATTCTAATTCTACCCAATTCATGCAGCTGCTCACACAGACAAACCTCACGCAACACATATCTCTTCCAACTCACACTTTTGGACACACTTTAGATCTACTTATCACGTCATCTTCTTCATCATTATCTCCAATCTCAGCAATCAGTCAAGTCTCTCCATCTGATCATTTTCCCATCTTCACCATTTTAAGTATCTGCTCACCAACTCCTCTACCTCGTGGCACCTACTCATTCCGCCATCTCAACAAAATTGACATTGCCTTGTTCTGTGATAACATTAAGTCATCTGACTTAATTACTAACACCCCTACTACCCTATCATCACTGATCGATAAATACAATTCTGTGCTTTCTGGTCTTCTCAATAAACATGCTCCTATCATCACTAGACCTTTTTCATCTCATAACAGCAAACCCTGGTATAACTCTTTCATTCATGCTTTCAAGTCATTTCGCAGACGTCTTGAGCGAACCTACCATAAAACACATTCTCCATCTGACCTTTTAAATCTTCGTTCCACCACCAACCGCTATCATAATCTCCTTACATCTGCCAAAAAGAAGTACTATTCTAACATCATTTCAACAAATAGCTCAAATCCACGTAAGCTCTGGAAAACTGTAAATGATCTTTTCCATCGCATAGACTCAAAACCTCTCCCTCAATCCATTTCCCTGTCAGAACTTGCTGAATCTTTTGCTAAGTTCTTCTCTGCAAAAATCTCTAAGATTCGCAGTGTCCTCAAGTCTTTCACTATTACTCAAACCACCTCTCCTCATTATCCTCCTCCCCCACAACCTCCACGCAATTTATCCAGCTTCACTCCTACAACTGAAGAAGAGGTATCCAAACTTCTACTATCCTTGCCAAACAAACAATGTGACCTAGATCCCATACCTACCTCTTTACTCAAACAGTGTGCCACCGTGCTTACGCCTATTATAACTAGAATCATCAACCTCTCTCTTATCTCAGGCACTTTCCCATCCGCATTCAAAAACTCTTTTGTCACTCCTCTCCTAAAAAAGCCTGGTCTTGACAGAGAAGATCTCAATAACTATTGCCCCATCTCAAATCTTTCTCTTCTATCAAAACTTACTGAAAAAATTGTGCTTTCCAGACTGAATGAACACCTTTCAAGTAACTCACTATATAATGCTCATCAATCTGCCTACACTAAACATCACTCAACTGAAACCGTTCTCGCCTACATTCATGACAGACTCTTAACCGCAATTGGTCTCCGACAAGTTACTGGCCTTTGTCTCCTTGATCTCTCTGCAGCATTTGATACCATAGATCACAAAATTCTGCTCGAGCGACTCTCTCTCTGGTTTGGCATATCTGAAAAAGCTCACAACTGGTTTGCATCTTATCTCAAATCTCGGTCTTTTCAAGTGTCCTGTCTTGGCCAAATTTCTCTTTCTCATATTATAGATTATGGAGTGCCTCAAGGATCTGTTCTCGGGCCTGTACTGTTCAGCCTTTACACCACACCACTTTCACCTCTAATTAATTCCCTCAAATTAAATCACCAACTCTATGCCGATGACACTCAGCTATTCCTGTCCTTCTCATCTCTTTCATTCAATGCTTCTATTATTGATCTTGAATCTGCATTCTCGTCAATCTCTGCATGGATGTCATCTAATCTCCTCGCTCTCAACCCATCTAAGACAGAGTTTCTTTTAATCGGACTACCCCAACAACTCAAAAAAATTGACAATCCTAAAATAGTTTTGGCTCCTGACACCACAATAATCCCTGCTCCAACTGCTAGAAATCTCGGATTCAAATTTGACTCTTTTCTAAACTTCGAATCACAAATCTCCCAACTTTCAAAAGCCTGCTTTATTCATATTCGTGACCTTCGTCGCCTACGTCCTTGTCTTGATATTAAGACTGCGTCCACAATCGCCACCTCTGTAGTCCACTCCAAATTAGATTACTGTAACTCCCTCTACTATAACCTTCCCAAAGCCTCCATCAACAAATTGCAATCAATACAAAATGCTTTAGCTCGTGCTGTTACTATGTCACCTAAATTCTCCCATATTTCACCCATACTAAAGTCATTACATTGGCTTAAAATAACAGAACGTATCCAATATAAGATAATAACACTTACACATAGCTCACTTCAGTCATCAAAACCTGTCTACCTTAGGTCACTATTAACCCCTCAGCCCCCTCGACCCACACGTTCGTCATCTCATCTCACTCTGTCACGCCCGCTAAATCAGTCATCCCTGAAAATTTGCAACCGTGCCTTCTCATATGCTGCACCTGAACTCTGGAACTCGATCCCAGCTTCCCTTCGCACACGTGGACACTTTCAAACAATAAAATCTGATTGCCCGTTTCCTATGATTCCTGCACTATCTCCTCAAGTCTTCAGGTCTAAGCTTAAATCCTTCCTGTTTCTTAAATCATTTCCGCCATAGCTGTAACAACCTAGCCTCACTGCCCTTCGGATATTGACTATTGCCTGGCTGATCCCACACCTTTCCTATAGCTATTTTAAGAGAGGCTGAGCGCCTAAGAATAAGCAGCTACTGTTGTGCTGCTTTCCAAGGCGCTATAGAAATCCACGAGATTTTACTTTACTTTACTTACTTTACTTTAAATATTGAGGTTGGTCAGACTGCAGTATTTTAAAAACAAGGACACCAGTCTTAAATACAATTCTCTGTTCTACCGGTAGCCTGTGTAACTTTTGAAGGACAGGTTTAAAGTGATCATGCTTACGAGTTTTTGTAATGGCCCGGGCCACAGAATTTTGAATCCCTTGAAGCTTTTGTATAATAGATTTATTAAGACCCACAGTAAAAGCATTTCAAATCCAGGAGTCAAAATTCATGCTTTCAAATTTAAAATAGCCATCAAACACAGTTTAAAGGGTTTCCAGATGGACATAAATATCTTGCTTGAAAAGACTGAAAGTGAACATCTTGGGAGTGGCAGAAACACGGTGGACAGGATCGGGGAAGATAAACTCAGATGGCATGACACTTATTTACTCAGGCGGGGAAAAGCATGAAGCAGGTGTGGCAATCATATTAGATGAAAAAGTTAGCGAAATACATCATAGGATACAGGACAATATCAGAAAGGGCAATAATACTAAAACTGCATGCAAAACCGTTTAATATAAATACTATCCAAGTATACGCACCGACAACAGATCACGATGAAGACCAAGTCGAACAGTTTTACGGAGAATTAGATAAAGCAATGGAAATGTGTAAATATAATGAAGTGAAAATTGTTTTATTTATTTAATTTATTTCTAGATGATTTATTAAACGCTATAACATAGCTAGTGCTAAAATCAAGAGCGATTTACAGATGTTCATAAGATGCGCGAAATAAGTGCGTCTTGAGGGCAGTCGCAAACGCCTCGAGGGATGTGATAGATGTCACTGAGGCGGGAAGAGAGTTCCAGAGAAGGGGGTTGCCGCGTGTCACGGATCTTTCCCCCAGCATCACCGTCCTGGACGGAGGAGGGACATAAAGGCGGATTCGCTTGTTTGATCGCAGCTGCTTAAGACAGTCTGTCGGCATCGGCCGCTGTATGAGCGCAGAAATGTACTCCGGGCAGAGAGGGTCGTGCAGTGCTCGGAACGTGACCATACAGCGTTTATAAGCTATACGCTCCGAGATCTTCAACCAGTGTAGCCTTTCCTTTAGCAATGGAGTCACATGATCCCTCCATCTCACGCTAAAGATCAATCGGGGGATTTAAACGCTAAGGTTGGTAAAGGAAGGGAGGGCACTGTAGTTGGACCACATGGGTTAGGGGATCAAAATGATCGAGGAGATAGATGGGTGGATTGGTGCACAGAGAAAAAACTCATCATAGCCAACACATGGTTTGCCAACCACAACAGAAGACTATGGACCTGGAAGAGCCCAGGTGACAGATATAAGAATCAAATAGATTATATTGAAGTGAGCCAGAGATTCAGAAATGCGCTAACTCAAACCAAAACTTTTCCAGGGGCAGATGCTGATAGTGATCATGTGCCAGTTATAGCAGATATTAAAAATAAAACTGAAAAAGTTAAAAAGAAAGGCAAAAGTAGACAGGTACGACTGGAAAGAAGTGGAACAAAATCAAAACCTAATGAAAGAGTATCAATTAAAGATTCAAAATAGATTCCATGTACTGAGTGAGACACAAGATGTGGAAAAAATATGGGAAGAGTTTAGGAAGGCGTTAATCAATTCTACAGAAGAAGTCATACCTAAGAAAGAGAAGAATAGGAAACAACCCTGGATGAAAAAGGAAATACTAGACATGATGGAAGAAAGAAGAAAGGTAAAAAACATTGACAAAGATAAGTACTGCAACTTGAATAGAAATATAAAAAAGAAATATAAAAAAGAAATGTCATGAGGCAAAGGAGGAGTTTTTCAATAAAAAATGCAAAGAAATCAAAGAACAAAGAAACACAGGAAAGATACATGATAAAATACGGGAACTATCTGGCAAAAGGAAACCTAGTAGCAATCAATGCATTAAGACAAAAACTGGAGAAATAGTGACATCTGGAGGAAAACCAGATATTAGACAGATGGCATGAATATATTACAGAACCGTACAATGACAAGAGAGGGGACAAGCCTATTACCAAAGAGGTAGATGGACCTCCAATATTAGAAGAAGTTGTAGGGGCTTTGAAGAAGATGAAGAAAAACAAGTCAGCGGGCCCAGACAACAAAGTAACTGAGATGGTACTTACAGCAGGGGAGATAGGAACAAAGAAATTGACAGAAATGGCTAATATCATGTATGAAATAGGGTACTTGCCACTGGAAATGTGCCAGTCAATATTCATTGCAATACCCAAAAAACAGCAGCAACAGAGATCACAGAACGATAAGTCTTATAAGTCATATAATGAAGATAGTTCTAAGAGTACTGCTTGAAAGAGCAAGAAGCAGGACTAGAAATGCAATAGCAGAAGAACAATATGGCTTCAAAAAAGACTGTGGATGCCGAAATGCAACTTTTGTACTAAGAATGCTTGGGGAACGATGCATCGAGATGCAAAAAGATTTGTATCTATGTTTTATTGATTATGAAAAAGCATTTGATAGCGTGGTGCATGAAACTATATATACAGTCTTGGAGAATTCAGGAATTGATGGGAAGGACTTAAGACTGCTGCAAGATTTGTATTGGAAACAGGAAGCTGCAATCAGGATTAACGGAACTTTAGGAAAATGGGTAAAGATACGGAAAGGGGCAAGACAGAGATGTGGAATGTCGCCAGACTTTTTCAACATATATGAAGAGGAAGTCATAACAGCAATTGAAGATCTAGAAGGTGTCAAAATTGGAGGAAGAAACGTAAATAATCTTAGATTTGCAGATGATGCAACTTTAAAAGCTGATTCAGAGGAGAAACTGCAGGAACTTATAAATAAATTAGCAATAGAAGGCAAATGGAAAGGTTTAAAGATCAATATAAAAAAGACCTTCTGCATGGTGATTACCAAGAACAAAGTAATACCCACATGCAAAATAAGACTAAATGGCAATGAAATCAAACAAGTGGCACACTTCAAATACTTAGGCAGTATGATAACCAGCGATGGGAAATGTGAGAAAGACATAACATCAAGAATAGGATTGGCCAAGGCAGCATTCTGGGAACTTAAAATGATACTTACAAATAGGCACATCTCTTACGAGACACGATTAAGAGTGCTCAAATGCTATATTTGGTCAGTACTCTTGTACTCTTGTATGGAGCAGAGACATGGACTATATCCAAGGCAATGGAGAAGAAATTGGAAGCCACAGAAATGTGGTTTCTGCGAAGGATGCTGAAGATTTCATGGACGGAAAAGAAAACCAATTAAGAGATTTTGAATGAAATTGGAACAGAAAGAAGTCTGATGGCAACCATCAAAAAGAGGCAGCTTTCCTTCTTCGGACATGTAATGAGGAAGGAAGGACTGGAGCATTTGGCAATAACTGGAAAAGTGGAGGGAAAAAGAGCCAGAGGAAGGCAGAGAAACACATATGTAGACTGCCTACGAGAAGGAATTGAGGGAATAATGAATAACATCAAACTAATAAGAGGATGTCAAGATAGAACAAAGTGGAAATCCATGGTCGCTAACGTAGAAATACACAGCACCTAAAGAAAAAGATGACGTTAAATTTTGTTGTTAATTTTAAAAATTGGGTCTTTTTAGTTTTTTGGCCATATTTCAGCAAATACTAAAGATATCGACATGAAATTTGGCAATTAATCAGAAACATTCCCATGTATATGGCCTATAAATTTTATTGAAATCACTACACATGCGGCCGAGATATTAAATGTCAAACAGGAGTCCACTTTTTACTTTTACACCCTGTATTTGAAAATTAAATAGTCTTTACAAGAATGAATTCTGCTTGTATGGTGTAGGCTCAGTTTGGAACTTTAAAGACAACATATTAAAAAATCAGCAATAATAAAAATATAAGAGACATAAAGAATCTAGAGACTGATTTGTAAAGGCTCTAAGTAGGAAGTAGGATTCTGGAACTGAATCAACTTTAAAACTCTACATGCTAGAATATACAGGCTGTATTATGTTATTATTATGAGAAGGCAGATTTTATAATGCACAGAATATACAACAAGTCTTTGTTGAAATAATATAATACAACAGACCGATACAGAACAAACAAAAGCATACATCATATAACTTCATTCCATATTTGATTTCATGAAGTCTGAAGGAAGGTTCACATTGTACTGTAATGCTTGTTATAATTCCAAGTGCTCCGAGTGCAACACCTGCTGCCAAAAAGATCTCTGCTTCCTTTTCCATAGATAGTGTGTGAATTGTTCCATCAGCAGTCATCAAATCTAGCTGGAGTACCTGTGCAACAAACCATCAGCTTCTTTAATTAGCTTAACAAATGCAGGGTCAATGCAAATAGCAGTCTAATTGCTGATATTATTATTCTCATGCAAAAAACTTTTACAAGTAAAACACTGAGAAGAGTGAAAATTAATGGGAACTAACAAAATTGTTCGAGATAACAATTGGAACGAGAAAAGGATGTGGATTATCCCACTACTATTCAAAATAATACTAGAGGTGGTAATGCAGAAAGCAGTACAAAACACAAAAGAAGAAAATGCTGGAGTAAAGATATATGGACAAGGACAAACAATAAATAATTAATTTAAGGTTGGCAGATTATTATTATTATTAAAGTTAAGATTATTGTGGTAACTAATCCAGAAGGACTACATGAACACATTACAGTGTCAAAACAGAATCATAACTAGTTTGAAATAGCCAGGTCTTTAAGCGCTTCTTAAACGTATCTAGTGATGGTGAGAGTTGAATGGCCAGTGGTAGACCATTCCAGACCCGTGCTGCCGCCACGGGAAATGTGCGATCACCCACGGTGGAAAGACGCATTCGCGGGACGAGTAGCGCTGCAGTGGAGGTCGATCTCAGATGTTGTCGACCATCGAGATCTAAGACACGATGCAGTTCGGTCTTTAGATATGCTGGGCTCATGCCATGCAGACACCAGACATAGATGTGATAATAGATTGGATTCTAGACCACATGACCACAAAGCCAGTCATTGAAGCCAGCTCCCACCGTTTCTCAGATCTGGTGTGTGCCGATGACACCTCACTCCTTTGCCCCCCTGGGACAGACATTGAAAATGTTCTGACTGGCTTTAATCAAGCTGCTGCCATCTTGGTCTGAAAGCCTCATGGTCTAAGACTAAATTGAATTGCAGAATCTAGGAACAGGTTCTCCGCCTACTCCAGTGTCCATAGACGGCATAACGGTCCAACTGATGGATGAGTTCACTTACCTGGGCAATCAACCTGCAGCTACTGCCGACCAGACCTGAAGAGGCACATCAGTATTGCCTCCTCAGCAATGTACTCATCTCGCAAAGTCTGGAAAGACAAGCGCCTTCCATTGGCTCTTAAAATTCACATCTACCAATCGCTCATTCTATCAGTACTCTTGCACGCAACCGAGACCTGGACCATGCTGTCGGCAGATGAGAAAACCTTGGAGGCTTTCCACATGAAAACCTGTGTCTCATCCTTGGAATCCACTGGCATCACTATATTAATATTAATATTATTATTATTATTATTATTATTATTATTATCTACGACAATTTATATAGCGCAGTAACATAACTGGAGCTAAAGTCAAGAGCGCTTTACAAAGGAGTCACTTATAAGAGATATTAAATAAGTGTAACTTTAGGAGCTTCTCAAAACAGCCGACGGACTTCGCATTAATAACATCGCTCGGCAACGAGTTCCACCAGGCTGGATTTCCCCGCGTGACTGATCTGTCACCGAACACGGCAGTCTTTGAAGGCGGAGGGACGATCAACAATGTCCGACTACTGGATCGAAGTTCCGCGCGTCTGTCGTTTGTCGTTGCCCTGCATACAAGTGTTGATATGTAATCAGGACAGGTGGTGTCGTTCAGGGCCCGATATGTAATCAGGCATCACTTGTAGGTGATACGTTCTCGAACCCCAAGCCAGTGATCTAATAATGCTGACATCCTCCTACAAACTGGAGTCCCGCCGCTTCACTGGCTCAAAGTTCCAGAACGGATACATTTCAAGATTCTATGTCTGACCTACAATGCCATCCAGTTCTCAAAACCCATGTACCTTCGTAATCTCTTTACAATTCAAGTGCAGCGGCCAACTCGTTCATCTGTCAGCCTGACACTCATTCGACCAACACCCACGTCACTAAAATTCTCAGATTGGTCGATCTCGTACACTGTGCCTCGTCTCTGGAATGATCTTCCGTCAGAGATATGAAAGATCAATAACTCGGGTCCTCTTCAGTCCATAAATCAGTCACCATTGGCCATCACTCCACAAACTTTCTGAAAACAACTCAAAACTATTCTCTTCAAGAAATCCTATGGCGAAATCTTTAGTAGAGGCCTGCATTCTAGCTGCCGCAAATCTTGTTATCATCCTCCATAAAAATACTTTGCTGCAACTGCCTACCTGGATCTACAACCTCGACCACCACGGACTATGGATTACGGACTAGGGATTTATCTAGATTGAGCGCTCGTGAATAAGCTGGTGCACTGCGTCAAGATTTCAGGCAGCGCTATAGAAATTTCATGTTTACTTACTTACTTTACTTACTTGGACTCCATTCGCAGACGTCGTTTAGCACTCTTCGGGCATGTCGCCCAACTAGAAGCCACCACTCCAGCTAACCAGATCCTGCGATGCTGTGTCGACTTATCGTCAGCTGTTCCGCTTGATGCCACCTGGAGACGCAAACCCGGACGTCCAAGAAATTATTATTATTATTATTATTATTATTATTGTTATTATTATCTACGACAATTTATATAGCGCAGTAGCATAACTGGAGCTAAAGTCAAGAGCACTTTACAAAGAAGTCACTTATAAGAGATGTTAAATAAGTGTGTCTTTAGGAGCTTCTCAAAACAGCCGACGGACTTCGCATTAATAACATCGCTCTGCAACGAATTCCACAGGGCTGGATTTCCCCGCGTGACTGATCTGTCACCGAACACGGCAGTCTTTGAAGGCGGAGGGACGATCAACAATGTCCGACTACTGGTTCGAAGTTCTGCGCGTCTGTCGTTCGTCGTTGCCCTGCATAAGAAATAGATGGCTTGACCAACTACAGCAACAAAGTGGCTCTACTTCCACTTCTCTATGGGAACAAGCCATCGCACATGGACATGGCAAAGTGGTGATGCAACAGCCCTTGCTGGCTACATGTTGATGATGAGGATGATGAGGATGATAGATGTAACAGCAACAAAGGCAGATCACTTGCAAACATTAACCAATGAAATAAGCAAGGCTGGAGAATAGGGTGGAGTGAAAAAACTTTTTCTCAGTGATGTAAATGTAATAGTTTGGAAAAGTTGTGTTATGGTATAGAGAGAAACTGTGCCAAAAATCACTTAACTGGATTAATGTTTAGAGCCTCCCCAAGCGTCCTCAAGTTTCAGTAATATTGCTAATTGGTAATTGGGTATGTTTCTGCGTTGGGATATATCCTCTATTCCCACTGTCTCACACAAGGGTGCTGAAGTTAATTACGCCTTACCAGCTAGTGTTCCTGTGTGATGAAAAACAAGGTGCCTGGAAAGGATCGTGAATTTCTGTTGCATCAGCGAGGTGGTAGACGAATGGCCGTGGTAGGAATTGACATCACGGAATGTGGGAATATTCTAAAGAGGTTGGCAAGAAGACACTCAGAACTCTCCAAGGTCTCTGCATCACAACCATCCACAAGTGGGCAAGCAGATGTTCCTGTTGAAGTCATCAGTAGGCCTAATGAAGATACATAGGCCTATACTTCAGATAGTGATACTCCTAATGATGACAACTATGATCCGCCAGGGATTTTCATGCATGCAGAAACTGAGAGTAAGGTAAAAAGAAAAAGACCTCTTCACAAGTGCGAACTTCTCTGCCTAATATATCTTTAATAGCTGCATGACATGTATTCTGTATCAGATAAGGTAGGTAGCTGACCCATCTTCGGCCTGTTTTCAAGACATTGTAGTCGTTTATGAAGACGATAAAACTCTCATTTAGACAGAAGCAAAATGAGAATTGAAGGGAAAGGAAAAGAACGGAACTGAATGAAGAGGAGGGCAGCAATGTTATCTAATGTGTTTCTTTTGATGGAAGTAAGGATAAAACACTAGTGCCTAAGAAGAAAGATGGGATATATCATATGAAAACTGTAATTGAGGAGTGTGTGGCAATTGTTTAGGAGTCAGGTTGGTCACGTTTCACCGAGAAAGAATCTGCGATTTGAATCAAAACGTGTATTGTGTACATGTTAAAAGAAAAAGGAGCTGACTTACAGAAATTGGTTGTTGCTACTGGTTGCGATGGTACTGTAACTAATACTGGGAAATCAGGAGATGTTATGAGGTTGTTAGAAGAAGTAGGGTGACCTTTGCAGTGGGTCAACAACCGGTACAGGACCTAAGGGGTTTCTGGTCCACTTGGTCAGCAGCTACAAACTTGTCAGAACTTTTCCATTGTAGGTTTCTATTTAATTGAAGGAGAGATACCCATTATAACATGCGAAGACTTGAGTTCAGATAAGGCTTATCTGCCGGACGTTTGGAAGGCTATAACACTTGGTGACTGTTCGCAGATTTTGGCACCACGCGACCAAAGGAAACGCGCACATTCAAGATGGCTTGCCGAGGTACGGAAAACCCAACTGAAAATTTGAAAAACTAGCAACTTATGATACAAAAGTATATACTCCAGTCTGGTTTCATATTGAAATGAAACCATCCTGCAAGAACGGAAGGCACCAACTTTGAAAGACAATTTCATTATCACGATACCTTCCTATAGAACTTAAATTAGTAGTTGATCCGGCAATCCAAAGAAACGGCTACTTTGGACATGAAGAGAATCTACCTCTGGCAATGTTATCAGATGCAGATGCACAGCAACACATCAGAGAAGGTAGTGCTATGAAGAATACTGAAAGCTAGACGTACTTCAAATATTACTCGAATTCTAAAATTCAAAATTCCAGTGTTCAATGTTGATGCTGCCAGTTAGGCCTATATTGACCTAATTAACTGGCACAAGAAACAACTATCAGCTCCTCCTCTGCTTTCTAACCTCTCAGGCCAAGACATTTCTTCCTTGATAAAGAGCGCAGATCAGCAGTTGAACTTTCAGAGATTTCAGTGCCATTCTCAGGCAACTGAAAGATGTGTGAAGCTAGTAACTGAGGCCAGTGCTGCAGTATGTGGTCCAATTGCAAGAGAAGGACACATAAAGTCAAAGCATGCCTCTCTCAGGCTCATGCCATATTCTAGCGCAAAATCAGACTTCAGACAGAATCAGACAGAAACCTGTAGTTTCACAGTAAAGCACATATTGTGTAATTGAGCCGGCATGTACTGTGCTTTGCATATTGTGAGACATAACGAAGATTGCCGCAGCAATACAGGGTCTATAAGTATGCAAGTTGCAATAGAAAATGTTTGTAATTCTGTTTACCTCTTTACAAAAGGAGTGTTGGACAATTGTATTGCTTGTGTTATTAAAATAAAACAGTTGTATGTAAATGAATAAGGCCTATAAGCCAAAATGCAATAATTGCACAAAATGCCCAAACTTCATCGTCTCTGGGGAGGCTCTTAACGTTCATTTAAAAATTCAAAATTTTCACTGAACAAATCACTGATACCTTGCACAACTTTCCCCCACTATTAGAATTTTAAATTCGAAAATTTTTAAAATTTCGTCCTTTTCACTCCACCCTACTGGAGAAGAAGTTAGATCAGTGGTTCTCAAACTGGGGTCCCATAGGGGACCGCCAAGCAGTTTCAGGGAGATCTAAAGGGATTACGTTCTCAAGATAGCTCACCAACACCTCAGAATACAAAATACTGATGGCTCTAAGAGTTCTGATTCCATTTGGATTTAAATTTGATGACTAAGATTTGCAATTTTCTGATTAAATAATTGATTGACAAAACAAGTAGCCTATGTTTTAATTACAGTTAATTTAAAATTCAAATTTTATAAGGTCTGCAAGTCATCATAAAAAAATTTCTAAGGGACCACCACACAAGAAATATTAAAAATGTTCAGAACTGCTGAGTTAGACTAAAAATAAATACACAGAAAACTAAAGCAATGGTCATGGAGAACAAGAAAGGAAAAATTAACCTAAAACTAAAGGATGAAGTAATAGAACAAGTACCAACATTCATATACCTAGGATTGGTACTGACAGAAAATGGACTAAGCAAAGAAGACATAATAAGAAGAATTTGACTAACAAGTGCAGCATTTGGAAAACTTCACATTGTACAGTAGAGACCTTGCAAAGGGATTGAATACATGGTCAATATGGCATGGGGCTTACACAATGGAGTAGCTTTTATAGATATTATGAGGCAGCACCAATAAGAAGTGTAACAGCTCTTAGGACACAAAACTCAGTGCAGGCAGCATAAGGCAGTCAATGTAACACAGTCTTTGCATAATCACTAATGTAATCATGCCTTGTCACATCAGCAATCACCCTCTGCAGTTTACCAAGTCATACCAATGGCAGACCAGAAAAGTAATTTGCTATTGATACATTATGCAAGTTGGTTTGTTAAAAGTAAAGCTCAGATTGACTTAAGTAATTGTATCCTGAATTTCTGATTCAAAAACTACAACAAATTTAGCTTCGCAATCAACACTAACCATAGTTTAGCTCCGCAAACTAACTTTGGTCTGGTATTCTTTAATTTTGGCTGAGTCGGTGAGTCGACCCACTGACTGAAGATCTTGGCTACACTAAATTTATCGTTAAGTCACTTACCTAAAATCACTTGCTCTTGGTCTTGGTTTATGTTATGTGTTGATGGTATCACACTGATGGATTTTCGTTTTTCTCTTTTGATTTTGCTCCTGCTTTGCAGGATTTTGTCTCTTAATGCTCCGGTCTCTGGTTTTATCTGTGAGGTCTGGAATGATAGATTGCAAATGATTACCTGTTCAGGTGCCTTTGGAACACTCTGCCCTGATTTAGATACCCTCCCGGTTTCACTATTTCTGCAGAGAAGATGTTGTCTGACTTCTCTTGTTTATCCTCTCCCCCATTATAATCCATTTATTACTTTTCTCCTTTTGCTATGTGGTGATGTTCAAACTAACCCTGGTCCTGTAATTTATTCTCCATTCAGCATTAATTTGGGTCATCTCAATATTAGATCAGCTGCTTCAGTTTCTAAGTCATTGGATAAACCGGCAATTCTTAAGGAATTGATTGCTGATGATCAGATTGAAATCTTATCTTTAAATGAAACATGGTTTTCCCCATCTGACCATCCTTCTGTAATTTCATCTATAATACCGGAAAACTATTCGATAGTTCATGAACCGCGCCCGAGTGGAAGGGGTGGTGGAGTTGCTTTTGTGTTTGCATCGTATTTAAAACTAGAAAAGGTCCCAATCCCATGCTATAATTCATTTGAGTCTCTCCTAGTTAAATGCTCAATATCACGATCCTCTTTTTCATTCCTGACCATCTACCGTCCCCCATTGTTGACTAAACATACTTCTACATTCACGGATTTTCTTTCGGAATTTTCGGCACTCCTTGAAACATTGCTTCCATTATCATCTGAACTCATAATTACAGGGGATTTCAATATCCATGTAAATAATCCCTCAAATCCTCAGGCTATAAACTTCACTGACCTGCTAAATTCGTTTGATCTTCACCAGCATGTTAATTTTCCTACTCACAGTTCTGGCAATACTCTTGACCTTCTCATTTCGCGCCTTTCTTCAAATGCCATTTCATCTGTCGACTTTCTTGTCCCGGCCTTGTCTGATCACTACGCCTTACTAACTGCCATTCAAGTTCAAAAAAACCTAGAACATCGCGAATTATTAAGTTTATACGTCGTTTTAGATCAATTGATCTTCAGTCACTCAAGGTTGACTTTCTCCAGTCAGATGTTATCTGTCCTCCATCATCGGACGCAAATATTTTTGCAGATCAACTATGCTCCTCCCTTAAAAGTACGTTAGATAAACATGCTCCGCTTATCAAAATTAGTGTTCCTACTAGAAAGTGTAATCCGTGGTTTTCTCAGGAGATAAAATCGGCAAAAAACTACGCAGTCATTTAGAGACTATTTTCCGAAAAACTCGTCTTTCGAGCGATCTCGCAACTTTCAAAACCCAGACAAAAATAGTCTCTAAACTGATCTCGTCATCAAAATCTAAATATTTTCCTACCACCATAAGTAAGCTTCGAGATCGGCCTAGAAATTTATGGTCAACATTTAACTCACTCCTTGAGCGTAAGTCGAGTGTGGTTCTTCCATCTCACCTGCCATCTTCGTGTATTGCTCAGGCATTTGTGGAATTCTTCAGTAACAAAATCATTTCCCTTTGTAGAAAATTTCCTCCTGTTTCATGCAGTCCTCTCGTTGATCCTCCACAACCCCCACTTAAGCTGACTGTCACTGAAATCTCGAAACTAATACAGGCTGTCCCTGAGACTTCATGCTTACTCGATTGTATACCTACATCCTTACTTAAGTCCTGCTTAGATGTTCTTGCTGAACCCCTCACAGTGCTTACCAATCTTTGCCTAAGCCAGGGCTGTTTTCCTGATTCATTTAAAATTGGTCATGTCAAACCACTTCTTAAAAAGTCTAATCTACCTATCGAGGATCTCTCGAGTTATCGTCCAATCTCAAATTTATCGTTTATTTCTAAAATCATTGAGAGAGTGGTTCATTCAAGATTATCATCTCATATAAATTCCTTTTCCACTTTTTCACCATTTCAATCAGCATATCGTAAATTCTATTCAACCGAGACTGCTCTGTTAAAAATACAGGATGACATCCTTTTAGCATTTGAAAATCAAAAGCTATCAGCTCTCGTTCTCCTTGACTTGTCCGCTGCTTTTGATACCATTGATCATTCTATTCTCCTTCATCGTCTTGAATCTTGGTTTGGATTATCTAGCACTGTCTTGAATTTCTTTACTTCCTATCTTGCTAATCGACCTCAATGCGTTACTATAAATGGTTCTATTTCTTCTTCAGTTCCTCTGACCACTGGAGTTCCGCAGGGTTCTGTTTTGGGTCCTTTGCTTTTTACTCTTTATACCACTCCACTTGCGCATGTCTTGAAAAATAGGTCTGTAAATTTCCACTGGAGTTCCGCAGGGTTCTGTTTTGGGTCCTTTGCTTTTTACTCTTTATACCACTGCACTTGCGCATGTCTTGAATAATAGGTCTGTAAATTTTCACTTTTACGCTGACGATACCCAGCTGTATGTGTCCTTTTCCCCGAACTCTGTTTCACCTGAGCTCGCTAATTTACTAAACATCCTTACTACAGCCCGCGACTGGTTTATTTCTAATCGTCTCTTCATCAATCCTTCAAAAACTGAATTCATGATTCTAGGTACTCAACCCCTAACGACAAAGCTACCAAAAAACTCCATAGAATTATCTTTTGGAGATGCAGTCTTGGTTCCACTTAAATCTGTTCGTAACTTAGGTATATTATTTGATACCGATTTATCGTTCAAGTCACATTTTTCTAAATTGTCACAGTCTTGTTTCGCATTCATGCGTCACTTTAGACGGATTCGTAAGACACTGGACACAAGGTCTTCAATAATCTTAGCTAATGCATTTCGTCTAAAATCGACTATTGTAATTCGCTTTTTTTCGAGTTGCCGAAGTGTTCTCTCCAACGTCTCCAGACTATTCAGAATGCTGTTGTGAGAATTGTAATTCCAACGGGGAAATTTGGTCACATTACCCCTGTCCTTCGGTTGCATTGGCTTCCCATTGAACAACGTATTAAATTCAAAATTGCTACCCTCACTTTTAAGATACTAAGAAATCAGCATCCCACTTATCTTCGAGAAATGTTATTATATCATCAGCCATATATATCCACGAGGTCTGCAAATAAATGCCTTCTTGAAATTCCCTTTCGTCGCACTAAATCTGGGTGTAGGGCCTTTAGTTATGCATCTCCATATGTTTGGAACTCCCTTCCCCTTGATATTCGGATGGCCTCTTCTCTAGATATTTTTAGGCGTCACCTTAAAACTTATTTATTTCCTCCGTAAGTCTTGGTATAGTCCTGACTGATTTTTGGTTTTTGACCTGGACCGAACCGACCCTCCTCAGCTACAGTCTGCTCTGCCGATTAGCACTGCGGTTTGTGGTCTGAGGCATCCCCGATGAACACCTATGTGTTTGAAACGGACGATAAAATTAAATTAATAATAATAATAACAAATTTTAAAATCAATTCAGCATTAGTAGGGCTGTGCTGGACAAAGTGTGTATATATATATATATATATATAAAATATACACCGTGTCCAGAAATAACTGGGTCCCCATAAACATTTTATAATAACAGGTGCAAACCAGCAAGGAATTGCATAATATTTTATCCACATGTACTCACATCTGTTATTGTTAAGGATACTATATTTCACTTGAATCAACAAAGTCGTTTTAGAAATTCAATTTTTCTCCCAAAGCGGTCAAAACCGTTCATTTTCCATTGTGACTTACTTATGTGAGGCGGGAAATGACGTCGTTATTGATGTCCACTTGTTGCAAACAAGCAAAATGGTGTTCGGAAGACAGAGTTCTGATAAAAGTTCTCAGAATCAGAAAGGAATATGGTGCAAAAAAACTTTTATCTGAATTTCTGAACCAAAACTAGTCATTGTCGTCTGTAAAACGTTTGTTGCGCCAGATTGATGCCAGCGAAATTGTCTGATGGGAAACATGGTGGAGGCCGACCTTGTACTGTGCATACAGATGAAAATATTGAAATCGTGGAAAAGCTTGCTTTGAGTCAAGAAAATGACCCTGGAACACACAGAACATTTAGTTGGATTATGAGAGAAACAGGTATTTTAAGATTGTCTGTTCATGATACCATCCAAAGAGACCTGAGGCTCAAATGTTTTAGGAAGAAAAGAGCTCAAGATCCGACCAATGACAAGAAGATCAAGCGTCTGCATTGTGCAAAGGGATTGCTCAGCCGTTATCCAGAACATTCCGTTCCATTCATATGGTTTACTGATGAGAAATTGTTCACTATCACCCCTCCAATCAACCTCCAGAATGATTGCTTGTAAGCTAGGGCTGGAACACAGACAAAACGGCTGCAACCTGAACGTCTTCTGCATGCATGTACGACGTTTTGTAAAGCCCTCATAGTTTCAGCACTTGGGTGCACACATTTGATTTTCATAGACCCTGGTATAAAGATCAATGGTGAGTACTACCGAAACACACTGCTCAAAGAGCATCTCCTGCTAGCCATTCGTTCTGTGACTGGACAATGCTTCACCTTCCAGCAGGACAACCAGCCCACCGTGCTCATGATATGGTTGCACTGCAGGCAGCTGAGACACCAGACTTCATTGGTCCAGCACATTGGCCTCTGAATAGTCCAGACCTCAATCCAGTGGATTACGAAATTTGGGGGATTTTGCAGGAGCGCCTACCGCAGCTGCCAGATTCAGAACGCTGACCATCTGAAGAAGCGTCTTTTTGAGGAGTGGCACCATTCTGATCAAGGACAGAGCTGTAAATTGGTAAGAGGATCGACTGCGTAAATGCATCCGAGCGAAAGGAGGACACTTTGAATATCTCAGTTGAACGCCTTTATTGCCCGAATTGACATAAACGAAAAGACAACTGGAATATCTGGGTGAAGTCATTTAGAACCTAATTTCTAAGACACCTTGCATCAAACTCATACGGAAACGAACTGCTCAGTTTTGTCAGTAATAAGTGCCTGTTTTAGCATGTAAAATTTTATGTAATTCCATGTAGGTTTATATATATATATATATATATATATATATATACTGTATTAGGGCTGGTAACGATTAAAATTTTTTTATTCGATTAATCAGAAATTTTTTAAATCGATTAATCTTGATTAATTATAACGAACATACATCTTCTATTTTTCCTTCTGCGGTTAGTTTAAAAATGAAATGTTTCTTCAACTTTCCGCTTAAATTCTTTACAGCTACGTTGCTCTTATTACTCCCTATTTTTGATTACGGTTTAAACCATGGATCTAAATTAAAATTGATGCTATTAACGCTAGACTGGTCATAGGCTCGTTAGCCTGAGGCCGCGGTCAGAGCCTCGCAAGATGGCTGCCAACCGCGGCCACCTAGCGAATAGCTGCTCAACTATAATCTTGTTTGCCGCTGCTGCAACCATAGTACAGTTAAATGACACATTGTCATGCATTATTCAGTCCTTTTGAGTACCATTACCGTCTATAGTGGTTCAAATAATTTCTTAGTCTAATGAATTAGTGTAATAATGTGGAGAATTTGTATAGTTTATACGGCTACTGAAATCTACCGTGTCTAAGCGCTGTAGCTACCGGAATACACTCCACGTATGCAGCCTCACTATTGCTGACTCAAACTTCCCCGTGTTGCTACTTAAGTTCCTTTTTGGTGATTTTCACTCGTATATATAAATTCCTGAATACATAAGCTATCTTATTGTCGTAGGAATTACTTTTAGGTCGATTATTTTAGGAATTAGAGGCCATTCTGTTGTACAGTTAATTGCTATAGGCCATAAGCAGTCTAAGTACATATAGAAGAAACTAGAAACTACTAAAAATTAATAAAACTAGTAAAAATAAAAAATAAAATATTAAAATATTAAAAATTAATCAAAAAATTAATCGATTAAAGAAAGTTTAATCGATTAAAACTTTTAATGATTAATCGATCAATTAATCATTAATTTCCGCAGCCCTAATATAAATATATATATACACACACATATATATATATGTGTGTGTGTAAGTCTGCCCCGTAAAATCTGCCCCGTATCTGATGGCACTAATGGCGGCTTCCCTGGCCTGCGGTGAGTTTCCGAGACAGTGGAAACACGCAGTCATACGTCCACACCTGAAGAGATCAGGTCTCGATCTGGCTGACCCTGCCAACTTCAGACCAGTAACGAATCTACCTTTCTTGTCAAAGCTTCTGGAGAGACTGGTAAGCAGACAACTTATTGCGCACCTCGTCAGCAATGATCTTATGCCTCACCACCAATTGGTGTACCGTGCTGGCCACTCTACGGAGACAGCACTGCTAAATATTTTCAATGACATCATCGATAGGATCACAAATGACGAGCATACACTCCTCTTCATGCTTGACCTTTCCGCGGCTTTTGACACAGTCGACCATTCCATCCTACTGCGTAATCTATATCTTTCCTTTGGGATAAAGGACATGGCACTGCTCTGGCTACGTGACTACCTGGCCAAGAGAACACAGTCCGTCTTCTGGGAGGGCCAGATGTCAGCCAAGCATCCAGTCAGCTGCGGTGACCCACAAGGCTCCGCCCTGGGACCACTCCTTTTCATACTCTATGTGGTGGACTTGGGTAGAATTGTCGGTTCGCATGGGCTGAACTGGCACGCCTATGCAGATGACGGGCAGGTGTACGACTTCTGTCGTCCTGCGGATACAAGCCAGTTGTGACACCACCTGGAGGAATGCTTACGCGAGATTATGTCATGAACGGAGAGGAACCGGCTCGCACTCAATCCTGACAAAACAGGGCTATTATGGATTGCTGCTCCCAAGAAAGTGCACTTGCTGGACCTTCGCCCTCTATCATTAGCGATGCCGTCATCGTTCCGTCCACAGAAGTCAACCTTCTGCTTCTGGGCATACTCCTTGATGATTCCCTGTCCCTTGCCGGCCAGGTGAGCTCTATATCTTGAGCTTGCTTCTTCCATCTGCACAGGATCGCCAAAATTCAACAATACATCTCTATTCCGGCTGCAATTCAGCTCGTCCGTGCCTTAGTGTTAACCAGGTTGGATTACTGCAACAGTATCCTCCTGAGGCTTCCCTACTACCACAGCTTGATTGCCTTCGGTCAGTGATGAACACAGCAGCCCGATTGATCTTCAGTGCGAAGTGGAGGGAGCACGTGATTGCCAATGCAAGGGACAGATTACATTGGCTCAGAATTTTCGAGCAGATCGTCTAGAAACGTTGTGTACTGATGTTCCGCACACTGAGCGATCCTCTCTGTCCTTAGTAACTGACCGAGTTCATCAAGCGGCCAACGACATCAGGTTGTCGGGAACATCTACGATCAAATATCCAACTCTGTCTTTACTTCCCCCTCCACCTAAGATGGTGATGCTGGGAGAGAGATCCGTAACCCGCGGAAACCCTCTACTTTAGAATGTGCTTCCTGCAACTGTGACGTCGACTACATCTGCTCTTAAGACGCATCTTTTCGTGTCTCCTAAGAATAATTACCAGAAAATCTAGGACCATCTTTCTGTACGAATCGACGAATTACTGACGTAAAACACTCTCGACTTTAGCCTTAGCTATGCTATAGCATTTCATAAATCATCAAGGTAATAATAATAATAATATATATATATTGCCCTCAGTACTTAGTGGGGCGGGAAGATAGATGAGTGGTAATATCACTGGGCAGGCACGCCGACGACACGGGTTCAATCCCGTAGGAGCCCCTAAGGTCGACTCAGCCTTAATCGCTAGAGGGCGGTAGTAACATCAAAAATGAGTAGCAATGGCAACATTGCGATAGTAACCATAGGTTCGGCGGAAGAGACTGGCCACCGTCCGCCGATGTATGGCTCAGCCACCTATGGGCTGTTGGCTACTAAATACGGGGATCAGCACCGGACCCTACGGGCGTCAGCCTACGGGTGAAAACCTTTACTTTACTTTACTTAGTACTTGAGGAATTTATAATAAAAAATTCTCCAGAGGCATAATATGATTGTGTGTTCACTCTCGTTTGGTTGGAGAAAACCTTCTTCGGAATCTGATGGCATCGAAGTGTTGTAACGTAATGGACAGTCATTGAAACAGATAACTTCCTTTTCTGTTGTCCCCAAATTTTAGGACAATAAGTCAACCCAGATCGTTGATAAAGCAGAGGGCACCATTATTGATGGGGCCTAATGTCTCAAATGCCATCGGCAAGAAGATGCAGGTAGATGAGAGGGTTACATATTTAAACGTTTTCTCACCCCAGCAACTTCTGCAGCAGCTCCTGCTGCGATCACTTTAGGGAGCAAATATGTGAGGACAATGTTGTCTGCCATGGTTAAATTCCAGATAATGCTTTGGCCAGCTTGCAAAGAGATCAGGGTCATGCTGTCTGGATTTTTCCCAACGGATCTGCTGAGACCAGATGAATGAGACCTAAGCCCTAACCAAGGCCCTCTGAATCAGGTCATTTAACATGCAGCGTCAAGGAACAAGACCTGGACATATAATTATATATACATATATATATATATATATATATATATATATATATAGAGAGAGAGAGAGAGAGAGAGAGAGAGAGGGAGAGAGAGAGAGCACTATATGATTATTAGACAGCTTTTGACTAGAGAATGACCGGATGGATATTTTCCACTAGATACGGATATTTTGGGTCAACATTTGTCGTTTCCAGATCTGAAGCAAATATTACCATACAGGATTAAAATGACCCTAACTTACTATTTATTAAAATATCAGTTACCAGTAGACATTTTTTCTTCTAGCGAATGCCTTTCTTTCTCAGCCATTCAACGGCATCAGGTTGAGCCTGATGCAGGGTCTCGAGTCCTCCTTCGAATCTGGTGAGGTGGCAGTCATTGACTATGTGGTTCATAGTCTGTCTGATGCCGCAAGGGCAATTCGGGTCATCTCTGGCTCCCCAACGGTGAAGCATAGCGGCGCATCGGCCATGGCCTGTTCGATAGCGATTGAGGTGGACCCAATCATAGCGCACTAGGTCAAAGCCGGGTTGGCGCTTGCAGGGGTCTGTGATGAGGTGTTTGTTCTTGACCTCAGCAGACTGCCAACTCTGCTTCCATGAGTCCGGAACAGAGAAGTGCAGTATAGGCGCAGGAAACCAGATTGGATGACGAGACGTCAGACGTTGAGCAGGATGGTCAAAGATGTCCGCATGTATTGGTAGATCTGGTCGGGCATTAATGTGGGCAGTGAGCTTGGATGTTGCGGCTTCACGACGAATAGCTGGCAGGACGATGTTACTAAGGACTGGCAACCAGTGAGTAGACATTTAATACTCGCTACTCAGTTACCATATGCAGCATCAACTAATTCTTTGTGTGTGACACAATTTCAGTTAAATTTTAATTTTGCAGGGGTGTTAAGTTCAGTTAATTTGCTCGTCATTAGGTTAGGTTAGGTTAACAAGTCAATTTATATAGCGCAAAACATGAACGAAGAGTCAAAGGCTAGAGCACTTTACACTAATATGAGGTCTCGATGAAATAAGTTTCAAGTTTCCTTGCGAACGAATCAAGAATGGACTCTCTAGTCATGTAGCCAGGTAATGCATTAAAACATGAAATATGACAATAAACCAATAATACGAGTATTCGGATTCGGTAGTCTTGTTACGTAAGTATTTGTCGAATCCGTATATTGCTGAATACCAACCATCCAGCCGGAGCGAATGCCCGGAGTGGTTTCCGGCCATTCCCTACTTTTCGCATAAGGAGAGTTATATTATTCAAGAAATTCACATCTCAACTGTAAACATACTATTTTGTAAAATCCTGTGTTTGACATTAACGTTAACAACAGCAGATGCCACTGAAGTACCAAGGCAAGCTATGAAGATAAGTAAACACTAACATAGCCACTGAGAATGGTAAATTCTTTTCCAGTCCCATGAGTCCCAGTAGATATGGCTCCTGCCAAGGTTATGTCAGAGACTGATCCAAGCCTGAGCAATAGAAAGTTGCTACATATAAGCATCTGAAATGATTTATCAAAATTTTTTTGGGCATCCTATATAAGATTTAACTATATTACACGTAGATTCAGGCTCTTTTCACTGACAATTTAAGCAAGTAAGTAAAATCTTGTCAATTTCTATAGCAGTTTCAAAAACAGCATCGAAGTAGCTCCTTATTCTAGGTGCTTAATCTTAGCATGAAGTAGCTATAGCCAAAGGTGGGGTCATTCATGCAAAGTCATTTAATTCAAAGGGCCAGTGGTTGGGACATTACAGTTATGGAGGAAATGATTTTTTGAAGGGAAATGACGAGTTTAGAGAAAAAACTCGAGGGGATGTTGTAAGAGGGGAAGGCAATTGTGACTAAGAATTTATTTGACCATGGTGTAGACAGCAGAGGGATGCTGGAATTGAGCTCCAAAGTTCTGGTGCAGTATATGAAAAAGCACAATTGCAAATTCTGAGATGATTGATTCAGAGAAAGAAAGGAGAGTGACATGAAAGGAAGATCGAGTGGGTCGAGAATGTTGTTGGATAAACTTGGATTATCAGATTTTGTAGGTAGACTGGTTTTGATGTATGAATTTACATGGTATCTCATTAAATTTGAGGACTTGACATCATATTTTTGCAAACAAATTGATCCTTGTGACCAGTGGAGCTTGCGGAAAAGCCTGAGTCTATCTTATTGGAACGCATTACAAACTTGGAAGTAAGATGCAAGAGAGAGCAGGATGCAGCATCAGACATCATAAAAGCAAGGCAACTATGCTGGCTTGAACATGTTGCCAGAAGTGACCCGAGGCAAGAACACTATTGCTGTGTTGCAGTGGCCTTATGTAAACCACCACAAAATTGGAAGAGACCCCGGAGGAAACTGAAGACAACATGGTCGTGCACAATAATTATTATTATTACTATCATTATTAATATTATTGTAGGGCATTTTTAAAAAGTCACTTGTACGAGTTGCTGAACAAGTGAGTCTTTAGATTCTTCCGGAATAATATGATAGAATTGGTTTTTGCAGGCCCGTACAAAGTGGGGGTGCAGAAAGTGCAGCCGCACCCCCTGGAAAAATGTAGGGGGTGCAGTGCACCCCCTGGAAAGAAGATGGTCTGCACCATTAAAAATCGTGCAGTTGACCTATTTTTGCTTGTCAAGGTATTTTAGGGTGAAATTGGGCGTTGACGACCTTTTTTTTGCTTGTCAAGGCATTTTTGGTGCAGAAAACCTTTTTTTGCTTGTCAAGGATTTGAAAGAGAAAACTTTTACCGGCGAAAATCTGCACCCCCTGATGAAAAATCGTTCCGACGCCACTGGGTTTTTGTGACGTCCATGGGGAAAGAGTTCCATAGAATTGGATTACCATGTGACGATGATCTATCTCCTAACTTAGCAATCTTGGATGGAGGTGGAACGAGTATCTGTTTATAGCTGCATGAGTGAAGTCTGAAATTGCAGTCATTCGAGGTGATCCTAGAGACAAGTGAAGCAATGTAATCCAGACAGAATGGAATGTTCATGGCTTGATGCCAAAATCTCACCAGAATAGTGAGATAGTCTGCGCCAAAGCAGCTACGAATTTCGAATGTAATCGCATGTCGCCTGACTGCTGCCCAAGTGGCAAAAATTTTGCTCAAAGCGGATAGCGACAGCAACTTTGATGCACTGAGTGATAATGGCGATGGTATGGTGATTGAAGAGGACAATCTTGCTATGGAGACTGTGGAGGACATTGTTGCTACGGAGACTGAAGAGATGCACGTATCGTTGATCCTGCCAGGGATGGTAGTGATGGTCCTTCAGTAAACCAGATCAGCAAAACTACTGATGACAAGGCCACAACAGATAAGTGGACATGGAATACTGATGTGAAGGCCCAACTACATCATTCACCAGCCAGAGTGGCTTCGGGAATATGCCAGACAGCAAATCCGCCCAAACAGCAAAATAATTGACTTTATCAACTTGTTTCTTAACGATATAATCCAGAATCTGAGATCATCAAAAAAAATTTTTGTTCTATGTTAAAATTTACTCAAGATATTTGAGTTTAAGTGGGGGTCATAAACAACCCGATAATTTTCTCCAGGAGCCTAAGGGACAGGGACCGGATGCACAGGAACCTTGGGGTCAAAGGGTTAAGCACAGATTGTAAGCAATTCAACAGAATATCCTGCAGGCCGAGAAGGACTTTATTACAATAGTCTATCTCAGACAGGACAAATGTGTGCACGAGTTGAATGGCAACAGATGTCAGAATGCAACGATATGAATTGCCTTAATCCTACGAAGTTGGTAGTAGCAATTCCTGATAAGATTGCTTATGTGACCGTCGAAGGATTATGCAGAATCTTGGTAAGCACAACACTGAACCACATACTGAATGGCAGAAAGCACAAGATAGAGGCAGTTGGAGTTGGCTTGTGATCACAGCAATGTCCTGTTCAGAATAGACTGAAGAAAAGAAGCGTCATGAAATATATAAACAGTCAACTGCACCTCGTTCAGCAGATAATACTGTCCAATGCAATTCATGCACATAATCGATAATTGACCGTCGCCACATGTGACTGTCAAGAAACTTCGATCGTGTGATTAAATGTTATTTTTGTCAAACTGTTTTCTTGTTATGCTTCTTGCAAGATATCAAAATTCATATCGTTCAACAATAAATCAGAAACTAGCGCTAGTTTGATTAAATTCGATTCGAGTGACCACGGTGATATTAAGCTGTAACAGAACTACCTCAACATCAACACCGTTATAAATTTGAAAATTACCGTTGTTCAATATGGCCATTGCCTGATTTTATTCATATTGCCACATTTCTCGACTGGATTATTGCGGTCACAGAATCATCGCGAACTCTCGTTTTCTCTCCTTTTCTCGTCAAACTGAGTTCTCTGAAGTGTGTAAACCTACGTGCATCATAGTATGCGTACGTTACGTTATACGTCGACAGAGCTGCTGGCTTGCTCTCACGGTGGTCGTCCTGCACCTTGCGTCGTTGATACACTATTTGAATTCAGGATTCTCAGACTCTGTGAGACCTACACGCGTAAAGCCCATCGCCATCGCGGAAAAAGAGGAGGAAGATGATATAAACCACTCCTGACAAGGGAAACGAACAGAGTGTACATTGTAGTCAGTCAGAAGCAATCCTCAGATACATGAGTGTGTTCGACCTAGAGAGCTACAACCAATTCACTCTCACCATCTTTCACATGGTTCAAATAGAACTCTAAAATTCAGCTCGCTAAACATACGTGTAGTAAACCATAAGCTAGATGACTTACTAGAACTGAGTCGAGATCTCAGAACCCAGGTTCTATGCTTGTCTGAGACCTGGCATGACTCAAACTCAGCATGGATCGGATGACTACTCCTGGATGGATATGCAGTGGTCGAGCAAGGTCACAGACGGTCTCCATGAGAGATAGAGAAACTGTCCACCAATCACGGAGGAGTGGCAATCTGTGCCACACCTGGAATACGTATGATGAGGATGGAAATCCTGATGATCGCCCAAACCTTCCAATCCGTCTGCACGCATGTCACCTCAGAGTCGTCATGTGTGATATTGACATTGAACATCGAGATCTTGAACGCATATTGCAGCCTCGGGCACTCCCGAGGCCACGCCCGTCTCAGGGTCGGTTGAATTTCGAATATACCGACCTGGCTCAGTGGCAATATCTCAGCTATTCTTCGCTGAGCTGTCTGAACTTCTGAGCCACCTGGCTTCGCTTACAGAATCAATCTATGTAGTGGGAGACTTCAACGTGCGTCTGGACAGCTCAGAAGACCCCACAAGAATACAACTGAAAGAACTCTTCAACACCTACAATTTCATCCTCAACCTCACTAATGCGACACGTGCCACCGGATGGATCCTCGATATCGTCGCCATCCGTGGAGAAACCGTTACGCTGCCGGTGTCAGTGGTCAACACTGGACTCTCCAGCCATCACCTCCTGTGGGACGTGGCGCTCGCACGCCCAAGCTACGCTTCAATCACTCGTTGTGCATGGAACAAGCTCAATTCAAACGCCTTCCAGCGAGAACTCAAGCATTCCTCACTCTGTAATAACGAAGCGTGGGCGGAGATGTACGTGGATGAAATGGTGTAACTATATAATAAAGAGATCATTACAGTACTAAACAAACTCGCTCCAGCTACAACTGTCACATGTCGCCGACGCCCCTCGGACCCCTGGTTCGATGATGAATGTCGGGAGGCAAAAAGGGCATTGCGAGTAAAAGAATGCCTTAAGCGTCGGGGGCAACAATCAGAAGTCCAAGAGGTTACGCAAAACTGGGAAGTGCAACATAAAGAATACGATGACTTCGACGAAAAAAGAATTATTCTGGAATCGAAAAGTTGAAGCTGGGCAATCTGCACAGCAATGGCGGACTCTAGACGCACTACTCGGACATGGACGTACACAAGCATCCGACTCGATTAAGGCGGAGCTCTTCGCCGAGTGCATCAGGGAAAAAAGTGCAGAAATAAGCCTTGCCACTGAAATGTACGCTCCATCAATGTTCAAACCAGCAAATCCCCTCCACTCGTCCTGCATCCTCTCAGCGCTGACAGTCGAAGAAGTCGCCGCAAGTATCCGAGCCCCCCCGGACAAACACTGCTCCTTGGACCCATTACCAACCAGTCTACTTAAAGAGAATGCTGAAATTTTAACTCCTTTTATCACTGAGCTCTTCAATCGCTCGCTCTGATCGGGACAGAGCCCACTACCTTCAAGACCGCTTATGTCGTTCCTTGGGTCAAGAAATTTAACTCTGACAACTCAGATGTCAAATCATATCGACCGATCTCCAACTCATCGGTTCTTCCTAAGCTACTGGAGTGCCTTGTAGCAAGTCAGCTCAACCAATATCTAATGACTCACAAGCTGCTTCCAAGTCTGCAGTCGGCCTACCGTGCCTCACACTCGACTGAGACAGTGGTCCTGAAGGTAATTGCAGATCTTCGTAGTTTTCTGTCCTTAGGCAGGTTTTGTATTCCAATTTCGCCATTCATTCCTGTTCATAGCTTTCTCCTTTAAGTTTTTATAGTCCTTTTCCATCATCCAGTCAAGTAGCATATCTCGTGGTCTTCCTTTGGTCTTTTTCCCCTCTAGTTGTCCTTCTATTATTTCCTTTAGGAGTGAGTCTCCTCTCACTATATCTCCCATCCAGGTCTTTTGTATTTTTCTTGTTGTGTTGATCATCTCTTTTTTTTCCTCCACCTGTTTCAGCACTTCCTCGTTTGTCTTATGTTCTGTCCAGCTGATCTTCTCCATTTTCCTCCATATCCACATTTCAAAGGCCTCTAATCTTGTTATTTCCTCTTTTCTTAGAAGATCATTTGAAGAAACTTGTTGATTACATTCAAAGGATCATAGATGAGAAGAATGTTTCCGATCCATAAAGTGTCACGCTCCATATCAGTGTTTTGATAAGTCTTTTCTTCAAGTTTCTGTCTAGTCCTCCTCTCATCAGTTCTTTTCTTTGATAGAATGCCTCTTTCCCCATCGCTATTCTTCTTTTCACTTCCTCCTTGCATCTTGCATCTTCCGTTATGAGACTCCCCAGGTAGCAGAATTTCTGGACTTGTTCTATTCTTTCTCCATAAATCATGATCTTCACTTCTTTTCCTTCTTTCTTGCTGATGATCATCGTTTTCGTTTTCTTTGTATTTATTCGCATACCATACTCCTCTGATACTTGAGTTAGTCTATCCATGATTATTTGTAAGTTTGCAGATTTGCAAATTGCAGATATTTTACGTGAACTCGACATCGAAAAGGTAGTAGCACTGATACTACTAGACCTGACTTCAGCGTTTGATACTGTCGACCACGATACTCTACTTAAGAGGCTAGAAATAACTTACAGAGTTGGCGGCACCGCACTTGCTTGGTTCTCATCATACCTTAACCAGTGCACCTACTCTGTACGCTGCGCCAACTCAATATCGGAGAATTACCCAGTCATGAATGGGGCCCCTCAAGGTTCAGTCCTCGGATCCATCCTTTTTGCTTTATACCTGGTCGATCTACTTGACATAGCTCATAAGCATGATCTGCAGGCACACCTATATGCAGATGATACCCAAGTACTGCATATGGGAGTTGTCACTCAGCTCTCACCCAACAACTCCAATCACGAATTACGAACTGTGTCTCAGAAATGACAGAATGGCTAGGTTCAAATCGTCTCCAGCTCAATACTGCGAAGACAGAAATCTTATGGATGACAACCGGAAGGCAGCAGCACCTGCTCCAATCCACCGGTTTACTGTCAATTGCTCACCAACAATTACTCGCCAGTCAATAACTTGCCGGTCAAATGCTAACGAGAACAATTGCTCGCTATATCTATTGCTCGCTGATTCAAATCGCCGGAACAAAACGACGGTTAGTAGGCAAATAATGTCAACCCTAACCATAACCCTAACATTTTTGGTATGTCTGTAGTTTTAATAAAGTTTTAATTTCCTGTCAGTTCTTATAAAGTTATTAGATATGTAAGCTTTATTATGCTCTGCGATCGATAGGTACTGTGAGCAATTGTTCCCGTTAGCATTTGACCGGCGAGTTATTGACCGGGAGCAATTGACCGGGAGCAATTGACCGGCGAGCAATTGTCGGAGAGCAATTGTCGGAGAGCAATTGGCCGGATTCCAATCCACCTCAGTCCGGATAAATGGTCACGATATCTATCCAAGCCCCTACATCAGAAATCTCGGCATTTACATTGACAATACCGCCACGACGAGGCAACATGTGGCACGCTGTTGCCAGCTGCTTCACAGCACTGAGGTTGATCCACAGCATACAAAAATAAGTCTCTCTTACTGCCCTGAGGACTTTGATCAGCACCTTAGTACTCACTAAACTTGACTATGGTAATGCCACCTTAGCAGGGCTCCCAAAACACCTCCTCAATAGACTCCAGAATGTACTTCATGCGGCTGCATGCCTGATCCATCGATCAAGGAAGCATGATCACATCACGCCACTGTTGATTGACCTACACTGGCTCTCAGTCACTGAGCACATATAATGTAATGCACATATAATGTAATGTAATGTAACAAAATATTTGTGTAGCGCCTCTTCTGAAGAATCACTCAGAAGCGCTCCCACAGCAAATTACTGTATATTGACAAAGAGATAAGTTTTAAGTCATTTCAAAAAGAGGGCCATAGAATTAGGAGTTGCTAAGCCACACATACCGGCGTCAAGAGCATTCCAAAGGATAGGGCCAACTGATTCAAAACCTCGTTTCAGGAACAAGGAGGTTCATGCTTGGGGCACGCTGAGAAGACCATTGGTTGTGGACCGAAGACATGGCCGACCAGGGATAGAGCTAAGAGGATGGAGTAGCTCTGAAGGGTAAGATGGAGTAGCTCTGAAAGGTAAGATGGAGTGGCACCATAAAGACAGAGTGCGACCGCTCTCAACACACGAAACTCACCTCGAGCAGGATATGGCAGCCAGTGTAGTACAGACATCATATAATCACTAATGTGATCACGTCTTGTGACACCAGCAATCAACGCTGGCTGCCGAACGAAGAACCATCTAGAGTTTATCAAGTCGCACCGATGGAAGACCAGCAAAAAGTGAACCACAGCAGTCAAGCCTTGAGCAAATAAATGCATGAATCAAAGTAGAAGCACATGGCATGTCTAGTGTACGTCGAATTACTCTAAGCTGGTAGAGATGATAGAGGCAACTGTGACAAAGTGAGTTAATATGATCCATAAAGATTAACTCAGAGTCAAGAATTATACCAAGATCATGGACAGAAGAGGAGAAAGAGAGGTCAGGGAAGGCAGACTGCATAGACAGATATCAATTTTTGAGAGCTGACCTCGAGTACCAAACCAGATGAGCTGAGTTTTAGCTGGATTAAGTAAAAGACGATTTGAGTGCATCCATCGGTGCCTGCACGACATCGGTCCCTCCTATCTCAGGTCCGAACTCCAGAGATCCGCAGACATAGACAGTAGAAAGCGTCTGCGATCTGGCTGCACTCAAGCACTCCTTGTGCCGCGCACACGCCTTGCCACTGCCGGTGACCTCGCCTTTCTGGTTACCGCAGCGAAAGCCTGGAATTGTCTCCCCATCAGTGTTCAAACATCACCTTCTCTGGAAATATTTAAGAAGCGACTGAAGACTTGGCTGTTCGAGATCAATTCTGTTAAATCCTGACTTACCAACCATGAACTATGTAACGTGTTCAAGCAGTCCTCCTAGGACAACTTACCACATAAATCTTAACTTTCAATAATAATAATAATAATAATAATAATAATAATAATAATAATAATGTATGCTTTGAATATTTGTTGCAGGCTCTTTTGCAGCATTTGCATCATAGCCTTACTTCACTTTCACTGTACTCTGTTTTCTTGTAAGCCATAATTTTGCATTTAGACATCACATCTCAGAACTGAAGTTCTTGGTTCAAAAGGGGGTTTGTGGCACCTAGATTGCCAAAAACTGTTCCTGTTAGATGCTCTGCTATGTGAGAGTTAGGGTTAAGCTTAAGGACATTGATTAGAATTAAGGAAAATACTCAATACTGGAAAATCTATTTGGAGGGATGGTATCAACCACTGGGTACCTTCGGTAAAATGGGTGTAGCTTAGTGAAAGCTGCAGCACAATGATTGCAAAATGTGTCAAAATGTGTGTAAATGGACCTTATACAGGTAAATAAAAAAAATCTTAAAATTGCTAGCAACCTGTTATTTCATTTACAGAAAACATCTCAGGTCTCAGAAAAATTTAGGAAAAATCAACTGGGTGGCAATCACCCCTTTAATGGTGTGACGGTTAAATGTGTGAGTGCTTACCAACTGTTCATTCATGCATCGGGTTGCTAGCAACCTGCTATTTTATTTACAGCAAGCTAATACAAAGAGGCTGCATCCTTGCTCCGACACTGTTCTGCACAGCCATGGAATACTACCCTCTTCAATTCTTCTGCATCTGATGTCATCGCATGTCTGTCCAGTTTTGGCAAGTCATCCACAGCACTCGGTCTCCATATCTCTGGGAATACGACGAAACTACAGGGTCTGGATTCTGGCGTGCCAACACCCAAACTATCAATTGATGGAAACTCTGTGGAGGCAGTCGACAACTTCGGTAGTAATCAAATGGTTGCTGCAGAGCAGACATCTCACGGCGCATTGGTATGGTGTCCTCGGCAATGTCTTTACTGCGGAATATATGAAAGAACAAGAAGCTCTCGTTGAGGACCAAGACGCGACTCTATCAAACATTAGTCCTGTCCATTCTCTTATATGCCTCTGAGACATGGACATTACTCGCTGCTAACCTTCGGACCCTGGAGGTGTTTCATATACGTTGCCAAAGACAGATGCTCTGTGTACACTGGTGGGATCGTATCCGCAACGCACAAATTTCCAAGTCCACTGGCTTCCTTTCGGTAGTTGACTGCATCTCTAGGCGATGCAACCTCATCTTTGGCCACGTTGCTAGGTTACAGGAAGATTCGCCAGCCCACTGTGCCCTGCGCTACGAAGTCAACCTCATCACCAACTGCCTCCTGGACCACACTTGGAAGCGTTCAGCAGGTTGTCCATGCAAGAGATGGATTGACCAACTTCTTAAATATAATATCCGTGTTGCAAACCTCTGGTGACAGGCAAACAATGGGGCCATTCTGGAGCAATGCTACGATCCTCACCGATCAAGTGATGATAATGATGATGATGATGAATACAAACATGTATTCAACATTGCATAGGTTCCTTGCTCCAATAGTATCACAATTCTGTCTTGTGCATTTTGGTTTTTGATGGAATGCTTACTGGTAGAATTTTCATTATCCTCTTCAGTCTTCACATATCCAATAAGTGTCTTCATTCTTAGTCTCCCTTATAGTTTCTTTCCCTCTATTTTACCTTCTGCTGCTCTTCTAAGCAAAGCATCACCTTTATTCTATACATGACGATTTATAAAGCGCTGTAAACATGACAATGGCCAAAAACAAAAGTGCTTTACAGTCAAATAGCTAAATTGTACGAGTTCTTAAATAAGTAAGTCTTAAGCTTGCATGCTAAAGTCCCGGCCTTGGTCACATCGTCCAGAAGCACATTCCACAAGAGGGGGTTCCCGTACAACATGGATCTCTCTCCGAGTTTCACTGTCCTCAACGAAGGAGTGACATGCAATAGGGACCGACTGCTGGATCGAAGCTGCAGGAGTCGGTCTGTCTGACCCCGTCTTCGCACCAGAATCGTCAAGTATTCCAAGCAGGAGGAGTTGTGCAGGGCTTGAAATGTAAGCCAACACCATTTGTATATGATCTGCTCGGGCACTTTGAGCCAGTGTAGTTTATCCCTTAATAATGGGGTAACATGGATCATGCCACCTGGCTCAAAAAATCAGACGGGCCGATGCATTCAGGACTGATTGCAGCCAATCCAGCTGATACGCCGGCAGACCTAGGAGGATACTGCTGCAAGGGCATGGAACCGCCTGCCTTCTTCAGTTCAACACTCCCTAACGCCAGACACCTTCAAGAAGAGACTCAAAACTTGGCTATTTCGCACGAGCTATTGTAATTTATAATTTGTAATGTGTCCACGCAGTCACTGTATTAGTTGCCACATAAATCTCTACGTTGTATAATAATAATAATAATAATAATAATAATAATAATAATAATAATAATAATAATAATACTGTTGGAGTAATCCAGTCGCTGTAAGATGAAGGAGCGAACTAGATGGACTGTGGCTCCTGTCGATATGTAGCGGTGGATCTCACGGATATGCCTCAGATGGAGGTAGCACACCTGGATCATGTTGCTTAGTTGCCCAGTGAAGGACAGTGATGAGCCAAGAAGGACCCCAAGGGGCATGCTTCTGTCACCGAGATGACGGCCGTGTCGCCGATCAGGAATGGAGTGCGACTGATCAGGTGACTCCTCAGAGTGCTGAACCAGAGCAGCTTTAAGAATATGTCATCCAATTCTTTTGTCTGGATCCAGCTATGCTGATAAAGCATCTATTTTTTAAACTATGCTAAAGACTTCCTTAATTTGATTTTCATTCTGTCCAACTGATGCTTTCCATCTGTCTCCATAGTGAGCATCAGAAACACTTGACATTGATGACCTGTATCAGTATTGATGGACTTGAGGTGCAACCAGTGTTGTCCATCCAGAATCTTGGGATCCACATCTACAGCACATTATCGATGAGGACCCACATCTTAAAGACAATTGCCAGCTGCTTCAACGCACTTCGGCTGATCAGAAGTGTATGAAGATCAGTGTCAGTCACCACTCTCAAGTCACTTGGTTTCATCATTGGTACTGACAAAACTAGACTACGAGAACGCGACACTCTCCAGATCACAGCAACATCTGCTGGACCATCTCCAGGTCATATTGAACGCAGCGGCGTGGTTGATCTTCCAGGTCCCTTCTCGTGAACACGTAACACCGCTTCTACGAGACTTACACTGGCTATCAATGCCAGAGCGGATTCAGTTTAAGTTGGCAACGCTGGCTTACAGCTGCCTGAATGGCATAGGCCCAGACTACTTAGCAACAGAATTAGCAAAAGTCGCAGATCAGATAGTCAGCGTCGCCTGAGATCTGCTGGAACCGCCTCTCTGGTTGTTCCGTCGATGCGCCTTCGTACTGTAGGCGATCGTGCCTTTCCCGTGACCACTGCAAGGGCATGGAACTGCCTGACTTCTTCAGTTCAACTCTCTCCAACGCCAGACACCTTCAAGAAAAGACTCAACACTTGGCTATTTCACATGAGCTACTATTATTATTACCTACTATTATTATTACGAACATTTATAAAGCGCAAGTTCGTGGTGCAGCAAATTTGTAATGTGTTCACGCAGTCTCCAGATTACCCGTAGTCGCCACAATAATCTCTACGTTGAATAATAATAATAATAATAATAATAATAATAATAATAATAATAATAGTGACAATTTAAATGCATCCAATTTCTTCCTGTCTGCTGTCCTTATTGTCCATGCAAACAGGCATTAATAAAGTAAAGCAGCTAAAATATTATTACTATCACTTATGGTATGGCAAACATATTGTAAGGGTTTCCCCTTACATCTCCCATAAAACACGACGAGTTGTCAACACATATATAAAACTTTATTATATTTCAACTAAAAATCATTTTGGCTGTCATCTCTCTATCACAAATCCATTTTTTACAACTGCCCATAAGCTGACGCCCCCTATTCATTCATTCATTCATCCCTAGACAATTTCTATAGCGCTGTAACAAAGCTGAGGCCCACAATAAAAGCGCTTTAACATCTCAACTATAACCCAACCTAAACAGATGCGTTTTTAATCTCTTGATGAAATGCTCAGGAGTATCAGCCATGGTGGTCTCGTCAGGAAGAGAGTTCCACAAGATAGGATTACCCCTAGTGAAGGATCTCTCTCCGAACTTGGCGGTCTTGGATGGAGGAGGAAAATTAAGTTTAACGCCATGACTCGAGCGGAGCGAAGATCTGTCATTACCCTGCGGTCTCTTTACCAGAGAGGCAAGGTACTCAGGACAGCACGGGTCATGCAGCGCTCTGTACGTCAGCCAGCATCTTTTGAACACATATTATTGATCTAAATGATTCTTAATCTTATAGCTCATTTTATAAATTCTATGCTGATTAATTTAATTTGACTTATTATTCCAAAATGCATCCTTACACATATTTTAAGCAAGCCAACCAACTTTCTATAGCATTATTCGAAAGCTTGAAGTAGTGCACTTTATAATTCCCTGGAATAAATCGTAGCCATTAGTCATGTCTTTTCCCTTAATTAGCTCCCATTAGATTTATTAACGAGCCCATAGTCAACTGAGAAAATTTTATGATTATTTTACTGCACATAAATAGTACTCATCACAAGTAGAAGACATAACTTCCAGGCTTAAACAATGACAGTATTTGTTCAGTATACATACACACTAAGGCCAAGACCATTTTCATTCAAAACCTTATTCAGTCTGGAAATCAAAATTCCTCCTTCAACTTTAGCTATTTTCTTTTCAACATTTATCTGAAGCAACAAATTTCACAATTTAATTAGTCAAATATCTTGATGTAATCACTTAGAAATATTTTTAGCAGATCAAATGATCATACAACAATTACAGCAACCCAATTATAACTTCAACAACAGCCCAATATAATTAGTCAGTACTCTACAATCAACCTCATAGCTTACAGCAGCGCTAATGTACTAAGGTGATCGAAAACAGCAAAACTTGAAATAGAAATATCAATATACAGAAATACTCCAGAAAATACTAAGTGTTTGCTGTCAAAATGTTGCCTATCTGCAAGGCCGGTCCTATGGAAGGTTTGAACACCCCCACTTGCCATCAGGGCCACCTGTGAGATTCATGCATTTTGACTGTCGTCACTCCCAAGGTACTTATAACCTTCCACCTGCTGAAGCTGTACATTTTCGATGATGTTGCACTTTTTCTTATAAATACGATGGAAGGTGGTCTGAATATTGTGAAGAACTACCGTACATACTCGCGGTCAAGTCGACCTCACAGAAAGGTCGACCCCGTTTTTTGGTTTAAAATTATGTAATTTGCTACGACCCGCGTATAAGTCAACATAGAAATTTAGGAGCTTCCAGATTTCTTGAATTGCCTAATAGTAGCCGATCTATACTGAAATTGAGTCAACAGACAACCGCTCCCTCCTCAAACGTGTCCAAGCTCTTTGCAGGTCAAAAGTATTTGTGGTACACAGAGGCCAAGGTCGGCAGCGCGTCAGACAGGCTTATACACAGCTAGTATGACCACCAAATTCGAGCCGATTACGAAACGATTGCAGACATACTTGAAAGTCGTAACCGAGGATAGAATGATTTGTTTCCGCTTGAAGAATGAACGATAAAAAATCGCAATACCACCACCTTTGCCGTCACGACTGAGCTCGTCTACTGAGTAGTCATTACAGCATACTTGCTTAAGACAGAGATCTTGTCCTTTCTGATGCCACAGGAGATCCCGACTGTTAATCCAATTATCCGGTGTGATTAAACGTCCAAGACTGAGTGAGAAACCATCGCTATTATCGAAAACCTCGCAACCTCGTAGTAGCTACTGTCACACGCCGAAGCGCACACACTATATGTGTGTGCGCAAAGCGCACACACATATGGTTGTGCACATATGGTTGTGCTATAAATAAGTCAAAACACTGATCATCAATTAGTTCGCAAATGGTCATTGATTTCTTGGTCAGAGACTGAACGTTCAGCCAACCTAGATAGAACCTGTGAATTTCGCCTGTAGGGCGAACCTTCTTTGGCACCTATTGATGGCATAGGCGTTCCGCTGTGCGCCTGGCCGCCACGCTTTGTGGTCTTTTGTGCAGTACGTTGCCTCGTTGGTTTCCATAAATTAAGCCTAAACAGTACTTTTCTGATCGTTCGTATAGTTGGCCTCTCATGGTTTCGTAAGCCAGTCTGTGCGCCATCGCCGTAGACTACTTATAAACTTGGTCAAAAATCCCCGAAAACCGAGCGAACAGACACATAAGAGTCTCCTAGAAGATCCCGACTGTTAATCCAATTATCCGGTGTGATTAAACGTCCGACACTAAGTGAGAAACCATCGCTATTATCGAAAACCTCGCAACCTCGTAGCAGCTACTGTCACATGCCGAAGCGCACACACTATATGTGTGTGCGCAAAGCGCACACACATATGGTTGTGCACATATGGTTGTGCTGGATTTTGTCGGCCAGTGACAGGATTCCATTCTTTTCCGCCGACTTCTGGAATGGTGCACCTGCTGGATGGATGCTCGTCAGTTTTCGAGTTCCTTTCGTCTACTGGAACTTTGCTCTCGCTAGATGCTAGGCAGTTGACAAGTTTAATTTTTTGTATTCTGTCGGTTGTGTGATTTTTCATTAGTAATTTTCGTAGCTTTCGTAAATTCAGTGAATTTTCTATGTTTTTAGTAAAATTTGGAAGCAGACTCTCTGTAGAAAATATTATAATTTTCATTTATAACAATTGAAGATACTTGATCTATTGATTTTGTCTAAATTAAGAGTTTCTTGTTTATAATTCTTTTGAGACAGTTAGATGAACTGACTTTGTAATGATAGCCTAACTTACTTGAATTGCATAATTCTGTTG
This sequence comes from Metaphire vulgaris, assembly GCA_018105865.1. Taxonomy (NCBI): domain Eukaryota; kingdom Metazoa; phylum Annelida; class Clitellata; order Crassiclitellata; family Megascolecidae; genus Metaphire; species Metaphire vulgaris. Next base: position 102,065 of record JACLAT010000060.1, read on the forward strand.
ATAACAATTGTTGGGAACGTTTGAATATTTTAAGTATGTTTTTATAGAGAAACTCTACATTCTCTGTTTTAATGTTAATTGTGTTCCCTCATTCTCATTTCTCATTGTCTATGATTATCTGCTGCTCCTAGATGGAAAGTGATTAGTGATTTGTGAACTATTATTTTATAATTTTATGCATGATTTTGGTAAAATCATAAATTTAAGAGGAAGGATATGTTGTGTGGGGCTTTTGGAGATGTGTTTACCTGTTCTCCTGCTTGTGTCTGTGTGTTTGGTCCCTAGGTGGCGCTGTCATGATTATTGTGCTGTGTAGCTTATGAGCTTAAACTATTCTATGTCTTTGCTTTAGTCTCTTCCGTTTTGGTTGTTGCTGATTATGGACCTTTGCGAGAATAAAATCTTTTAAATCAATCAAATTTCAATCAATAATATGACACCGTGCTCCGAGCCTCTAACATAGGTAACATCGGTTCCATATGTTTGCAAAATAACCTGATGTAGAAGAACTAATCAAACGAATATCAGAAGCTCTGCTGTCATTTAACTGGGGCTCACACAACTGACTGAATAGCTGAACGGATATGAGGCATTCATACTGAATTTGGCCTGAACACTGTCAAAATAACAGCTACAGTGACCGACAATGCAGCAAACTTCAGTAAGGCTTTTCATCAATTTATGATTGAACTTGATGTCTTGATGCTGCAGAAAACAGCAGCAGTGTTGACACTGCTGACAGCACAGACGTCTTAAAGTAAGGACTGACATCAGCTATGCCTGGGTCTGCAACTTGGGTCCATTGAGTTTTTAACACCATAGCGTCTATTAAATGATGCAACTGGAGTTCGCAGTGATACAGCTATGAAATTTGGTAGTCACACTGAGAAATGAACTATCTACGCAATTTGAGTAACCGGTAGTTGATGGCGTCATTACACTGTGAAATACATTGATTTTAACACGATATATATATGTTACAGTCAAAGTGTGAAATCAGGCAATGTTGACATTGCCTGAAACTTTTAGGAAATGTCGACAAGCCGTTTCACTCGGGCACTGTCGACATTGACTGAAATGTTTAGGCATTGTTTAACAATGCCTGAAATTTGCCCAATTTTTATACACACATTTCCTGAAATCTTTATCTGTGATGGAATAGCATAATAAGTAAGAAGTGAAGCAAGCTAAACGAATGGTTTTGCGTAGTAAAATAGAATTTGCAGCTGGAAATCCTGGTGACAATGTTACCGTCCCTGTTCCATTAGTTGATCGAGGACGTGGCGACCCTCGTAATATCATGGGTGTCATTCTTGATTGTAACTGCAACGACATGGATCGTATAGCTGTTAGAGCTGGTGTTCTACAAGGCCGGTATGCATGAAATCAATTTGATTTGTGCACCCAGATACTGCTAAATGAAGATGATGTCATGGCACACAGCGAGATTTCATTGAGGGCTGCTGTTCAGTACGAATCAAAGAGTGGCGGTCAAGGTTTTGCAAAATGCAATTGTAAGGGTTCAAAAAAGTGTGAAACAAATCGTTGTAGATGTTTCAAAGCTAAACTGAAATGCAATAGTCGTTGCCATTCAAGTTAAGTTGCTACAATAAGAACTGTTAAATTTTAGCCCGTTTTATATGACTGCTTTTTCCTTTATTGCATTAGAACCTTATAAAGTTTTAGTTGACTACATTAATGTTGTAGAACTGTTTTATATGACTGCTTTTTGTTTATTGCGTTGTCTTCCTTATAAAATTTTAGTTGACTTCATTAATGTTGTAGAACTGTTTTATATGACTGCTTTTGTTATTGCATTAGAACCTATAAAGTTTTAGTTGACTTCATTAATGTTGTAGAACTGTTTTATATGACTGCTTTTTCTTTATTGCGTTAGAACCTTATAATGTTTTTTGGAATTCATTCCTTTATTGCATTTGAAGTTTTTACAGTTGTGTATAACTTTTTTCTATTACTGCCTGTTTTTTAAAATTTCATTTGAACCTATTAAAGTTTTTGGCACTTATTAAGGTTTCAGAACTGTTTTATTTATTTATTTATTTATTTATTTATTTATTGACAATTTATATAGCGCAGTAGACAAGGCTAAGGCCTACAACAAGAGCGCTTAACACAGTTCATATCCAATATTAAATAAATATGTCTTCAAATTTCTAATGAAAAGTCCAGCTGAGACTGCTCCAGTCACATTGTCTGGAAGAGAGTTCCACAGGGCGGGATTCCCCCGCGCGAATGATCTTTCCTCAAAATTAGGGGTCTTGGACGGGGGAGGGACCAACAACTGCATTCTCCGACTGGACCTAAGAACCGATCTCCTCTCGATCACAGTCGATCTCCGTACAAGTACAGTTAGATAATCAGGACAGAATGGATCGTGTAAAGCCCAAAACGTAAGCCAACAGTGCTTGTAGACAATGCGCTGTAGAACACGGAGCCAGTGGAGTCGATCTCTAAGAAGAGGAGTGACGTGGTCACCCCAGCGACAGCCGAAAATCACTCGTGCAGCCTGATTCAGCACTGATTGTATGCGGTTCAGTCTAGTATCCGGAAGTCCAAGAAGCACACCGTTACAGTAATCAACTCGTGTCAGTACCAGGGCCCGCACTAATTTGACAGCCGCGCTCACTGGCAGGTACCGACGAATTGACCTCACTCTCCGCAGTTGGTAGTGGCAGGAGCGTATCAGATTGCTAACGTGCGCTTCAAAGGATAGAGTCTCATCTAGGAGCACTCCCAGCAGACGTAAGCTCTCGAAGGGAGCAATGGCTGCATCTCCCACCACAAACGGGGCATGACTTAGCAAATGCCTTCTCCTGGGGGTGCTCATCCACAAAAATTCAGTCTTGGCCGGATTCAGTGCAAGCCGATTCTCTTCCGTCCACGTAACAATAGCTGCTATACAGTCAGTGAAATGAATCCGTAGTTGCTCCACTTCCGAGGGTAAGCATGACGAGTAGATCTGTCCATCGTCTGCATAACTGTGCGGCGTAAGACCGAAAGCTTTGATGACGCTATGGACGTCCGCTGTATACAGTATGAATAACAAGGGGCCTAAGACTGATCCTTGCGGCACACCGTGTTGGACTCGACGCTCCGAAGACATTTGGTTGTTCCACCACACTGCCTGTGTTCTATCGGCTAGATAGCTCTTGATCCAGAGAAGTGGAAGGGCGTCCAGACCGTAAGATATCTCCAGTCGCCGGGTGAGGATCTGGTGATCCACCGTATCAAACGCTGCCGAAAGATCGAGTAGGCAGAGAAGCGCTACCCGTCCGTTCGAAGTCGCATCCACCAGGTCATTAAGGATTTTTAAGATGGCAGTCTCTGTAGAGTGTCCTCGGCGATATGCAGATTGCTCTGTAGGCATTAGCCCATTCTCGCACAGATGTCCCACCAGCCGCTTGTTTACAAGTTTCTCCAGCAGCTTACAGAGAAAAGGTAAATTGGATACCGGTCTGTAGTTGTTGAGGTCGGACGGATCCAGTCCCGATTTCTTCAGGTGAGGGACTACAGTCGCATGCCTCCACGTCGAAGGAAATTCGCCAGTGTCTAATGAAGCCGTCATGAGCGTCGTAAGAAATGGTGCCAGCTCCGCGATAGATTCCTTCAAGAGCCAAGTAGGGAGTGGGTCAGTGGAGCAGTGCTTGTTCGGGGACAATCGCACCACTGCCATCACCTCCTCGAGCGTTGGGGCAGAAAAAGCTTTGTGAGACGTGGGCCGTCGTAAGAAGAGAAAGTCGCCGGGCCCGCCGTGGCCGTCCTTCCTCGAATTCTACTGATCTTTTCCTCGATGTGTCGGTGATAGTTCTCTGCATTAAAGCCCGGATGAGCAGTCGAGTTGCTATCATCCTCCCTCAGAAGCGAGTTCAGAAGCTTCCAGGTCGCCTTCGTGTCAGACTCAGCCTGGTGCAGAGATTGCTTCCAGTAGTTCCGACCTTTCTCCCTAACTAGACGCCGACTTGATCTAAGAGTATGGCGCCAATGGCTTCTGGCAGTAGCCTCCTTAATCGTCCCTCTGGATTTCTTGAAGACCCGTTCGGCCTGCCGTGTAAGCCGACGCGCCCGCCGACACTCTTCGTCATAGAACGGTCGGTCGAACACGGACCGTCAGCTCTGTGACCGGCGCTAGATCATCAAGAATGCCAGAGATCACGAAGTTATAGCACTCAGCTAGCTCCGATGTCGATTTCTCCCGCACGGTCAAAGAGCAAAGTTCAGAATCTCTGAGACGCTGTATGAATTGGTCTTTGTTGAACTGCTTCCAATTCCTCCGCCTCACCGTCTTATACTCAGGAGGTTGACACTCAACCTTGGATTTCCAGCAAACAAGCTTATGGTCTGACAGGCCCGTTTCTATGACCGTGGTTTCTGTCATCGCCAGCTCCATCGGCGCAATGACAACGTCCAGTAGTCCTCCCAGATCATGGGTCGATTCGGCCACCAGCTGCTGCAAGTGGTATGTGTCCAGAATCTCGTTGAAGTTCTGACTAGCACGCTCAGTGGGCCGCTCCAGGTGCAGGTTGAGGTCCCCGACTACATAAAATCCACAGTTATAGGTCTCCAGCGACTCCAGCAGTGTGAGAAATTCTTCAAAGAACCTCTCGCACACGTGTTGGGACCCCGGTAGGTAGACAGCAACCAGAATAACGGATCCCTTTGCGTCACCGACCCGACAGCAGAGATGTTCAAACGTGGTCGTCTTAAACTTTTATGTTACTTATTATGCTATTCCATCACAGATAAAGATTTCAGGAAATGAGTGTATAAAATTTGAGCAAATTTCAGGTATTGTTAAACAATGCCTAAACATTTCAGTCAATGTCGACAGTGCCCGAGTGAAACGGCTTATGTCGACAGTTCCTAAAAGTTTCAGGCAATGTCAACATTGCCTGATTTCAGACTTTGACTGTAACATATATATATATATATATATAGATTTTCAGACTTTGACTGTAACATATATATATATATATATATATGTTACAGTCAAAAATGGAAATCAGGCAATGTTGACATTGCCTGAAACTTTTAGGAAAATGTCGACATAAGCCGTTTTTCACTCGGCACTGTCGACATTGACTGAATGTTTAGGCATTGTTTAACAATGCCTGAAATTTGCCCAATTTTATACACACATTTCCTGAAATCTTTATCTGTGATGGAATAGCATAATGTTTAACTTGGACTTAAGAAGATCTGAGGCTTCGCTGTCAGGCCATATTAAGGCTGAGGGGCTGTTCGCTGTATCCCTGTAGCTGTGAATAAGTGCGGGAAGTCTTTTTCAAGGTGTCGCCTGTTGGATGTACCCCTCGCTGAGACAAAATGATGAAAGATCTAAACAAGAAATAAGCCAACATAGGTCGAGAATCTGTGGAACTGTTTAAATCCATGTGCATCGAATGTATGAAAAAGCGGAAGCGTGTTGCAACTAAGGGGGTAGTGGTCCGGCCCATCATTTCGAATGCATTTGGATCCAGGAGCCAGGTGGACTTAATTGACATGCAATCAATGCCAAGTGGTTCAATGAAATGGATTATGATGTATCAAGACCATTTGACAAAATGGTGCGTTATACGTGCCATTACGTCTAAGCGAGCAGCGGAAGTTGCATACCATCTGTGTGATATCTTTCTGTTGTTTGGTGCCCCTGCCATTCTGCAGAGTGACAATGGGGCTGAATTCACAGCTACCGTTGTGACAGATCTGAAGCTTATGTGGCCTGATCTTATGCTTGTGCATGGAAAACCACGCCATCCACAGAGCCAAGGTTCTGTTGAGAGACTAAACTGCGATGTAAAGGACATGCTGATAGCTTGGCTAAATGATAACAATTCCACAGATTGGCCAACTGGACTGAAATTTGTCCAGTTTAAAAAAAATACACCTTTTCATTCAGGCATACAACACTCTCCGTACAATGCCATGTTTGGTTGTGAACCGCGAATAGGACTCCGATCTCTGCAATTTCCAAACGAAGTTATAGATAGACTGGTATCGGAAGATGATCTTAACAATGCGTTTCAGACTTTCGCAAGTGGTGCAAACGTAAACGAAGGTGAAGGTCCCTCGTCTAGTTTTACGGTTAGTCACAGTTCAAAGTCATTTTCAGTTCCGGCTGCTGAAACGTCTGTGACTGCTTCTACATCAGCTGCAACCACTGAAACAGCTTACGCTTATTCACCTGCTGCGGATCATACCACAGCCAGTCACAGTACAGCTTCATCGCGAGCTACAACGGTTGAAGAACAGGCGGAAACCACTAGTAACCCGCAAGCATCAGATTTCATAGATCACCTGCATGATAGTATACAGTCTCATCGCAAGAGGGCTCGAGAAGGTTTAGTGAAGCAAGCTAAACGAATGGTTTTGCGTAGTAGAATAGAATTTGCAGCTGGAAATCCTGGTGACAATGTTACCGTCCCTGTTCCATTAGTTGATCGAGGACGTGGCGACCCTCGTAATATCATGGGTGTCATTCTTGATCGTAACTGCAACGACATGTATCGTATAGCTGTTAGAGCTGGTGTTCTACAAGGCCGGTATGCACGAAATCAATTTGATTTGTGCACCCAGATACTGCTAAATGAAGATGATGTCATGGCACACAGCGAGATTTCATTGAGGGCTGCTGTTCAGTACGAATCAAAGAGTGGCGGTCAAAGTTTTGCAAAATGCAATTGTAAGGGTTCAAAAAAGTGTGAAACAAATCGTTGTAGATGTTTCAAAGCTAAACTGAAATGCAATAGTCGTTGCCATTCAAATTTAAGTTGCTGCAATAAGAACTGTTAAATATTATCCCATTTTATATGACTGCTTTTTCCTTTAATGCATTAAAACCTTATAAAGTTTTAGTTTACTTCATTAATGTTGTAGAACTGTTTTATATGACTGCTTTTTCCTTTAATGCATTTGAACCTTATAAAGTTTTAGTTGACTTCATTAATGTTGTAGAACTGTTTTATATGACTGCTTTTTCTTTATTGCGTTAGAACCTTATAAAGTTTTTTGGAATTCATTCCTTTATTGCATTTGAAGTTTTTACAGTTGTGTATAACTTTTTTCTATTACTGCCTGTTTTTTTTATTTCATTTGAACCTATTAAAGTTTTTGGCACTTATTAAGGTTTCAGAACTGTTTTATGTTACTTATTATGCTATTCCATCACAGATAAAGATTTCAGGAAATGTGTGTATAAAATGTGAGCAAATTTCAGGCATTGTTAAACAATGCCTAAACATTTCAGTAAATGTCGACAGTGCCCGAGTGAAACGGCTTATGTCGACATTTCCTAAAAGTTTCAGGCAATGTCAACATTGCCTGATTTCACACTTTGACTGTAACATATATATAGATGTTATTTTAAAATCAATGTATTTCACATATATTGGATATAAGCCGAATATATAGTAATTAGCATCGGAATCTAATAGGCAAGAATTCAGCTTTATATGCATTGAGTAGGATCATAATATTATTACCAGGAATATAGTCCAGTGGCATAGCCAGGGTTCCAAAATATGGAGGGATATGCAAAATTTTGGGGAAACAAGGCTCATCGAGAAGTTATTTGCAAATTCATGTATTCTCTTCGATCATGCTACCTACCCCCAGTGGTGGTTCCAAATACTTTTGGTGGGAGATGAGATGAATTTCTAGTTAGTTGGTGGGAGGATGCAATGAATTTCTAGAAAGATCCCGCCAATTGTCAAAGGAATTATATGTAAATGGTTTAGAAGTAATCTGTAGATTTGATTTATAAAATATAATGTTCAGAATTGACAATGCAGAAAGCCATTTTAGTCTGGTTGTACAAAGTCATAGTGCAAACTCGAGTTTTCTATTGCTGGAAGCGAAATTGTTGATGACATTGTCTATAGATATGTCCATATCAGACAAGTTCGGAGAACATTCATTCTCACGCGGAAATCCCCTCCTCTGGAATTCATTGCCAGATAGCGTGTCGTCCGTCACTTCCTTTGGAGAGTTCGCGAGCAAACTAAAGATGTATTTATTCAACACCTCGTTCCCACGTTCCTTGTAAAACACCCTTGACTTTGGCCCTTGCTATGTTATGGTGCTATATAAATTGTCATGAACAATAACAATAACAATATCTTTGTGGATATACATCAAAGCTAATCCATTGACCACTTGCATTGCATACTTTTGAATGGTTAAATAAAATAAGGAACAAATAAACATTTACACACCCATTTCTTCTATGGAATGCACATTAAGAGTGGCATTTTTAGGATAAGTACTTGTCAAAAATTCCATTTGGAAAAGGATCTCACAGGCCAGCTAAAAGACCTTTCTGGACAAGGGTTTGCGGATCGCTGATATAGAAGGAAGCAAAAAGTAGTGGGAATGGAAAATTTTGAATGACAGCAGAAAATCAAGTAAGTAGTTTAAAGCGATCATTTAAAATTTTTTCAAACCTATGAGGACTAATACATTTATTAGGTTTTATTTAGTCTTATCTTCCTAGTTTTGAATTGTCGAAGTTCTACAAAACTTAAAAAGTAAAACCTTGAAGAATCAAGCTTTGGAATCTAATTTTTACCTCCAACACTTTATTCATGTACTTTAATGAGATCATATAATCATCAGTGCAAGCAATATCAGATGGAGAGTGATGATTTCCAACAACCTTCACAGTTCTGTTATTGAATCTGGCCAAAGCAAGTACCTTTAAATAAATCACACAAAACATAAATAACACACTGCTTAGGAGTATCGATTGACTAGTAGCTGTAGGTGCTGACAATTAGTATTCACCATATAGATATCTGAATTTGAATCTAAAGTTGCACAACAGCTGAGTAATTCCAGTGCTCACACACAGTGCAGATGGTGCAGAAACTTGGACAATTGTAAAACAGATGGAAAAAATCAAAATGGATGAATGCAAAATGAGGCAGCTATGAAGAATGGCAGATCAGTTAAAAGGAACACGTGAAAGAAGAGAAAATAATTTTTATTAAACAAACAAAATAAACTGTAGGAAGCGAAAGAATCTGAAAAATGAGGATGAAGTTTTCTTGAGTATAATATATACCCGCATATACAAATTAGCAACTCCTCATCAATGAATTTATCCTCATTTGAATGCTCATCAGTCACCCTCAATCTTCCTCTCTCAAAACTAACTATTTTCAACATTTACCGCCACCCCATCATCATCGAAATACTCAACCACATTCATTACATTTCTTGACGAATTTGCCTCCTTTTAAAGCTCTGCAGCTACAACTCCACATGAGTTCTTAATTACTCGTGATTTCAATGTACATGTTGATAAGAATGACGATCCTAACTCTATCCAATTCATACAACTGCTCACTCAGTCAAATCTCACACAACACATATCTCTTCCTACTCACACTTTTGGACATACTTTAGACTTGCTCATCACATCTTCTTTTTCATCACTATCTCCAATTTCAGCAATTAGCCAATTCTCCTCATCTGATCATTTTCCCATCTTCACCATTTTAAGTGTCTGCTCGCCAACTCCTCCACCTCGTGGCACCTACTCATTCTGCCATCTTAACAAAATTGACGTAGCCTTGTTCTGTAACAACATTAAATCATCTGATCTAATTACTAACCCTCTTCCCCCCGCTAATCTGCCGTCACTGATCAAAAAATACAATTCTGTGTTATCCGGTCTTCTCGATAATCATGCTCCAATCATCACAAGACCTCTTTCATCTCACAACAGCAAACCCTGGTACAACTCTTTCATTCATTCTTTCAAGTCATTTCGCAGACATCTTGAACGAACCTACCATAGAATACATTCTCTATCTGACCTTTTAAAACTTCGTTCCGCCACTAACCGCTACCATAATCTTCTTATATCTGCCAAAAATAAGTACTATTCTAACGTCATTTCAACAAATAGCTCTAACCCACGAAAGCTCTGGAAGACTGCAAATGATCTTTTCCAATGCAAAGAGTCAAAGACTCAAAACCTCTCCCTCAATATATCTCCCTTTTCAGAACTTGCTGAATCTTTTGCTAATTTCTTCTCTGGAAAAATCTCCAAGATTCAGTGCCCTTAAGTCTTCCACTATTACTCAAACCACCTTTCCTCATTACCCTCTTCCAACGTTCCCTTTAAGCTGCACACGTGCGCGCATGCGCAGCAAGTTCAATCCTGCCGCGCACTGAAAATATTCTGTGCAGTCAAATAATTTTGGCAAAAGTACAATTATTTGCAAGTATTAAAATTTTAAATTCAATTTTGTAAGCTGCTCATCAGTTGACATTTTACGATAAGGTCATTAAGATGACATTTTACGATAAGCTCATTAAGACGGAGTTCCCATTTGGGAACGGTTGGATGCTTTTATATTTCATGATCTCCGCACTTTATCACACAGTATGGGGTACCTCATTCATTATTTTGGGATGGCTCACGTATGGAAGCATTATTACAAGCCGGTCAGTGGGTGCATCCCATTCCCGTTATACAGAGTTCAAATGCGACGGACCCGATGTTAATGACTAAATACATACTCAGGTCTGGTTAGGCTATAGGGCCGTATGCCATTAAGCCATGTCTGAGCGTAGCCTGCGTAGGGCTTTCGAATTTTCGAACCTGGTATTCATCATTTCAGTTTCATTTCTAATGCAGTTTCCAAAGAGTTTAGAGTAGACTACCAGGCGTATCGATTGTTACAGAATATTTTATATTAAATTAAAAATTAAATTAAATCATGTCAAAGCGAAAAAATCCGGTTGATATAACACCTCAAAAAAAGGCTGCACTTACATTTAAATAGTTTTGGTTAAAGGAACTTATCAAAACAGAAACTGTTGACTCAAAAAAGCATATTCCTGTGGAATTAGGAAGCATTTTACTTATTCTGATAGAGAAGGAGTTATTTGTAAGATCTGCTCTGATGCTAAGTCTAACTGCGCGGGGTAAGTTCTGGGATCAATGGAAGATGGATTACATGAAAAGGCATACAATGTACAAGGCACATTTGGATTCAATTGCGAAATTGAGAAGGCTGAGGTTTGGAAGCAGTATAAAAAATTTGTTAACAGTATCAACCATCGATCGAGAGATGCGGTCAGAAAATAGCGATCGTCAGCGTAGTACAGATGAGCAAGTGAAAATTCTAATTGACAATGTTTTGTTAGCAATTTCAATGAATGCATCAATGCTAGTAGTTCAGGATATTCATGAACATTTATCCAAATATGTCACAATTCCTGAGAGTTGGCGCAGCAAAAATTATGCATTTGAATTTGTTGAATGCACAAATGCAGTTGTTCAGGAAGCGATAATGAGCGAAATTCGTGAATCTGAATTTCACATGCTAATAGTTGATGAAAGTACTGACCTTTCTGCCACAAAAATGTTGATTGTGTACATTAAGTACCGACCAACTTCCTCAAAGTGCCACAAAACAGTTCTTGCTGGAATTGTCAAGCTGACTGCGTGTGACAGCAGGACCATTTTAGCAGCTATCCAACAGTTTTATGTTGATAACAATCTTGATTTGCATAAAATAGTTATGTTTACATCTGATGGAGCATCAGTTATGCTTGTTAAATGAAATGGGGTTGCTGCTTTGCTGAGAGCACAGGTGCCACATTTGATCGTTCAGCACTGTGTTGCCCACCGTGGAGATTTGGGGATTGATGATGCTTAGCAAAAGTAACATTGATGAAAGACATTGAAACGCTTCTTCGGACAGTTTACATAACTTTTAGTCGATCAAGCGTAAAGAAATCGGAATTTGAAGAAATGGCTAAGGTGGTCGATCACGATGTTATTGCATTTCGGCCAGTTAACGAAGTCAGGTGGATGTCACGTCATTTTGCAGTTAAACCGCTGGTGCGGAACTATAAAATTTTAATCGACTACTTTGCCAAGCAGGTTGAAGAAGATAATGATCCTGTTGCAAAATACTGCTTGACTAAGCTAAAAGATCAGCAAATTCATGTGGCAATTATAGTTTTAAATGACGTTCTGAAAGAATTAGTGGAGTTGTGTTGCCTTTTTCAAAGGAGTTGCATAACTACCATAGAAGCCGTTCAATTTGCAAAGGCAAAAATCAATAAATTACGGGTGCAGTATTTAAGAGAAACAATATATTGGGGTGAGGAGGTTGTAAAACTATTGTCTACATATCCTTACGTTGATACAGCCGTGGTGTTAAGATTTATTGAAAGGGCTTGCAATCATTTACAAGAAAGATTCCCAGATGGAGAATTACAAGAATGGATTGCATTTGACACGCAAGCAATTTTAACACAAAAAAAACTTGATTTTGGTAAAGAAAAAGTTGAAAAGTTGGCTGCAAAGTATTATGGACACTTTTTTACATATCTAACTCCTACATCAATCAGTGCGGAATATCAGGATTTCAAATTTGTGGTTACTGAAAAATTAAAAAATGGAAGCTTAAAAACTCATGCAGATGTCATTGGATTTGTTCTCTCGGAAGAAAGATTTATGAAATTAGGAAAATTAGTTGATATTTGCGATACTTTTCAGGCTTCCAGTGCTGATGCCAAACGTGGTTTCAGCCTAATGAACAGTATTAAGACCAAACAACGTAATCATCTCGAAGTTAATCATTTAGACATGCTGATGAGGGTTACATTTTATCTGACGAGTGGACAAACAGTTAATCTGGATACGGTTTACAACTTTTGTAAGAACAACAAATTAAGAGAGAAGTTTTAAATAAAGCTGTTCAACATAGAATATATTTTTAAACACTTTTAAAAAATACTTAAAACTTATATTATATTTTAAACACTTTTAACAAATACTTTCAACTTTCTGTTTTCTATTTAAATTAGAGATTAATTGTGATTAAATGAACTTTGTCCTCCCTGTGGTATGTTACTGATGTTAACCTGTGGTATGTCATAATACATTATACTATACAAATTGTGCGCAGGACATTTTTAGACCTGCTCAGTGCATGCTGTGCTGCGCACACCTGCCTTGTCACCTTAGAGCAGCGGTTCTCAACCTGTGGGTCGCGACCCCCAAGGGGTCGAATGACGATTTGCCAGGGGTCGCCCGAGACCATCAGAAATATGGGGTTGTCTCCTTTCTTGTTATTGTACAAAATTTCCTCAGTGGTAGTTATGACGTACTAGTTGTTTTACTATAATTGTCATTCGAGGATAGACATGGAGACAATTAAATAATAACGATTTCGAACATTTTGATTGTCGTAGCATTATTATTTTTAGCAGCTTACATTGTGAACGAAAATAATTTTACCGTTGGGGGGTCGCCACATAATGGGGAATTGAATTGAAAGGGTCGCGGCACTATAAAGGTTGAGAACCGCTGCCTTAGAGGGAACGTTGCACTCCTACCCCACAACCTCCATGCAATTTATCCAGCTTCACTCCTACGAACCTAACGGTGAGTGCGGCCGTTCAGCTTGTATGGGCCTTCGTCTTGTCAAGAATGGACTACTGTAACAGTGTCTTGCTAGGCCTACCGGAAAACAAGCTAAATCGACTTCAGTCCGTACTGAATCTGGCTGCACAAGTGGTCTTCGGTTGTCGCTGGAATGTCCACATCACGACACTGCTGAGAGATCGCCTCCACTGGTTACGCGTTCAACAGCGTATTGTTTACAAGCGTTGTTGGCTCACTTTCCGAGCCCTTTATGACCCACACTTCCCAGAATATCTGAGTGCGCTTGTGAACCGAACGACGTCAAATGAGTCGAGAATGAAGCTTCGGTCGAGTCGTTGAGTCCTACTGCTTGTCCCTCCTCCGTCAAAGACCTCCAAGTTTGGAGAAAGGTCATTCTCCAAAGGGAATCCGTTACTTTGGAACTCGTTACCTGACGTTGTGTCGGAAGCTGTCTCTGCGGAATCCTTTCTTAGGAACTTAAAAACACACCTATTTAATATAGGATTTAACTGATAGAATTATGTCAAAGTGCTTTTGTCATAGGCCTTAGCCTTGTTTACTGCGCTGGAGAAATTGTCTAGAAATAATAATAATAATAATAATAATAATAATAATAATAATAATAATAATAATAATAATACGAGTGATGAAGAGGTATCCAAACTTCTACTCTCCTTTCCAAACAAACAAAGTGACCTAGATCCCATACCTACCTCTCTGCTCAAACAGTGTCCCACCGTGCTTACACCTATCATAACTAGAATCATCAACCTCTCTCTTACCTCAGGCACTTTCCCATCCTCGTTCAAAAACTCTTTTGTCACTCCTCTCCTAAAAAAGCCTGGTCTCGACAGAGAAGATCTTAATAACTATTGCCCTATCTCAAATCTTTCTCTTTTATCAAAGCTTCTTTTGGAAAATTGTGCTTGCTAGACTGACTGAAGACCTTTCAAATAACTCGCTATATAATGCTCATCAGTCTGTCTACACTAAACATCATTCAACTGAAACCGTTCTCGCCTACATTTATGACAGACTCTTAACCGCAATTGGCGTCCGACAAGTAACTGGCCTTTGTCTACTTGATCTCTCTGCTTCATTTGATACCATAGATCACAAAATTTTGCTTGAGCGACTCTCTCTCTCTGGTTTGGCATATCTGAAAAAGCTCACAACTGGTTTGCATCTTACCGCACCTTAAAACTTGGTCTTTTCAAGTGCTCTGTCTTGGCCAAATTTCTTTATCTCACAGTGTAGATTTTGGAGTGCCTCAAGGATCTGTTCTTGGGCCTGTACTGTTCGGCCTTTACACCACACCGCTCTCATCTTTAATTAATTCCCTCAATATAAATCACCAACTCTATGCCGATGACACTCAGCTATTCCTTTCCTTCTCACCTCTTTCATTTAATGCATCTATTGTTGAGCTCGAATCTGCATTCTCATCAATCTCTGCATCAGCGGTTCTCAACCTTTATAGTGCCGCGACCCTTTTAATTCAATTCCCCATGATGTGGCGACCCCCCAACGGTAAAATTATTTTCGCTCACAATGTAAGCTGCTAAAAATAATAATGCTACGACAATCAAAATGTTCGAAATCGTTATTATTTAATTGTCTCCATATTTAATTGTCTCCTCGAATGACAATTATAGTAAAACAACTAGTAGGTCGTAACTACCACTGAGGAAATTTTGTACAATACCAAGAAAAGAGACAACTCCATATTTCTGATGGTCTCGGGCGACCTCTGGCAAATCGTCATTCGACCCCCTTGGGGGTCGCGACCCACAGGTTGAGAACCGCTGCTCTGCATGGATGTCATCTAATCTCCTCGCTCTCAACCCATCTAAGACAGAGTTTCAGAGTTTCTTTTAATTGGACTACCTGAACAACTCAAAAAAATTGACAATCATAAGCTCGTTTTGGCCCCTGACACCACAATAACTCCTGTTCCAACTGCAAGAAATCTCGGATTCAAATTTGATTCCTTTCTAAACTTTGAATCACAAATCTCCCAACTTTCAAAAGCCTGCTATGTTCATATTCGTGATCTTCGTCGCCTACACCCTTGCCTCGATACCAAAACTGCTTCCACAATTGCCACCTCAATAGTCCACTCCAAATTAGATTAATGTAACTCCCTCTACTATAACCTTCCCAAAGCCTCCATCAACAAATCACAATCAATACAAAATGCACTAGCTTGCGCTTTTACTAAGTCACCTAAATTCTTCCATATTTCATCCATACTAAAATCATTACATTGGTTTAAAATAACTGAATATATCCAATATAAGATAGTAACACTTACATATAGCTAACTTTAGTCATCAAAACCTGTCTACCTTAGTTCACTTTTAACCCCTCAGCCTCCTCGACCCACATGTTCATCATCTCATCTCACTCTGTCACGCCCGCTGAATCAGTCATCCCTGAAAATTTGCAACTGTGCCTTCTCATACGCTGAACCTGAACTTTGGAACTCAATCCCTGCTTCCCTCCGCAGACTTGGAAACATTTAACAATAAAATCAGAATCCTCTTTTCCTATAATTTCCACATTATCTTCTCAAGTCTTCAGGTCTAAGCTTAAATCCTTCCTTTTTCTTAAATCATTTCCTCCATAGCTGTAAAAACCTAGGCTCACTGCCCTTTGGATGTTGACTATTGCCTGGCTAATCATATACCTTTCCCATAGCTATCTTAAGAAAGGCTGAGCGCCTAAGAATAAGCAGCTATGTTGTGCTGCTTTCCAAAGTGCTATATAAATTATATAAAATAGCTTACCGGTATATCTTTGCGCTAATCACGTGGATTGTCGCCTACCTATCATTTTCAAAGCGGTCAGACGATTGTCTAGACGATTGTCTTTGCGCTTTCTCTGCGCTGAACGGATTGGATTTATGTTGCCCTTGTTGGTGTGGTTGGCCCCTCATTTTATCCGGTCCGTGACAACTGGGTACCGCCGATTGGGCCCCGGACAACTGGGCCCGCCAACTGGGTAACGGGACATCTGGGTAACAGGGCATCTGGGTAACGGGAAATCTGGGCCCTGTAGAATAGAGAAAGAGAGAATGGTGCTGATGAATGGAATAGGCAACGACTATTTTGGTTTGCCGGTTTTATGCTTTAACATCATAAATGCCTGCAAGGATAGAGCGAAGGCTCAGTTATTCTTAAGTCCGTATATGCCTGTAGTAACTATAGGTTGTACTTACGATCAAAGAAACAGCACCTCCACCCATTAAGATTTTTTACTCAATTTGTAGCCGATGACAGGCTAAAAGAAGACCACCTGAAGTTTTACAACAACCCTCATTTATTATTAGGCCTAAGTCGAGTTCGATGGTGCGGGACCCAGATGTCCCGTTACCCAGAAGTCCCGTTACCCAGATGTCCCGTTACCCAGATGTCCCGTTACCCAGTTGGCGGGCCCAGTTGTCCGGGGCCCAATCGGCGTTACCCAGTTGTCCTGACCCGCATTTTATCTAAGCCACCAGCCTGTCAATGGAGTCTACAGGCTATAAAGGGCAAAAACTGTTCTGGAGTTCCATCTTCGGTTGGTTCTGTTAAGTTCAGCAATGGATTACTGTCTCGCAGACGACCGCCCTCAAGGATTCACTGTCTGATTTCACCACGCCGAGAATTTCTCACAGCATCCATGTGGCCCTTCTACATCCTTTCTGCGTTTCGCTGACTTTTCAGTGCCCGTTTTCGACACGGCAGTGACCTCTTTTGTGCCATCTGAGCGGAGCTTCCCTCAAGACCAACATTTCCGTGTTGATTTGTCAACATTGTCGACAGCGCCTTTGACTTTGGCCTTTGCCATGCTATGGCGCTATAAAAGTTGTCCAGTACAATAGAATACGATACAAAAATTCACAAGATTTTACTTACTTACTTTTGAATACCTGTGCTCTAGAGTTTCAGCTGGCAACCGAGTTCACAATTTATTTATTTATTTATTTATTGAAAGTTAAGATTTTTGTGGTAAATCGTCCGAGAAGGACTACTCGAACACATTACATAGTACATGAATAATAGGCCTATAGGTCAGGATCTAACAGAATAGCTGATCTCGAACAGCCAAGTCTTCAGTCGCTTCTTAAATATGTCCAGAGAAGTTGATGTTTGGACAGAAATGGGAAGATGATTCCAGGCTTTCGCTGCGGTAACCGGGAAGGCACGGTCGCCCGGCAGTGGCAAAAGCGTGTCTTGCGGCACAAGGAGTGCTTGAGTGGAGCCAGATCGCAGACGCCTTCTACTGTCTATGTCTGCCGATCTCTGGAGTTCACACTGGAGATAGGAGGGACCGATGTCGTGCAAGCACCGATAGACACAATGCCGGATCAACAACTAGAAAGTCGTGGCTGTTGTCAAGAGGACCTTTGTTGGCACATGGACCGGGGTTGTGGTGGATTCGGTCAGCATTATTGGCATCATTAGTTTCCCTCAAGACGAGGTACTCATGGGGAGGGTGAATTAGATTTCTGATGCCTTCCTCCCCTCAAGCTAAACGATGAAGGCCTCTCAGCTGCCAGGCGACAAAACTCCTGTGGCAAACTATAGACCAATCTCACTACTCAGCATCTGTTACAAGTTATTTGAGAGACTACTACTGAATCACATCGCCACACCGGTGGACGACACACTAAACCCATTTCAAGCCGGTTTCAGAAAAGGTAATAGCACCTGCGACCAGGTTGTCGCACTTACAACATATATCGAAAATCAGAAGCGCTTAAAAACAGGCTCTGTCTTCTTGGACATCACAGCAGCCTTTGGTATGGTTTGGCATGCCGGTCTATGTTACTTGCTCGCTCCCCAAGTCATTTATGCTCAAGACATTGCTGGATCAGTTCCAGAAACAGCTGAAAGCATACTTGTTTAATGCCTCATTCTTGTAAAGCGCTTTTGACTTTGGCCTCTGTTAGCTATGCTTACGGCGATAAAGAAATAGTCTTGTATAATAATAATAATAATAATAATAATAATAATAATAATAACCACCTTATGTTGAACCCCACAAAGACAGAGTTCCTGTGGTTGAGTATGCCCAGAATGAAACATCTGATCATCCGAGCATCTTTTATGGTTGAGGGGGTAGACATTGTTCTAAACTCAGTTATTCGTCTACTCAGTGTCCTCGTTGATTAAGTACTCTCCTTTGATAATCACATTGGTGACATAACGATGAACTGCTATACCAACTACGAAGGATTAAGAACATTCAAATTTATATTCCAACATCTGTTGCCATTCAGCTCTTTTGCGCTCTTGTTCTATCATGGATCGAATACTGCAACAGTATACTGCTTGGCCTTCCGGGCAATCAGTTAAACCAGTTCTGAATGTTTCTGTTCGCCCGATCTTCTGTTGCCAGTAGAACGATCACATAACACCATTTCTCAGAGACAAGCTTCACTGGCTAAGAATCCCTGAGCACATCATCGTCAAATGATGCCTGTTCACCTACTGGGAATTGAACAATTCACTCTGTCCCGATTACATCTTCTCGACTGTTACCAGAACTACCCTGAATGATCGACACTCCAGACTTTGCTCACACAGTCAGGCACAGCTACTCGTTCCACCTCCAGCAAAGACAGCCAAGTTCAGTGAACGATCGGCTTCGTGAGGGAACCTACTCCTTTGGAACACATTGCCTGTGAAATGTGCGTCAGGCAAATCGATAATTTCATTTTGGAATAATCTGAAAACTTACTGGTTTAATAACTCTTACAAGTGTCACCTGCCAAAGCACCTTGGCTTTGACCTTCATTTTCAATGTCACTATATAAATTGTCTTGATAATAATAATAATAATAAAATAATAATAATAATAATAATAATAACAACAACAACAACAACAACAATATTTACATAAAATTATATGTTCATAAAATTGATTCCTATGTATAATACGCATCGGCACTTTGCACCAATTTTTTAAGGAAAAAAATAAGTATCACACATGAGATAATATGGTATCTATTTCTTGGCATTATTTAGTTCAAAATCATTCCTGCGAGTACCATGTCTGGAAGAAAGCAATGATGCTACCAGCTGACTGCAATCATAGGTGTTTTATGTCTCAGCGCCAATACAGATCCTTTTAAACAGCTGATGAGTATCATGACTATGATGTAGGTTGCGCACTTTTCTCAATTTACTGAAAACTTTTATCCACTAAGTTTTAACGATTTTGTTATATAAAACAAATAATCCCACTTGACGAATTATAATTATCTACAAAAACAGATGCTCAACAATATCCTCACAGAATTTTCAAAAAATTTAAAATTCTACAGTTTTCTTAACTTCTTGATTACCCTCTGCCTAGCTTTCTTATGATATTCCTTCTTGCTGTTTTCCTGCTGGTGTTTATCTGTGAAAATCCCTTTCTCACTCCCAGGCTCCCTTTTCCAGTAGCCAACTATTTAATTTAATTAGCTATTTATATTGCGCCTAATCAATTAATGTTAGCAAGCGCATTACAATTTATGTCAATTATTATAAGCACAATTAAACAGATGTGTCTTCAACTCTTCAACTTCAACTCTTCAACTAGCTATCTATCGGTCAATTCCCTCAAGCTCTTATCTAGAGCTCCTATTGGTTAGCTGATCTCAGATAGGCTCTGACTTTCTTCCCATAACTCTGCTTCTATTATTCTATCCTCTTTAACAAAAGCATTACTAAGACAATCTAGAACAGGGGTGCTCAAATTTTTTTGAAGCCAGTCCACATTGCATCTTCCATCATTCGTGAGAGTCCATAACCAACTTGTAATGGAAGTCCTAAGCCTACTGCAGCATAGTAGGCAACTATGAGTAACTATGTGTCCTCTTAATAGATCGTTATAAACGCACCAAGACAACAGATAAAAATGACAAAAAAATTAAATACACATATCGGCAATCCCAAGCTTGAAAAATATTTCCAAGATCATTATAGTTATCGTAGCGGGTTCTGGGGTGGAGCCACAGTGGCAAAAAAATTTTGAGTAATATTAGAAATAGATGGTGAACTTTGGCACATAGGCCTATCTTAAAGACTTTATTTATTATTATATTATTGAGTTACCAAAAGATGTAATAAAGCAGGAACAGCATGAAAATGGAAACGAAAATACATCAACATATGATTGCAATGACAACAGTAAGTAATCAAGCTAATATTTATACGGTAATAACAACAACTGGATTTTGGGTGATTTGTTTGGTTTTTAGGACTTTTCATGTGTTGAGAGCCACTGAAACTGAGGTTCAAAATTTTTCATATCAGCCTCTCGAGATGACCTTTGGGGCTGTCCCATTGTTTCTATCTTGCTCACGAATAACTAGATCACTCATTTGTCACAGTTGGCCAATTCATTTTAAATAAATTCTTGGTATCTTTACAGCAACATTTGTACAGAAAGCCATTTACAATTTCAGATAAAGACTTTCTTCTTCATTTAAAGCATTTCAGAGTGGCTACAACAGAGATGCTACATGAATTTTTACAATATATTTTTAGACAAGTTGTTCCATATTAACATCACTGGTCCAATGCCCATGGGCTGAATGACAACTTAACCCAGTGGTCCATAAACTTTTCCCAACAAGGGCCAAATTTGGTAGCAATCCATTTCCCAGTTAAACAAGCACAAGAATAAAATATATAAGTTTTTGTGTTTTCAAACATGATTTGCATCTATGTGCAATCATTTCACAAGTTTACCGGTACTGTTAAAGATAAAAATAAATGATATTCTATTGTTTTCAATGTTATTAAGCTAATATAATACAGACTACGAGTCTCTAATGCTGACTTCTTCCTGCTATTCTATCCTCTTTAACAAAAGCAATAGTAAGACAATCTAGAACAGGGGTGCTCAAATTTTTTGAAGCCAGTCCACATTGCATCTTCCACCATTCGTGAGGGTCCATTACGGTCCATAACCAACTTGTAACGGAAGTCCTATAATTATTCCTATGCCTACTGCAGCACAGTGGCGGCTCCACCGGAGGGGCCAGGGGGGCCCGTGCCCCCCCTAATGAGAGCCCGGCCCCCCCAGTGGCCCCCACAGTTGGGACCCTATACTTAATGCTACATACATTAAACAACAAATGGTTGGCCCCCCATGATTAGAAGTTGCCACCCCAACGGCCCCCCCACTTGCCAAATCCTAGAGCCGCCACTGCTGCAGCATAGTAGGCAACTACGAGTAATTATGTGTCCTCATAATAGACCATTATAAACACACCAAGACAACAGATAAAAATGACAAAAAACCACAAAATATGATATGATATGAAAGTTAACGTAGCCACAAGATAGGGGATGGCGTCCCCATTCAGGACTAGACCAGTCGCGAGATTTGTGCAAAAAAGATGCGAAAATTTATCAGTTGCGGTAGGGTTTTGCCAATATAATGTCACACACATTGTGAATATGTCTCATTCTCAATATATGAATCTAATATAATCCCTAATTTTTTCCGGCTGAAGCTCGTTGGGGAGCTCACGACACTTCCCCACACCTCTAGTTGGAGCTAGAATTGTCGATTTCTAGAAGCCTTTGTGCCTCTTCCCTTATTCCACAGACCTGGCCTCTCCAGTGAATTAATGCAAAGCTGGTCAAAGGAGCACCAATGTCCGAACTGATGTAAACACCTGTGTTCATAATAACAAGTGCGCTGAAAATGGAGAGGAACTCCATTCCCTTTCCATTTATATCTCTCTTTGCCTAGGCAGCCTTTCATCACCATAACTCAGTTCTAAATTGGCACCTTTTTATTACCCTAAAGAACAATGATGTCTCTTTCTCCACACACCACTTCTGCTCTAACTCTAGATATTGCCACAGCACTCAATCCAACTCCTTGCACTCTCTCTCTCTCTCTCTCTCTCTCTCTCTCTCTCTCTCTCTCTCTCCAGTAGAAGCTCGACTTTGAATTTCCACGTCTGATAGTTACTGTTATTCAGTTTCGTGATCCTTAAAGCTGAGTCCACCATCTGAGAAACTTTAACTGTCGCAAAAGAACGCAGACACAATTACCAGTTCTGAATCATCAATTGACCCTTATATTGCTCAGTCATGTTGCCGTTACTGGATCGAACATTCATCTGGTAATACAAAGAATTCTGATGTCTTGGTGGCTGGGCCCATAACCGCTTGAAGAATGACCGAATCGGGCTTACAGATTATGTATTATATGACGTTTAGTAGTAGTAGTAGTAGTAGACTTCTTTAGCGCCATTGTAGTAGTACATCTGCACCAGTCGATGGTCGCTTCAGTGAATAATCGTAGTCGTGAATCATTGTCCGTGGTGAATCGAGGTTGTAATCCAAAGGTCAGTCCATACTTCCAGATTCCAGGTTAAGGCGGATATGCAGTCAGGAATAGATGAGTTTTAAGTCTAGACCTGAAGGTAGTAAGACAATCAGTTTGGCGGACCTGTACCGGCAGAGAATTCCAAAGTCTGGGTCCGGTAACTGAAAAGGCACGTTTTCCAGTAGTAGTCCTGCTATAGGGTATGTAAAGAGTAGTAGCATCAGATGACCTCGTTGAGTGCTGGTTGTCTTGAGCAGTCAGTAACGATCGGAGATACATTGGCTGATTTGTGTGGAGCGTCTTATGCACAATGAGACTTATCTTGAATTCAATCCTTTGTTTGACAGGAAGTCAATGAAGTGATTTTAGGATCGGTGTGATGTGCTCATATTTGGCAGTTCCAGTGATAGCTCTGGCTAATGAGTTTTGAATCCTTTGCAGGCGGTTTAAGTCGGATTTTGAAATACCAGCATACAGTGAATTGCAAACGTTTATGTGTAAACATACATTTTTAATGAACTTCTAACTACTAAAAGATCTACACAACAAGGTGAGAAGCGTCAAAAGGATCTTTGAACTGTACATCAGTAAGTAAATGTTTGACATCTAACAATTTAAGCATTGGAAAGTGTAGCATCACAACACTATATCAAACAGGACAGTTCTTATCATTATAAATGTTGAAACAATTTCTACAGTGTCATCAGCATGAGGGATGCCAGAGTCAAGGACACTTTGACAAATATTCATTGACAGCAAAATTAGAAGTGGACTAGGTTTGTGTAAAAACAGTGAAAATTTAAACCTGATGCCCAATATTTTATCAGAGAAGAGTTTGAAAAAATGTGTCCACTAGTGGATAGTGCAAATATGACTATGGAGTTCATTTGCTTGATATGTCAAGAAGGCAAATTCTGAAGCACTGCTCATTTTTTAGAGGGTGAACTCAATGACCATTCTTCACAAATTTAAGCAATAATATAAATCTCAAATTAAACAAAAGCCAATAACCTGCTGAAGTTCTTGAAGATCTTTTGGCTCAAAAAACAGCTCTGGAATGCAACTGTATGTTTTAGCCCAGTTCACAAAGTGAAAACCTTTTCTACCTGAAATCTGTAAACAAATAAGATTATTATTTTGTGAAATTTCATTCCAAAAATAAATCTGATGCTTCACATGGTTAAAGTAGTTGCAACCACTTGACTATAACACCATTTTAAAGGGAAATGTCATGCCATAGGCTCAAAGCCCATATAAGGTCTGGAGTATTAGCACCTCTTGTCATCAGCTGAATAAAAGGGATGGCCAATCTTTTCCTCTCTGTCTATTATTCCATCAAGACAGCTGATTAACACATTCATGAACAAGTTGACAGTGAGCACCAAGAGCAAAAACAATTGAAATATTTTTGCCAATTCCAAGGTTTGAACTCTACAATTTAGGACCAAGAGGTCAGCTTGCAATTTTAAAAAGTAGATATGGATAAACTTGCCACAGATGTGTATCACTGCATTGTCATTGTTGTCATCACTATATATATAATTTCCCAAAGGGTTGTCCATTAATTACATCAACAATTTAGAGGGGAGGAAGTTTGAAAAAGTTTGACAGTTGTTGACAAGGGGAGGGGGGTCAAGAGAAATTGGCGTCAACAATTTCACTTTTTAAAAATAATCAAAAAATAGGAAATTTCATGGAATACTACTTATTACAATGGAAAAAAGCATGGAAAAAAGGTCATCACCACCACATTTTGACACTCGATGAGCAAAACAGGGAAAAAATGGTCATCACCGCAAAAAATAATAACCTTGTTATTGGGACCTGCCATTGATCTTTGGGGGAGGGGGTCAAAAGTTTTGACGTAATTATGGGGGGAGGTAACTGAAAGTTGACAGTTGTTGACAGAGGGGAGAGGGTCAAAAATTGTTGACATAATTAATGGACAGCCACAAAGTGTGTTTGTGTGTTCGGCTGAAACCACATTCAGCATTCTCATTGGAAGAAGCATTGCTATAGGTAACGTCAGATTCATAATGGGTGGAGCTTACGGATCATCATCATCACCACCACCATCAGAGCGACGTTATTGTAACTAATGCTTCGCTGGATGTTGCTCTGTATATCTTATAGCTGCTTATAGGCCTATAACTTTGCCACTTTGTGCATGTATATATTCCATCATATTTACCAATCCCTCCCTTCTCAGTCCCTTTCTTTTTCCCTCCCCACAACTTGGCACCCAGCAACTTCCTCTCTTTTCCCCTCTCTCTTTTCCATGCCCCTCTCCGCTTACTCTTCTATTTCCTTTCCCATGACCTCCATCTCTCCATTCCTTTCTTTCCCCTCCCCAACTATGTCACACAAACCTACCCTCTTCTTCTCCCTCCCTTTCCTATTCCCAACCCCTTCTCTACCACTCTTCTCACCTCTCCACTACCTCCACCTCCCTCTCATTTCCATACCCATTTCTCATTTCTCTACCTCCCTCTTTATTCTCTACCTTCCATATTCCACCTTCTCCCCTCCACTCCCATATCCTTATCCTCCCGAATCCCGCCTTCCTCATCTTGAAGTAACGCTAATTCTCAGTGCTCTCTGTATTTGCCCAGAAGTTGACTCAGCCTTCATTCAATTGCAATGGCAAAATGCATAGTAATGGCAACATTGCGAAGGTAACCATAGGTTCGGCAGAACAACTGGCCACTGTCCGTCGATGAATGGCTCAGTCACCCATGGGCTGATGGCCATGAAACCAGGGATCGGCACCAGACTCTAGGAGCAATGAGCCTATGAATGAACCTCTACCTTACCCTGTATTTGCAATGACCATCAACAAGTCGCAAAATGTAATGTTTGAACATGAGGAATACATGATATGGCACATGATAATGATGGTAAGCAGGAGGAGGAGAAGGAGGAATGTATTCAAGCAAGAAAACATTTTAACATGTAGGAATATATTTAAGCGAGCCAGTTTTTTCCCATGGCCATCTACAAGTAAGGTTATCGCGAGCTAGAAACTCGACAAACATCTGACTGCTCATCAAACTATGTTCCCAGTCAAAGACAAATCAATGAACAAAATGCAGGAACATTAACAAAATATTGGGGTATGAAATAGCCAAGTTCCCTGTCATTTTTGATGGACAAACAGCTAGTTATAATTATTATTATAAAAAACTTTTAAAAGTTTAGCGCACATTGTACATATGTGCTGTGGGAATGACAGATCAAAAAAGCAGAAATCAAAATGGAAATATCAACACACTGAACTGATCCAGCAAAAGTATCATGTCCATAGTTATAGATGCTTTTGCCAAATCATAAAAAACTTCTAAAAATCAGTGGGTGAGACAAAATATTAAATGAGACAGTGCTACAGAAAATAGGGGAAAATTGTTGCTCAAAGAGATTGCCAAAAGGAAAAGCCAATATTCTGGACAAGTCATGAGAGTGTCCTGCTCTAAATATTCTAGAGGGAAAATGTGTGAAGATTTTGCGTGGTTACTGAAATCTACCACGTTTTGACGCGCCTTGCCTACTAGAAATATGCTATGAATATGCCACGTTACTGAGTCCTATACTTTAACATTAGGAGTTTTAAATGTTCCTGTTTTGTGCTTTAAAGGTCACTTTTGATATAATCTTACGATTCCATCAATTCCTGATCTTTAATACTGGTTTTCTAATCGTAGAAGTAAATTTTCTGTCAATTATTAGTTAAGTTAGAAGCATTTTTGTGCAGCGCTACAATTCGTGTTGAGCCCATACTTTAACGTTGGCTAATAGGAACTTCTTATAGCGCCCATATCTCAGCTATTATAGGTGCTAGAGAAGAATAGTTACACTTCGCTCAAAGCTTATTTTATTGTGCATGCATAGGTATAATTATTATGACCAGTTGAAATTTAATTTGTTCGTAATAAGCGAGTAAAGATTTAACATGGAGCCTATGAGAAAGGTCAGAGTGACATGGTGCTTTAGAAACCTGTTTGTTATTGGCGGCAAAGCCGCACCTTCATGAAACGGTGTTTTCTATTGGATAGAGGTTCCCCTTCCCCAGCCTCTCCAATATTTTGCTACATAAGGCCGAACGCACGGCTTGTTAATCAGTTCTGTATAGAGCTCCAGTCTGGGTAAGACTGCTTCGAACGGCTTGCCGTCACTCAGTTAAGGCTGAGGTTATTTGTGGCTGAGGTTATTTGTGGCCTCGCCACGTTGCACTTGATCGGCCTCACCGACCAGTCTTCGAACTGATATTGTGACCTCGCCATGTTGCACTTGATCGGCCTCGACGACCAGTCTTCGGACTGTTATTTGTGGCCTCGCCACATAGTGTAACGCAGTGATAGATAGTATGCTAGAGATATATGTTAGGTTAACGCATTATATAATTGCTGTATCGATATGAGATATAAATAGAAGATTAGTCAAGTTGTTTGAACTTTGATTGACATTTGCTCTTAATTCTATTATTAAGCTCTGATAACTTAATATATGAAGAATGAACTGATTGTAGTTAAGAGTCGAATATGTGGAAACACTGTTGATTGTTTAGCATTATTATATGAAGTATTAAAATCAGATGTGTTTGAATTGTTATCTCACAAGTAGGCTACACCAGACCTGGTAGGGACCTATTTTAAATTGCGAAGCCTCTCTCTCTTAAATTCTTCCCCTCATTCATTTGTAAGTTCGCTACAAATGTAATACTAAAGAAAGACCAAGAAGAACCTGGCCAGATGACATCAAAGTGTGTACAGGATCGAAAACTACAGCATGATGAAAAGAACTGCTGAGGACTGTTTCAGATGGAGACAGATTGACTGCCAACCTTCGAGTTGAAGACGGCACATGATGATGATGATGATGATGATGATGATGATGATGATGATGAATACAACCAGCCATTTTATTTATGCAGATAAAATACAGTACTATTCACAATCATTCTACAACATACCGGTACTCAAAACAACATGGTAAAAAACAATCTTCCTCATTCATTTTTAATCTGTGGAGGATCAATCTCATAATTCCCATTGGTTAAGGTGATCAAATTTTTTGAGTGAAAACCTGGACAAATTTTGGGTTAGAATTAGCATTAGGATTACATTAGAGTTAGAGTAGCCTTAGATTTGCAGCCCATGGACCTAACATTAAGGTTGTGCTGCACTGCATAGTATGCCAAACAGACATATTTTGCAGCCATCTATTGTTCTGCAGACTCATTCGACATTTCCCCCCAAAAATCGAAATAAATATCTCGAACTTGCTTCAACTACAAGACAGGTTTTATGTTTTCTTGTGCCACGTAGTCAAAAATATCAGCTAAGCCACTGTGAGCAATAGAAATAATGCATCAGTAGCATTGTAATACATGCACATTACTGTAATGTCATCATCACCACATTGCTGCAGTAACAGAAATTTCCTCTTCAAGTCAAATGTTGACTTGTATACAGGCCCTCCGAGAGGGGGGGCAGGGGGGGCAACTGCACAGGGGCCCGGCGGTCTGGAGGGGGCCCGGGCCGATGATGAATATGTATAATTAACAATAAAATGAATAATAACACTAAAGAATCTCTCGGCTGCTTTTGACACAGTCGATCATCGGATTCTCATCCGTCGGCTTGAAACATCGTATGGACTGGCAGGCCAGTCACTTCAGTGGATGAGGAGCTACCTCACCGGAAGAACACAAGCTGTATGGTGTAATGGTCTAATGTCCCAGAAGAGCCAAGTCCACCATGGAGTTCTGCAAGGATCAGTCCTGGGTCCCTTACTTTTCATCTTATACGTTGCAGACATTAGCTCAATCATCAAGGCTTTTGGCTTGTCATCGCACTCCTATGCTGACGATGGGCAAATTTATTCCTCGTGCATGCCGTCGGATACAGAGCGACTTCGGATGTCCTTCACAAATTGCATATCTGCAATCATCAGATGGACAGAAGAAAATCGTCTGGCATTGAATCCGGACAAGACGGAATTCCTCTGGATCAGCACTCCAGGAAGAAGGAAGTTGTTGAGTCGAGTCCCTTTCATCGTGGGTGATGCCACTATTGTTCCTGTGGCGAGTGTGCGTCTCTTAGGTGTGCTTTTGGACGAAACGCTATCGTTTGATGCACACACCAACAACGTTATCCGATGCTGTCATTACCAGATACGGAGGGTCAAGCTGGTTTGGCGCTACCTAACGGTGAGTGCGACCGTTCAGCTTGTACAGGCCTTCGTCTTGTCAAGAATGGACTACTGTAACAGTGTCTTGCTAGGCCTACCGGAAAACAAGCTAAATCGACTTCAGTCCGTACTGAATCTGGCTGCAGAAGTGGTCTTCGGTTGTCGCTGGAATGACCACATCACGCCACTGCTGAGAGATCGCCTCCACTGGTTACGCGTTCAACAGCGTATTGTTTACAAGCGTTGTTGGCTCACTTTCCGAGCCCTTTATGACCCACACTGCCCAGAATATCTGAGTGCGCTGGTGCAGCGAACGACGTCAAATGAGTCGAGAATGAAGCTTCGGTCGAGTTGCCGAGTCCTACTGCTTGTCCCTCCTCCGTCGAAGACCTCCAAGTTTGGAGAAAGGTCATTCTCCAAAGGGAATCCGTAACTTTGGAACTCGTTACCTGACGTTGTGTCGGAAGCTGTCTCTGCGGAATCCTTTCTTAGGAACTTAAAAACACACTTATTTAATATCGGATTTCATTGATAGAATTTATGTCAAAGCGCTTTTGTCGTAGGCCTTAGCCTTGTTTACTGCGCTGGAGAAATTGTCTAGAAATAATAATAATAAAGAATGGTTAAAATGTCAGTTCAGCAGAGGGGCCCGGCGAGCACAAGGGGGCCCGGGACACAGTGCTAAATAAATGGCCGATAAGCAAACAAAAAAAAAGGTCGTCAACACCTATAAACGGCTGACGAGCAAAAAAAAAAAAAAAAGGCCGTCAAGAAATTATTACTTCTCAAGGGCCCGTCGGCCATTCTGCACAGGGGCCCGGAATTTCTCTCGGAGGGCCTGCTTGTATATGGTATCATAATTTATTATTTATTTGAAGATAAGTAACTAGATATTCTGCACCCTTTGTGAGAAGTGGACAGCTTCCAGCACAAGGAATAGAATTGCTAAATTTGCTATAATGATATGGACAAGAGTAATAAGATATTTTATACCTATAAGGCTACATATATATATATATATATGTATATATATACACATATATACATATATATATATTTTGGATTTTGTTGGGTTTTGGCCACATTTTGTTACGTTCCGAAGCACTTTCATGGTTCATTGATTTTCCCTCCATATTCAGTTGGTTAGGCCTAATGCCATTTGTGCACTCACCCGGTCCTTCACTGCGTATATGGTAGCGTTTGAATGGCTGAGCCGGCCGAGGCTCAACTTTCCCAGAAGGCCAGTGGGCTCTGTGCGGTGTGCAGGACTGTAAGAAGGTTACATAACGGGGATGGTCGCGTATACCTCCACGGCCCGCACTCCAAACCCTGCCCAGGGTCAAATCAACCTCCTCTGAGAACCAACAACAGTAGTGACCCCAATCTGCCAGCGGCAACAAATGGGGCGAGCCGCATTGAAACCAGGTCAGTCTCGCCGACTAATGCTAACACTCCCGCGGCTGCGCAAGCTCAAAGCGACGATGTAAATACAAACGACGTCGCTACAGTGTTTTATCCAACCTTACCTGGCCCAATGGTCAAACATGTGCCGAAGGCAGCTAGACCTGCACTAAGTCAACTGTTGACAAATATTATCAACAAAATTCTAGCCTCCCCGTCCACCATCGATCATTGGCGGGATCTGATATGCTTCGCGCCCATTATTCTTAGGCAATTGCCAAGGGGCGGGAGGAAACACAACACCTCGTCTGTATTTTAAAAAAGCGCACAAAATTTTGCCGAGGAACTGCACGCCAACATTCAATCTGTTTCTAGCGACACAGGTCCTGCTTCCACAAAAATGCCGACCAGAAAAAGCAGAAACCAGATGCTGGCCGCCTCGGTGTCATCCAAGCTCGAGGATGGCAACGTAAGAGCGGCCGTGCGTATTTTAATGTCAGACGAGGAACCAGTCACACCCAATGCCCAGACATTCGAGGAGCTAAGGGCTAAGCATCCCACTCCAACCCCGGACCGGGTGCAGATGCCCCCAATCAGCGACTGCCCTCCACTACAGGTCTCAGAGGAAGAGATCAGAAACAGAATCCGATCCTTCCCGGCAGGGTCCTCAGGAGGCCCGGACGGCCTGAGACCACAGATTGTAGCCGAACTTATCGCCGGTTCGGAAGCGGGCAGCCGATTACTCTCTGCCATCACTGGTCTCACCAATCTGCTCCTCGCTGGCACCTGTCCTGTTCAGGTCCAACCTATTCTTTTTGGGGGTAACCTGCTAGCCCTACGTAAACCATCAGGGGGCCTGCACCCCATTGCAATTGGGTATTTTTGGCGTCGCCTAGCATCAAAGTGCGCAGCAAATTTTGCGATGACCAGGGCACCTGAATACCTTGCACCTTTGCAGGTAGGAGTAGGGTGTCCCGGTGGATGCGAGGCCGCCGTTCACTCAGCCAGACGCTACTTAGAGGCAATGCCCAACAACCACGTCCTGGTGAAGCTCGACTTTAGCAATGCCTTTAACAGCGTGCTAAGGGACAGCATGTTGACGGCCTTCGCAGATTTGCTGCCAGAGTTATCGGCCTACGGACATTTGTCGTATGGCAGTCCAAGCAGTCTCAAGTTCGGCCACTATTTGT
This sequence comes from Metaphire vulgaris, assembly GCA_018105865.1. Lineage (NCBI taxonomy): Eukaryota > Metazoa > Annelida > Clitellata > Crassiclitellata > Megascolecidae > Metaphire > Metaphire vulgaris. The sequence continues at coordinate 133,595 of JACLAT010000060.1, forward strand.
TACCATCGCAAATGGGCCCGCAACAAGGGGACCCCTTAGGCCCCCTCCTCTTCTGCCTCCCAGTGCAACCTGTCCTCCAGAAATTGAAAGCAACCCTTACACTGGGGTATCTGGACGACATTACACTGGGAGGGGAGGCAAAGGTCGTGGCAGGAGATGTCTCTGTTCTCGAGGAAGGGTGTGCAGAGCTAGGCCTCTCACTGAACTATCAGAAGTGTGAGGTAGTTTGCAAAGGCCCGGCTCCAATCGCCAACACCGTCCTCGAACACTTTCAGAGCATCCACCCACACCCTGCTAGGGGCACCCCTCTCTACCGCGGAGGCCTTCGAGACCCTTATGTCGCGGCGCATAACCAAACTGCACACCGCACTGAGCCGCTTACCATTAATACACACCCAGGACGCCCTAATTCTCCTTAAACTGTCCCTCACTCACACAAAGCTGCTGTACATGTTGCGCTGCACTCCTTGCACAGGCCATCCTTTACTGGAAAGTTTTGACGACACAATGCGCCAGGGACTGAGCAGGATCCTAAACATGCGCCTCTCAGACCACCAATGGGTTCAGGCCACGCTGCCTATTAGAGATGGCAGACTGGGAATTCGTCGGGTGTCTTCGCTGGCATCTTCTGCCTTTTGGCTTCAGCTGCGAGCACCAAGGACTCCAGTCATCCATTCTCCAGAAGGCTGGGCTGGCCATTGACTCACATGAGGCTGCAATTCTCACCAAATGGAGCCTAGAGAGCCAGATCCTCATTCCAGCATCAGGCTCACTCGATAAGCAGGCCACTTGGGACTGCCCAATAATTCTCAGGGAGATTATCAACTTGCTTAGCTCCGACCTTAGCCAATACCATCAGGCCCGCCTAAGAGCAGTGGCAGCGGAACACGCCAGCGACTGGCTTCATGCGCTGCCCATCAGCTCTTGCGGTCTGCGCTTGGACGACGAGACAACCAGAGTTGCAGTGGGTCTCCGTCTTGGCGCTTTCATTTGCGAGCGACATCTCTGTCCCTGTGGCGAGCAGGTCCAGGAGAATGGGTCTCACGGACTCTCCTGCAAACTCGGACCAGGTCGCCTTGCACGTCATTCCATGCTCAATGACGTAGTCTACCGGGCCCTGGTACGAGCTGGCATACCATCGGTCAAGGAACCGCCCGGTCTTCTCAGATCCGATGGAAAAAGACCGGACGGCATGACCATGATCCCGTGGCAAGCCGGCCGCTGCCTGGTGTGGGACGTCACAGTGGCAGACACAGTCGCTGCCACTCATCTGCCAGTGACGTCTCTCTCTCTCCCGGAGCCGCTGCTGAAGCAGCATCAGTGAGGAAAATCGCCAAGTACACTGACTTGTCGGCCGACTATTTTTTCTTGCCATTGGCCTTCGAGACTCTTGGTCCTATCAGTCACGACGCACTCACTTTCATAAAAGAGTTGGGTCGTCACCTTCCCGTACTTTCCGGAGACACTAGAGAGAGAAGTTTTTTGCTCCAGCGTATTTCGATGACCTTATAACGCTTTAATGCGATTGCCTTCCAAGGGACTTTCTCTGCTTCTGGTCCGGATCAAGACGAGAGCTGAAAAGTATATATTCTTCTATCTCCGGACACTTTCTTGTAATAAGTCCCTCGGGAACTAAGTACCGAGGGCATAAAAAAATATATATATATACATATATATATATATATACACACATCCGACCATCAACGGAGGTGCGCCTGCTTGGAGTACTTTTCGATGAAACGCTGTCGTTCGTTGGACATGTCGATAACGTGACCCGTGCATGCTTCCGGCAACTTCGAACGATTAGAGAGGTCCGTCTGTATATTTCAAATGCAGTGGCCATACAACTGGTTCGCGCCTTCATTGTATCACGGATTGACTACTGTAACGGGTTACTTCTGGGCCTTCCCGACCGTCAGCTCGTCAGGCTACAGTCAATCCTCAACGCTTCAGCTCGTTTGATCTTCAGGGTGTGTTGGCACAACCACGTGACCTCTCTACTTCAGGACAAGCTGCAATGGCTTCGGATCCCGGAGCGTATCGTGTTCAAGCGTTGTTCACTGACGTTCCGGATTCTACACGATTCATTCTGCCCGGAATACCTTGTGACGCTCATTCGAAGGCCGGTGTGGAGCAATCGATGGCTTCACCTTCATTCCAGTAGGCGAATCCAACTGTACGTTCCACCTCCGTCGAAGACTGTAAAGTTTGGAGAACACTCAATCTCGCGTGGAAATCCCCTCCTCTGGAATTCCTTGCCGGACAGCGTGTCAGCCGTCACTTCCTTTGGAGAGTTTTCGAGCAAACTAAAGACGTATTATTTAATATCTCATTTCCACATTCCTTGTAAAGCACCCTTGACTTTGGCCCTTGCTATGTTATGGCACTATATAAATTGTCATGAACAATAACAATAACAATATACATAAGCCTTGTAAGGCTATGTTTCAATTCAGAAAGTTCAAATTTTGTCAAACGAGAATTATCGTATATACTTGCAGACAGGTTGATCTAACAGATTGGTCCACCTCTTTTAGGTCAAAAATTAAGCAAATTTGCTATGACCCATGTAAAAGTCAACAACAAAATTTTAGGAGCCAATGGATTTCTTGAATTGCATAATTATGTCTGATCTACATTGAAATTGAGTCAACAGAGGGCCGCTCTCTTCCCAAAACCCGACGTCTCCAAGTTGGAGGCATTTGTTGACCACCGAGTCCAAGAGTTTGATGGCCGGCCGTGTGGTGGTGATGGGAGAGAGACAGCTAAGGCAGGTACCCGGCTAAGACATGCCTTAATGATAATCGCTCTGTGATGCTGACTCCCAAGTCGTGCCTGAGCGGACCTGGGTGTTAGTCATAGCTGTCTGAACTATGGCCTATTAGACAGCCCGGGGTATGAATGGGTAGTCCTGGGATACCTAAGATATTCCGTAAACACCAATGGTTGAAGGCATCTGTTTCCTTGTAGTCCACGTCTCACACCCACGGCAAAGCAATGGTAAATGTATGCCTTGTATAAGTGAAAATTTGGTGTACAAGGAGATTGAGGAATGCCAGATATGACAATCAAGTGTCTTCATTCGGTTTCCAATCCCAATCAGATTGTCAACAATGGATGGACAACAATCCATAATGCACTGTGAGGACAGTGTGGGGCATCATGGTTCGTCTGGACTGTTGTTGACAAGACCAAAATGCATTGTGCGTCATGATTGTTGCCTAGAGCTCGGCCATTGGTTGTAGACAGACTTTCCATAAACAACCTGGGTGGCCCCAGTCAAAGCCTGTAATGATTTATGGGCAAAAGCATTAGTTAGCAATAGTTTTACCTGCATATCATTAATTGTTAGACAAAAAATGGCTTAATGCTGTAATGTAATGTAAGGCAAGGCAATGCAATTGCAGTTTTAAGGCAATGTGCTTCTTTGCAAAAACTCTGGAAAATTGCACTGACTTGCAGATAAGTCGACTCAGTGTTTTAAAGTGAATTTGTTAAAGTGCGTTATAGTGATAATTCGACATGTTGCTAGGGTCAAGATTTTGTTTCTTGAGATGAGGTATTATGATCGATTCTTTCTCTAGATTTGGCAGTTTCCCTTCCTCGAGAGATTATTATTATTATTATTATTATTATTATTATTATTTCAAGACAATTTCTTGAGCGCAGTAAACATGGTTATCGAAGCAAAGTCAAGAGCGCTTTGCAAAATCGAGCTGTTAAATAAATGCATCTTCAACTGTTTCCGGAACCAATCAGGGAGTGTCTCAGTTGTCACTGTCTTCGGAAGCAAGTTCCACGAAGCAGGGTTTCCGCGCTGGAAGGATCTGTCACCGAAACCCGCTGTCTTGAGAGGCGGAGGGACAGCTAGTTGATTTACTGTGACCCAACTGAAGTAGAGAATGGCGTTCAATTACTGTGGTTCTTGCGATCAGTTTGGTGAGGTATGTTGAGCAGTGAGGGTCGTTTAGAACGCAGAACGTAAGCCAATGCTGCTTGAACGCTACCCGTTCTGGGATCCTTAACCAATGTAGTCTGTCCCTCAGTAGTGGAGTGATGTGTGCTCCCCATCTTAACCGATAGATAAGGCGTGCATTAACCATCCTGGTTATAAACGCTACAAGTAAGTCTACCATCTCCTTACGAAGGAAAGCTGGAATCGGATCCTGGTAAGATGATTTTGCCCGAGATTTGAAAATAATATCACATATTTCACCATCATATACCATTTCAAAAGCTTGTAGACATTCACTGGTAAAAACTGCATTGATGTCTAGAGCTGGTGTCCTCTACTGCAGCCCTCATCCCTTCAACCTTAGCTTGAAAAAATCCGAAAAACCTTCTGCACAGCATCCCACCCCAGTCACCTTTTAAGCAGTGCTTCATACAAAAAGATGTGATATTGATTTCCATAAACTAGATGCAGAGTATCCATCATTCTTAATCCTCTGTGACCCTTTTTCCACAGTAGCTCGAACTTCTTCCTCATCTCCGCAGTCCATCTACTTTGAACCGACTGATCCATTGTCCTTTTGCACTTACGCTCAAGATACTGACACCTTCTGCGCGCTCGTCTGCATTCGTCATCAACCAATGGAGATAGATGTCGACAATTCGTCTATATGTGTTGGAACAAAAAAAAGAAAATCTGGGACAAAATAAGTGTCCCAATGACGTTTTCAACTTTCCAGGACACTGAGATGGTCAATGAAAACCAGGACAATCCCGGAAAACCAAGACATCTGGCTACCTTACCATTGGTACACACCACTGATGATGATGAGTGATCAAGAGTTTATCATTACATTTTATGAATGTCATAAATGAATAACAAAGTACAGAATTTATCAGCAGAATCATCAACTAAGAAAAATTCAATTCATAACAATTTTATAATAAACCAAATATACAACATCTTACTGAATCCATGAATATGCAAGTGATCCACGAAGAAATTAAGTCTCAATTATTAAGATCTCCAAAATAAGTAGGCAAATGAATATGTGTCCTGAAGCTGGACAAAATCTGAAATAAGTTAAAATAAACACTAAATTCATAATTAGTTGAATTGAACTTTAATGATTAAATCAGCTCAAGTCAAGTAAATCTTGAAATTAAAAATCAAAATTGGGTTTGAAACAAGCTCATCACTCATAAAATTTCTTGTATTGTCTTGTCTTGTTTTTAACCATCTTCACCCGAAACTGGCTGCATTGTGGACTGTCTTCTTCAATGTCCTTTACTTGTCTTGTCTTGTCTTGTCTTCAACCGTCTTCGCTCCGAAGATTGGTTGCATTATGAACTGTCATCTTCCAGATGTTACGATCTTCTGCTCTTCTTATCGCCTGCTCGATAGTGAGTCCTGTCCATTCTTTGATGTTGTCTTCCCACTTTTTTCTTGGCCTGCCTCTTTTTCGTGATCCAGGCATTATGCCCTGCATTATGTCCTTCTCCAGACATTCCTGCCTTGTTCGCATAATATGTCCCCAGTATTTCAGTTTTCTTTTCTTTACTGTTTCCAGTAGGGTTCTTTGAACTCCTGCTTTATCCATTACCCACTCATTCATCTTCTTTGCTTTCCAGGAAACTCTCATTATTTGTCTTAAACCTTTTATTTCGAATGCCTCTATGCGCCATTCATCTTCCATCATTATTGTCCAGCTTTCACAGCCATGTGTGGCGACCGGCCACACCATTGATCTCAGTAACCGGACTTTTGTGCTCACAGGGATGTTGTGACTTTTCCATATTTTGTTTAGTGATGTTCCCGCCCCACGTCCTTTATTCCATCTGCTTCTTGTGTTGGCTTTGCTTGAAGTGTCGTCTGATATGATGGACCCTAAATACGAGAAGGTGTTGACCTGTTCCAATACTGTTCTCTGAATTTTGATGTTGCAGCTCTTGTCTTTTGTTGCCATTACCTTGGTTTTATCAATATTAATCATCATGTTGTATTTTTTTCCTATTTTATCCACCCTCGATACCAAATCTTGTAATTCTTTGTTTGAGCCACCGAATAGTATGATATCGTCTGCGTATCTTAAGTTTGAAATCGTCTTCCCTCCTATTTTAATGCCCCCCGTGAAACCGTCCAGTGCTTCTCTCATTACCTTTTCTGCCATGATGTTAAACAGATACGGCGATATAACACAGCCCTGTCTTACTCCTTTCTTTATTTTTAGCCAATTTGACAGTGTTCCGGCCACCTTGACTTTTGCTTTCTGTTTGCTATACAATTTGATCAAAATTTCTATTAGATGCGGTGGATATCCCATCTCTATCATGCTTAACCACAGTTCCTCATGTTTTACTGTGTCAAATGCTTTCTTAAAATCCACAAAACACATGTAGACTGGCACCTGTTGTTCATTTGCTTTTTCTAAAAGTATCCTGAGATTTGTTATTAAGTCGTGTGTGCCTCTCCCTTTACGGAATCCTGCTTGTTCTATAGCCATCTCACTTTCTGTTTTTGCTCGTATTCTTTCGAGTATGATTCTCAGAATTACCTTACTTGCCTGCGACACCAATGCAATTGTTCTATAGTTACTGCAGTTTCTACGGTCTCCCTTTTTTGGTAGTTGGAGGAAGTATGAGTGTGCCCAGTCTTCAGGCCACTCGCCACTTTCCCACAATGCTGTGCAGATCTCATGCATTCTGTTGATCACTGCCTCTCCTCCTTCCTTAAGCAATTCAGTTGGTATTCCATCCGGTCCTGGCGCCTTATTGTTTGCTGTATCCTTCATTGCTCTCGCTATTTCAGATCTAAGTGGCTGCGGTTCTCTTGGTATGTCATGAACAGTATGTTTGATTTTCGTTATGCTGTCTTTTTCATCATCATCATAAAATTCTTCACAGTACTCTTTCCATCGCTCTGCATTTTGTCTGTTTCTGTTCATTGTCAGATGATAAGATGCCATTGTAGTTTGGACTAAACTTCCTTGTAATGGACCGAGTTATTTGGTAAAACTTGCACATGTTTCCTTTCTTTTGTGATTCTTCTACCTCCTCGCATATTTCCTCTAGTTGTTTTACTTTGTCTTTCCTTAGTTTCCTTTGTACTTCTCCTTTTAGTTTTTTGTACTGGTCATGATCTTTATTCTTCACCTCTCTTTTTTCCGCTATTAGCTTTTGTGTTTCCTCTGTTACCCATTCTTTTGATCTTTTATTCTTTATGAATCCAATTGTGTTTTCTGCCATTTCCATCACTATTGCTTTAAGTTCTTGCCAAAGAGACTCAGGTGTTTTCTCTTCTTGTATCTTATTTAATGCCTCGAACCTGTTGTTAACCTCTGCTGCGTATTCCACTCCCTTTTCCCCCTTTAGCTCGTCCACATTCAGTCTTCTCGTTATAATTGGTCTCTGTTGTCTCTTTAGTTTGACCTTCATTGAGGCTACCAGTAGCTGATGATCAGTGTCACAATCTGCACCTGGATAAGTAGTGCAGTCTATGAAATGGTTTTTCCATTTTTTTAGGAGCAATTATATAATCTATCTGGTTCCTATGGACTTTGTCTGGTGCTACCCATGTGTATATTCTTCTTGGGTGTTTCTTAAAGTGAGTATTGATAACTGCTAGTTCTTCATCTTCACAAAAGTTAACGAGCCTCTCCCCCACTTCGTTCCTCTCCCCTAGACCATATCTTCCTATTGTCTTCTCTTTGTCATAGTTTTTGCCAACCTTCGCATTAAAATCACCTATGACCACAAGGTAATCTTTCTTTGATGTCTTTTTTATTACTTGATGCATTTCCTCGTAGAAGGTTGTAATTTCCTCTTCCTCGGCCGTGGCTGTTGGTGAGTATATCTGTATTATTGTGATGTTTTGTGGCTTTGCCTGTAACCTAACAGACATTATTCTGTCACCGATGGTCTCATATCCCATTATGCAGTCTGCCACTTCCTTCTGTATCCATATTGCTACTCCCTTTTGCCCTTGTTTGTCACCTCCAGAATACACTATTGTGTTTCCATTTGATGTGGTGAAGTGCCCTTGTCCTCCCCACCTTACTTCCGCTAAACCACATAAGTTCACTTTCATCTTTAACATTTCTCTCTCCAACATATGTACTTTACCCAGCTGTAGCAGGCTTCTCACATTCCAAGTCCCAAGCCTCATCTGTTTCCTCAGTTGTATTGCCTTTTTGTCCTTGATGTCCTCGGAGTTTTTCTTCCAATAGTCAACTTATCACCTCTGCCTTGGTTGCCTGACAGGAGGCGAGGACCTTTTTCGACCGGGCGACGTCCGAGCTGGCATGTGATACTCTTCTTTTCCATGTCCATAATGCTGGGTGGGATGATAAAGTGGTGGTTTCCCATTGCCTTCCACTTCGCAGTGAGGGGACCCTTCCAACCATACGAGTGATACGACTGTTGGATCCCTTCTGTGTGTCTATCCAGCCGTTGTTGCTCGTATGCGATCGTCCGCCTGGATATCCATGAAGACTCGCTGCTGCCCAGGCCTTCACCGGCCGCGTTGGCCAGCTGGTTTCAGAGTTCCTGTTGGGCCTGTCCACCTCCTTTACTATGCAACTCCAATTCCAGGAGCACCTCTGAGTAGAAATACAAGAGGTGCTATACAAATGCTACATTACATTACAATGTGTTATGGTCTTCTGCTCTTCTTGTGGCCTGCTCTACAGTGAGTCCTGACCCTTCTTTGATGTTGTCGTCCCACTTTTTTCTTGGTCTGCCTCTTTTTCGTGATCCTGGCATTGTGCCTTGTATTATTTCTTTCTCTAGACATTCCTGTTTTGTTCTCACAATATGTCCCCAGTATTTCAGCTTTCTTTTTCTAACTGTATCCAGTATGGTTCTTTGAACCCTGTTTTATCCATTATCCATTCGGCATGACTCTCTACTAAGAACAATAATCGAAGGGAAAATGGAGGGAAAGAGAGTGAGAGGTAGACCGAGAAAGATGATGTTGGAGTGGATGATGAATAAAGGATATCAGGAACTCAAAGAAGAAGCAAGCAATCGGTCGGAGTGGGAAAACTGGATACCTGGACCTGTCGAGAGACAGAAACACTGATGATGAGTTTTATTTGCCTTCCAAGAAACTCCCATTGATTGCCTTAGGCCTTTCGTTTCAAATGCCTGTGTGCACTGTTTCATTTTCTTTTGGTCTTTCTGTCCAAGTTTTGCAGCCATATGTAGGGACCGGCCAGTCAGCCACACCAGTGATCTCAGTAGTCGGACTTTGGTGCTCACTGGAATGCCATGAATTTTCTGTATCTTGTTTAGTGATAATCCTGCTGTTCTTCCTTTATTCGATCTGCTTCCTATTTCACCTTTACTGGAAGTCTCGTCTGACATGGTGGACCCTAGGTACGCAAAGGTGACAAGCAAAATGAAATATTTCTACAGCGTTGCCCGAAAGCTCGGTGCAGTGCACCAGCTTATTCAGGAGCGCTCAATCTGGGTAAAATCCATAGTCTGTCAACTGTAGTCTGTGGTGGTCAAGGCTGTAGATGGTGCAGTTCTTGTCCTTTAGTGCCATTACCTTTGTCTTAGCAATATTGATTGTTGTATTATATTTTCTGCTTATTATGTCCACCCTGGACCCAAGATCTTGTAATTCTGCAGTTGAACCTCCAATGAGTATGATGTTATATGCATATCTCAAATTTGACAGTATTTTCCCTTCCTATTCTGATACCATTAATACATATTTCGCATTGAGTTTCATTTGTATTCATTACATTTGTTTTATCAATATTTATGCAAAGATTGTATTCTTGAGCTACTTTGCTTTCCTGTAGCTTTTCTGCAGATTTGGCCAGAAGAATAATGTCATCCACATCAGTGGCGTAGGCAGGATTTCCGGAAGGGGTGCTTTGGTTTTGACTTTTGACCATAGCCAACTTTCGAAAAAATCTTGACAAGCAAAAAAGGTCATCCTATGTATGTATTTTATGTCTTTCCCTCTATAATTTTTCCTCTCAGATGCTGAAAAGCAAAAAATAGATAAAGGTCAAGCAGTCAACAAAGCACTACAGAATCTATGGGAAAGCCACGATATATTGATAACAACAAAGATCAAAATATGGAAAACTCTATTTTGGCCGGTGGCAACATATGGATGTCAGACATGGACTTTGAATGAAAAAAAAGATGAAGCAAGGATCAAGACGTTTGAGATGAAAGGATTAAGACAGATTCTGCATATATCATGGACAGAAAAAAGAACTAATGAATGGGTTTTAGACAAAGGAGGAGTTATGACGGAATTTTTGGAGTCTGTCAAACGAAGAAAACTGTCGCAATTTGGCCATATCTTGAGGAAAACAGACACCTGATATCCACAACAGGGCAATCCTTTGGGTCAACTTCTCTTCTGCCTCCCCCTCCAACATATTCTGAAAAGCCTATCAACAACCTTTACCATAGGCTACCTGGATGATTTGACCTTGGGCGGACCAATTGGTCACATCGGATATCGAAGCCATCGAAAAGGGGTGCATGCAGCTTTGGCTGTCCTTGAACCACCGGAAATGCAAGGCCATATGCAGGGGTCCATTACTAAAGACCAAGACGCTATTGGACCTGTTCTTGCAGACCGAGATCAAGGACGCCACTCTGCTAGGCGCAACACTAGAGGTAGCAGTAGCTTTCGATGCACTCATGTCCAGCTGCTTAGAAGAACTACAGACGGCCTTCAGTCGCCTAGGTTCGATCCCAAGGCAGGATGCCTTCATTCTTTTAAGGAGCTCTCTGAGCCACTCGAAGCTGCTCTATCTGTTGCGCTGCACCCCCTGCGCTGGTCATCCTTTGCTAGAGCACTTCGACGCAACCATGCGCAGCCTAGATAAGATGCTTAACATCCAGCTTTCTGACAGTCAGTGGCTTCAGGCGACATTCCCAGTCAGGGACTGCGGCCTGGAGATCCAACGGGTGTCTATGCTTGCACCTTCTGCCTTCTTGGCTTCTGCTGCGGGCACCCGTCATCTCCAGTCCTCCATCCTCGAAAAGGCTGGCCTGAATATGGACACTCATGAAGCCTGGGTTAGGAATGACTGGTGTTCCCTGAGTCAGCAGTCCAGGCTGTCTTCCGACTCCTTACACAAACAATCCACCTGGGACTGCCCGTTAATACAGAGGGACAAACTGGGACCGCCCGTTAATACAGAGGGACATAACACCTTGTCCCAAACAGTCCAAGGACAGTATCACCAGGCGTGACTCAAAGCAGTGTCGGCAAACCATGCCAGCGATTGGCTGCACGCGATACCATTAACCCCCTGCGGCCTGCGCATGGATGACGAGACTGTTAGAGTCGTCGTTGCCCTCCGTCTTGGAGTCAATCTGTGTGAGAAACATCTTTGTCCTTGCGGTGTCCAGGCAGGTATTGGAAGACGATTCACACGGGCTGTCGTGTCATCTGGGTCCAGGCCGTGTCCCTCGACACTCCATGTTGAATGACCTGATCCAGAGAGCTTTAGTCAGGGCAGGGATCCCTTCCATCAAGGAGCCGGCTGGTCTCTGTCGATCCGATGGGAAAAGGCCAGAGGGCATGACCCTGATCCCCTGGCAAGCTGGCCGAAGCCTTGTCTGGGACGCAATGGTAGCAGACACCGTTGCTCCCACATACCTACACGCCACTTCACTCACTGCAGGAGACGCCACAGAAGCTGCTGCTGTCAGAAAAGCATCCAAATATCAAAATCTGGCAGCCACGTACACCTTCCTGCCCATTGCATTCGAGATGCTAGGCCCCATCAAAAATGACGCTCTCTGTTTTCTTCGCAAGCTGGGTCGACGATTAGCTAAACAATCCGGAGACAAAAGGGAAGGTAGTTTCTTGTTCCAGTGTTTGTCAGTTACAATTCAACGCTTCAACGCAATCGCCTTCCGAGGTTCTTTTCCACACCTCGAACCGGACGAGAGTTAGCAGCACACTATTTCTATATGTCTCCGGACAATTTTTTCATAAGTCCCTCGGGAACGAGGGCATAAAAAAAATATATATATACATATATACAGTATATATAATTAGTCTGAACAACAATGGCAGTGTTCATCGAAGCCCATAGATATACTATTTAAACGCACCTATCTATCTATGCGGAGATCGCCGAGAAAGCCCACGATCATCCATAACAAATTAACAAAATCATCAGTCATGCCACATTTGTAATCAGAAATTTGAAAAATGATACGGACAATAGATATAGTTCTAAATTTTCTATTTAATAATTTAATTTTGCAAAAAAGTCTTTGGATTTTCCAGAACACTGTCCGGATTTTCCGGAGCGCCACTCCGCCTCGCTCCGGCACAAAAAAAGCCCTGATTAAAAGTAGTTACTGTAATTACTTTGACGAAGTAATAGTAATCAGTAATAGATTACTTTTGTGATGTGATTAATTAATTACTGTAATAGATTACTTTTGATGCTAAGTAATCAGTAATTAACTACTTTTGAAAAGTAACTGCACAACACTGGATATTAGATTCAGTATTTATATTTATAGATATGCCCTGTTAGATTGATTTATACAAAAGTAAGTAAGTAAGTAAAATCTCGTAAACTTCTACAGCGCCCCGGAAAGCAGCACAGCAGTAGCTGCTTATTCTTATGCGCTTAATCTTTCTTGAAATAGCTATAGCCAGGGTGGTTTGTCGGCCGATCATAGCACAAACAATGACTAACTGAAATTTAATATTTGAGCTGTTATAGCATTGCATACTGTGAAATGTGTTGGCTACTGTGAAATGCGTTGGCTATATACTCAAAGACAACAGTTGTGACTTGACAATCAGAAGCTGGAATAGAAAGCTGTATACTATGACAGTGATATTTAACATAGGAAAGGCCCTACTTAAGATCCTACTTAAGATCCCACCTAAGTATGTAAGTAAGACGAAATTTCTATAGCGCTGCCTGAGGCTTAGAGCAGTGCACCTGCTTATTCACAATTGCTCAATCTTGGTGAAATCCATAGTCCGTAATCTGTGGACCCTATTCCACGGTAGTCAAGGTTGTATCTAAAATCCAGCTATATCATCACCATCACCATCACCATCATCATCATCATCATGGTCGGCATATTCGTAAAGCAAATGGAATCATGGGCGTATTTAGACCCCCTGTATTTAGACCCCCCATTTATATATAGGCTACCCAGGGCTTTTTTTCAGTGGGAACGCATGGGAACGCCGTTCCCACACCTTTTTTACCAGATTGCATATATAATTATGGATATGTAATAATGTGTTTGGAAACGTACAGATGCGGCGTTCCCACACCTGTTTTGTTGATGAGTAAAAAAGCATGGGTTCCCAAACTTTTTTCCTAGAAAAAAAGCACTGAGGCTACCCCCTAGGCTTAAAGGGGTATGTTGAAATTTAAGAAGTTCGAAAAATAACTTTTATTCTATGTTTTGCAATAACATATAGTTTAAGTTTATTAATAATACCACCTGTAAAGTACTGACCGTAAATTTACTACGACTGAGTTAAGTTCAATCGTCGGTCTAACAGTCTTTAAGTGTAACAGTGTCTTTGTACTCTTACATTACATCTAAATATTACATTGAAACATCTAGTCCAAAGGCCAAAGACCAAAGGGGTATGCTATGGATCAGGAGCATACCCCTTAAATACGCCAGATTGGAATTGCTTTACGGATCGACACGGTACACCTCATATGCAAAAAGCCAGTATCAAACAATCGCCAAGCACTCCTGAAACGCGGACGAGGCACGTGAACATTTTTACACCACTGCTTTGCGGAGTGAAAGAAAACAATCATAACGTGAAAGGTTCCATTCGAGTATTATGCCAGTTATTTTACGCAGTCTAGGTTTTGGCTACGGATCCGAGCTGTATAAACTGGGTCTATAAGTCCTATATAGTCGAATATAAAGTGCTATGTACTCACCGATGAAGTTTTCACTATATCTAAGAGTTCCTAGTGATATTTCCTAGCTACTGTTAAAAATGGTTACCCACGTGGCTAGATATGTACACTTTGGACACTAGTTACCGCCCCTTTTAAAATGTACGATCGTCAAAAGTCGGGAATTCGGTCGCATGCAGCCTGACCATTTAATTACATATTGGGATCTTCGAGTAAATATTGGTGGCGAGAATCTCCTCGCAACGGAAGGCCTTCCAAAACTAAACTAGAAATTATCAATCTATTCTGGCTACGATCTAACAATAAAGTCGGCGATAAATGCTTCGGAATAAATGGCATCGCTCTATAGGTTGCAAACTCTATTGTATTGTAGGTTATTTTGTAGGTTATTGTGTACCAGCGAGTCCAGCGACCAAGGTTCAGGGTCGCGGGCCAAATTTACTCAGCGAAAGTGTTTTAGTTGATCCGCAAGAGCCTTTCCCAAAAGGGAATTTTGACAAATGCTCTTCCTAAAAATTCGACTAGGCTACCGCATTCCGTGCAAGGATTGGGTCTGTAAATGCATGGACATCTAAATGTAGGCCCATATATTATCTGGCTTGTCTTTCCAGGATCGATTCTAGGCATTCCCGTATCTCGAGGCTTCGCTCAGTTCGCTGTATCCCTGTAGCAGTGAATAACTGCGGGGACTCCCGGGGAGTCTTCTTCAAGCCCAGTCATCGGCTACAAATTGAGTACAATTCTTTGACCTCGCAGGCATTTTATGGGGCTATCCATTAATTCTGTCAACTTTCACTTACCCCATAATTACGTCAAAAACTTTTGCCCCTCCCCAGATCAATGACAGGTCCCAATAACACGGTTATTATTTTTGTGGTGACCATTTTTTCCTTTTTTGCTTATCGAATGTCAAAATGTGGTGGTGACCTTTTTGCCATGTTTTTCCCATTGTAATAAATAGTATTCCATGAAATTTCCTATTTTTTGATTATTTGTAAAAAGTGAAATTGTTGACGTCAACTTCTCTTGACCCCTCTGTTAACAACTGTAAAACTTTTTCAAACCCCTTATGGTGACTGCTAGTTTAGTTGATCTGCATATTAAATGTGAGTCACCGATGACCATAGGACAGCTATCGGTCGCCCGACCACCAGATGGCGCAACTGCAGTTTAAGCAGCAGCAGCTAAGCAGCTGCAGCAGTGTAGGCTAAGAGAGCAAGACAGTAGTAGTTGCTGGGTGACTGTTGAAGATGGAAGAACTGTAAGACTTTGCTAGTCTGTCTAAACATCGATTTGATTTATATTAAACGTATCTGACAACTTACCACCTCGACATTTTATATAACGGCATCTACCATCGTTATACCCCTCTCCCCTAAATTGACGTAATTAATGGACAGCCCCTTATTATGTTAAAGCGACTATTCTTGTATACCGGTTTATACCGGTATACAAGAATAGTCGTTGCCTATTCTGATTTTTATAGCACAACCAGAAGCACCATTCTCTTTTCCCCTATTGTACGGGGCCGAGTTGTCCAGGGCCCAGATGTCCCGCTAGCCAAATGTGCCATTACCCAACTGCCGGGCCCAGTTGTCCGCAGTGGCGTAGCGAGGGTATCCGGCACTCGGGGGCAAAGTCTACCGTTGGCGCCCCCAA
The DNA here is from genome assembly GCA_018105865.1 of Metaphire vulgaris. Classification (NCBI taxonomy): domain Eukaryota; kingdom Metazoa; phylum Annelida; class Clitellata; order Crassiclitellata; family Megascolecidae; genus Metaphire; species Metaphire vulgaris. Next base: position 149,113 of record JACLAT010000060.1, read on the forward strand.
CCCTGCTGACGAGCAAAAAAAGGTCGTCACATTGCTCTCGGCGCCCCTCAAGTCTTACGGGCGCCCGTCATATAGTGCTGACAAGAAAAAAAGTCATCGCGCATATTTCTTCTTTATTGTGCATTTCACTTGCCCAAATACCCAATTTTGGCGCCCCCCAAGCCCGGGGCAGCTGCCCCCGACCCCCTCGCTACGCCACTGGTTGTCCGGGCCCCAATCGGCGGTACCCAGTAGTCGTGATCCGTCTTCTGGACCTTCCCTGAGGACGTGTTCCGTCCATTGCACACAATGGCTGGCTTCTGGCTACTGTTGCTTATTGCAATTTAATCTGTGGTTCCAAGATGAAGCGCCACCAAGGCAGACACACCCATAGGAAGGCAGTGTTGTGAGCTCCCCACTAGGATCTGGGATATCGGGCATAGCCTCAGCTTCAGAAGCTTAAATCATTCCTTTTTCTAAAATCATATCCTCCATAGCTGTAACAACATAGCCTCACTGCCCTTTGGACGTTGATTATTGCCTGGCTGATAACATACCTTCCCCATAGCTATTTTAAGAGAGGCTGAGCGCCTACTGTTGTGCTGTTTCCAAGGCGCTATAGAAATCCACGAAATTTTACTTTACTTACTTACTTTACTTTTGAGTAATAGAGTTAAATAGAGAGCTCTGGTGTATGCCATTATGACTTTATTTGTGATTTGTTGTTAATGGCCGATTTCTTTGCAAAGATATGTCACAGTGGCAGAAAATATGGGGGAAAATGAGCCAGTTTAAGACTATTAACAGGACTCTAATCATACACAAGGAGAGCAATTGATAAGGCTTTAGTAGGCCTACAGTTAAACACTCGGTTCTCACAAGGATGTGCTAGTAACTTACTATGAGCTTCCACAATATTTCATGGCCAATGTCTGTTATAGAACTTCATATTTTATATTATTTTTAAATATTATATTCTTTCTACTTCAGCGGTTTTTGAAATGTGCGGCGACTCTACAAATGCCGCGTCAACTAAAAGTGGATAAGACACTAAGGGGCCGTCCATAAATGACGTCACGCGATTTGGGCAGTTGTTTACCCCTTGGAGCAATAATACACGGTTTACCCCCCCCCTTCTCCTCGTTACAAGTCATCACAAAAAGTCAGACCACCTAAAATGACATCACAACGCGTTAACCCCCATCTTTTTAATGTCAAAATTAATGTTTCAATTCACTTATTTCTTGAATGAAGCAGGTATTGCAATGAATTCGCTTGAAAATACTCATTATAATTATTATAGTTGAAGCGATATTCAAAAACCTGTTGAAATTCTTTTAAAAATGAATTATAAGTGTAAAATACGATCAACTTTGCGGTAACATAATACTGCAGTATTAAAAATAATACTTAGGATTATGTTAGTTAGTTAGTTATAGGCTAATTTATATAGCGCTATTTCCTAGCGGGCTAAAGTCAAGAGTGCTTTACATTGAATTAAAAGAGTGTCCGAACAAGTGTGTCTTTAATTTCTTAGTAAATGTTTTCAAGTTGGTCGCGTTGGTGACACTGTCTGGTAACGCGTTCCAGAGAGCCGGGCATGTGACTTCACATTCCTGGAAACCCCCTCCCCTGTCGTCGTACATCCCCCTAAGTGCGTGACATCATTTATGGACGGTCCCTAATAGTTTTAGGCATAATATAAAGCCTTGAATGGATTGCAGGTATATAAATTTCTTAAAACAAAACCTACTTGCAACTCTGGGTATCTCCATCTACAACAGAGGATCCCAAACCACGGCCGGTGGGCCACTTGTGGCCCGCCAACTCTCATAAAGTGGTCCATGAGGTCTCCTCACTATTTGACACAATGTATTGATGGTTAAATAAATAAATAATGACTAAACAACATCACACAGTTTATAGAAGTGATGGCTTATCAAAAATCCATAAAATAAAAATTAATGATTTGGCATAATTAAATTTCTAAGTATTTAAACAGTATTTGTACAATTAGTAGTTACAATGAAAAATTTCAATCAAAAACCAGATTTTATAGTCCGTAAACATCTTCATAATGAAATGCTAATGTATTCATCTATATCAGGGGTGGCCTAAACAAATTTGTAAAGCATATTAACAGATTAATAGAAGCATACAAATGCCACATAACAGTAATAATTTTGCCTTTTTGCCAATTTTATCATAGGTGCCACAAAAATAGCAGCAAAAATTTAATGAAATTTTGCAAAGAATTGGATACGATCACACTACTTCATTTTCATCTCTATTTGTGGCACTGTGCCTCCCAAGCTTTTGAAAATTGTCACTTACAGCTCACACCTTCTATGGGTTTGGCCATGCTTCATCTATAAATTCTATATTATATGCTTCAAGTTTCATGTCACAATAAAATATGATCATATCCTGGTAGGGGTAAAGACGAGCGGCGTAAGGTATCACTACGCGTATCTGTATGGGTTAGGGTTAGGGTCTCGGTAGGGTTAGTGGTTAGGGTTAGAGTTAGAGTTAAAGTTAATCCTAACCCTGACCCTAACCCTAACCCTTTCAACGGAATTTCTATCAGTGTTTACGGACTACTTTCAGTTACGCCGCTCGTCTTTACCCCTACCCATATCCTTGCTTCTGCTATGATTTTATGCTACAAATTTAATATAAAGAGGTTGCTTAGATCAACAAACTTTGGCCCATATTCTTACTAGAGCCTTTCAGTGTGAAATGGCTGAAAATTAGATAAGTACCTAAACAATCCAGACACAAAACCTTTGAAATTAGCAGAAATGCCATTGAAGAATTAGAAAATGCTTTAAATGCACTAAGGATTTTAAATTCAGGGAAAATTTCCTGGTCAAATCTCAAAACATTACTTACAACCAGACCATTACTGACATCACTATACCAGATAAAATGACTTGCCAACCTTTTGGGGAGGATGATAGTGCAACCTCAGAATACACCAAAATTGTCTACCGGTAATTCAAATTAAGTATAAATATATAAATGCTCACTGGCATAAAACCAATCTGCTTTCAGTATGTTTTTAGGATATTTAAAGATATTTGTCTGGGATTGGGATTTTTTGAGTACCACTGGGGTACCTACTAACTTCTTTAATATACATTATACATAATGTGTACCTAAACTTTTGTTCTAGGTGTCTCTGGAAATTATTTTAAACATAGAGTGCTAAGACAGTTAACTACAGTTAATTAGTCAAATATAAGGTCTTCATGTCTTCCATAGCTCTGTCTATCTCTTTTGCAAATCGTTTTGAATCGGTTTCTTTGCAGCTATGCCAACTTGCAATTGATATATTGACTAAAAACATACAAAAGACAGATAAGTTTTATGCTGTAATTCAAAGTCCATCTTTCACCTCTTTGTGGTGGGTTGGAGTAGCACCTACTGTATGTAGTGAATCATTCAGGATTGTACACTATAGCGCAATGAAGGTCTTGACTGAAGTGTAGGACTACACAAGATAGGCACGTTTAATGAAAACAAAAGAAAAGATGGATAATCCAGGTAGACCCTCAACAAGTAACAGCAGTGAGTGCAGCAATGAAGTCTGCATATTGTTGAGTTGATCCAAGAAACAACAACATCAAATGAAAGATTTGAGCAAAGTATGAGTAAGATTCTACCTTTGATGAATACCCTAAAGATGTGGGTTTGAACAGAAATTCATCCCAAATTGGAAGTTGCCCAGTTAAAGAAGCAGCAGAATGAATCGCCAGCAGAGCTTGAAAACCAACTATTAGAAGACCAAATATGTAACTATTAATAAAGAGATTAAGCACAGAATTCTGCTAGGTAAACTGCAATATTTGAGATGGAAATGGACATCATCATTGTCATCATCATTGTTGTCGTTGTCATCGTCATTATACTTCTATAGCACCATTTTAGTCATGTTATTAGCACCAGTCAATGGTCTATCTTTGAATTGAATCATAGATTCTGAACCCGTTCCCAGGCACTGCCGTCTATAAACGGCGCCTGAAAATCATATCCAAAAGGGTAGCGCCGTCTTAAAACGGTGCGCCACATAAGCATGTGTGTATCCCGGACATTGCAGTTTTAAACCGCCCCGGGACTCCGGGAGTAACTTTTTGATTTAGTTTACTATCCATTCGATAGATGGCAGCACTTTCTTCACTGTTGTTGACTATATAAGCAAGAAAACTTGCCATTGATCGTCCAAAGACTGGGATTTTGCATTGAAATGCCTCGAAAAATCTCAAGTCTGAGGTTTGAAAAATCATAACTCCGCCAATTTTGGCCCGATCTTCAAAATGTTTGCACTATTATGTTCCAATTACACCGCCCTAAAACTTTCTCGCTAACAGTGGGGGGGTCACCGCTGAAAAGTTTTTGCTATTGCGCTTTGAAATTTTTTTGGGGGAGGGTTCTGATTTTCGGCTGTAGAGTGGACCCTACCCCCAAAATTTTCTTTTTTGGCACGGATGGTTCGAAAGAGCAATAAAAATGCTAAACAACGGTGCAAACCGCATCTTTCTAGATTCTATATAGCCTGAAATATACTGAGTTGTTCGGTTTTTCAGATTGAAAATCTGTTCGCAAAATTGTCATTTCTTCAAGCAATGAGTAATATTGTTTGAAAAATCATAACTACCCCAAATTTTGTCCAATCTTCAAAATGTTTGCATTATTCTGTTCCAATTACACCCCTTTACAAATTTCTCACTCACAGTTTGGGGGTTACCACGGAAAAATTTTTGCTATTGGGCTTGGAACAAAATTTGACCAAAATGTTGGGGAGGGGTCCTATTTTGGGCTGTAGGATGGACCCTACCCCCAAAAGTTTCTTCTTTGGCATAGATGGTTCGAAAGAGCAATAAAAATGCTAAACAACGGTGCAAACCGCATCTTTCTAGCTTCTATATAGCCTGAAATATAGTAAGTTTAAAACTTGTATGTTCACATTTTCACATGAACGCCTTTCCCCCAAATTAAATACCCCGATTGGGGACGACTTGAAAAAATTAAATACCCCTGGAACGAGTTAATACTCCATTGTCAAATCCAATAAATTACAGAATGAATTTGGACTCTTGCAGCTTATCAGAAATTGGATGAGAGAACAAAACCACTTTACAATGGTAAATGGATACAAATACTATCATTAGGATTAATGGCACAGGAAATACAGTGCAGGCAAAGGTTGGCTAAATGCAAACGGGATTTGGCTGTTGGCTTGGGAAAAGAATAGAAAAAAGATTTTGGGAAAGCTGGACACAACCGATAATTATTTGGTGTTAGCAGCACCTAAAGAAGTTGTGCACATGGATTTCATCGCATGGAAGAATTAAAAACCAAGCTTTTTGTATTGCTACACTGCAGAAATGTAAACCACTAATACGGACATCTTTCCTGAACTAGCGAAAACAGGCTATGGTAGAATGTGTTCCTCAAAAATATGAGCCAATAGGTTTGATTGCTAAAATTAATAACTGAAGGTTTTAATACAGCATCTATATCAATTTTCCTCCTTATAATCTTCTGCTTGGATAGCATCATAGCGATGTCTATGTTTGTTTGGCAAGGTCACCGCATTAATACTTCTTGATCTATCAGCAGCTTTTGATACTGTGGATCATTCCATCCTCTTACACCATCTCCAGCACTGGTTTGGTCTATCAGATTCTGCACTGCACTGGTTCACTACCTACTTGAGTCCTCGCACTCAGTCTGTTTGCACAAATGGTACTTTTTCATCATCTGCCTATTTGAATTGTGGGGTTCCCCAGGGCTCGGTTCTTGGACCTCTCTTGTTCACTTTATATATGACTCTTCTTGGCTCATTACTGTCAGGCCATCAACTGGATTACCACTTATATGCAGATGATACTCAGATTCTTATTTCATTTGATAACTCTTCATTAGAATCTTCATTGGAAACTTTTTCTCAGGCATTTTCTCATATACAGTCCTGGATGGATTCAAACAAATTGCTTTTAAACCCGGTTAAAACTGAATTTTTACTTATTATGCACGAATCCCCAGCGCAAGAAAATTGACTTTATCAACTCTATTAAACTTGGGGATTCGGCTATTCATGTAAGCACTTTTGCGCAGGATCTAGGAGTAAATTTTGATTCCACGCTTTCTTTCACAAATCACACAAATGGCATCTGTAAAGTAGCTGATACTTTCGTGATTTGCATCGTATTGGGAAATTTCTCAATAAACCTGCATTATTGCTCTTTGCAAATGCTTTATTGTCTAGCCGTCTTGATTACTGCAACCCCTTCTTTTTGGCATCTAAAAATCCAATCTGGCTAAACTCAATGAGTTCAAAATTCAGTGGTTCGGATAGTTTCAAAAACCGCAAAACGTGAGCACATAACCCCAGTTCGTAAGGGTCTTCACTGGCTTCCAATTAACCCCTTTACCGGGCATTAAATTTTTAGATGTCGTCACCGTACCAGGGATTTATTTTTAGGAAAAACGTTCTTCAAAAATGAAAACTGTAATTTTTTAAATTTACTATATCTCAGGCTTTATAAGAGCTAAGAAGATGAGGTATATGCCATTATTTAGTGCTTTTATTCCTCTTTCAAACCATCTATGCAAAAGCAAAAAATTGAAGGTAGGTCCACTCTATGGCCTAAAATATAACCCCTTCCAAAATTTTTTTGAAGCACCCTAGCTAAAGTTTTTCAGCGGTAACCCCACTTTGGTCAGCGGCATGGTTGTAAGAGAATGTCAGCAGAACAAAATAAATCAAAAATTTTGAAAACTGGTCAACATTTGGTAAAGATATACCAATTCTAACCCGAAGACCTCTTTGTCGTAACATAAGTTTTAGCGATGAATTTCAAGAAAATTGTGTACTTTGAAAATTTGCTATATCTCTCGCATTGTGAGAGCTAAGAAGATGAGGTGTACACCATTGCTTAGCTTTATTATTGCTCTTTGTAACCGTCCATGCAAAACCAAAAATGGGGGGTACGTCCACTCTACAGTCTGAAATAGAACCCCCTTCAAAAAAATTTGTTTGGAGCTCTATAGCTAACATTTTTCAGTGGTAAGCCCACTTGGATGGGCTGCAAAGTTGTAGAGGATGTCAGTGGAACCCAATAAATCAAAAAGTTTGCAAACCGTTCAAAATTTGGTAAAGATATATCAATTCTAACCCGAGACCATTAGGTGGAATGAATTCACAAAAATGGCGTCCAGTCAACCGCAGCAGGTTGGATTGTTCAAGGGATGGTCGACCGCGTTGTGAAAGGCGATTGTGTTTTTGGTGAGCATCCAACAATCGTTCAACCAGTCTAATCCTGCATTTTAGGTGAGTCACCTTCTCAGTAGGATTGTCCTTCCTGTACAAGATGTATGAATTGAGGACAATCTGACTGAGATGACTGAACAACTTCTTGTACCAGACCTTGCTGCACTGACGTTCAGTGAGGTAAGCGGTCAACATCTGGTCTGCAAGGTCCACAGCTCCCATGTTGTTGTTGAAACAGACAACAACAGGCTTCTGTACGTCAACACCATGACGTGTTTTGACCGTGGTCATAGCAGCATCGTGGAATGTCGACAACATGCAGACTTCACGTTTGTCCATCCATTTCATGGCCAACAAATCTGTAGAAAAACATGCAACTCCTTTCCCCTTCTTGAGTTTTTTCTTCAGTTGAATTTGCATGTTTTTCCTGCTGATTCTCACCGTACCAACAGCATTGGTTTTGTTGGACCAAAGTTGTCAGTACAGAGCAGGCGAAGAATACCAATTGTCCATGAAAATGGTATATCCTTTACCAAGCAAATCATTTGCCAGAGTTAGAACAATTCTGGAGGATATCAAATTGTCTGGGGATTCAGCTAAATCCATACTAGACCCAGTATGGATTAGCACATTCCTAATGTATCCAGTGTAACATTCACACAGTGCATAGGATTTGATTCCAAACCTGGCCCTCTTCAGGGGAATATATTGCTTGAAAGACAGGCGACCTTTCCACAGCATCAGCGATTCCTCAATAGCTATATTCTGCTCTGGAATATAGACTTAAGAGAATTGGCGAATCACTGAACCATAGACGGGTTATATTTTGGCAAAGGATTTGTCGCCTTTAATTGGAAATGTATCCGGCAGTGTCAAATTGTCTACAAAACGGAAGCATTTCATCAACAAAGCAATCCAAAACTGTACTCACTCATAATTTTGGGAACATATGGTGTTTCAAATAATGGCTTTTTGTTCCAATACATTTCCAATTAAATCTTGTAAACTATCCCTTGGTAAAGGATCATGGACAAAAACACAAGCAGTTCATCCTTGTCAATATCAACTCACTTCTGCCTAAGATGCCTAAGATCTGAAGCTCCAGACTACCTTATCAGACTGCAAACTACTAAGTGACATTGGAAGAAACCGATCGATCAGCACGAGGTCTCTATCGAAGTGAATACTATCAGTACCTTGCACAGGTACAAAATTGGAGAACGCTCCTTTCGAGTAAATGGCCCAGCACTCTGGAATTCGTTACCGCCATATCTTAGAGATGAAACACTTTCCCGCAAAACTTTTCTTGCATCTCTGAAAACTTATTTGTTTAGTGCACAAGCCGAGGCACATTAGGTCTAATTATGCACCTAGAAATGACATGATGATGATGATGATGATTTCCTTAGTCTTGATCTGGGTTTCAGAGAGCCCTACTGCAGCTGCTGTGCACGCCTTTCGTCTCCAGTGCAATCATTTCTAACATGTCATTCGTTAGAAAGAGCCTAAAGTACTGAAATACATAGTTTGTGTCCGATACTGCTGCCGTCCTACCAGGGGTACCAGTGAAATCAACACTGGAAGGCACATGGTATGGGCTATCACGCCACACAAAGTCTAAACTTGCATCATATGATACTGTACCACCGCTGTCATCGCTTTCTGAATTGGCTCTCTTCACTCTCTGAATCTTCAACTTTGCTTTTGCTAGCGTAGACAGACAAGTCATCGTCGGATTCTTCCAGCAAAAGCTGAACACCTGCAGCTAAAAATCGATTCCTGGAAGCCATTATCTTCAGAACACAGCCCAAGGCCTGAGCCGCCTGACCCGTCAGTCCAAAGAATATATGTTACCTTTAAACTAGAGCAAAACTAGCTAAAAAGTAGGTGTCATCTAGTGACTGAATAGATACTAAAGTGATTTATAGCATAAGACAAGTCTGATTCGTTGCGCACGATATAGGAACGCCTACGAAACTTATATGACGAGTCTGGCTCCTCGTGATTGAAATGGGAAAGATGGCAGTTCACGAGTCGCACTGGTCGTGCCCAGTTAAGGGCTTAAATAGTTAAGCCTAGGCTTAAGCAAACTGGCCTTGATGAGTCTGAAATGTCAAGCTATCACCCTATCTCAAACCTCACTTTCTTATCTAAGGTCCTTGAGAAGGTTGTCACTCTTCAGCTGCTTCCATATCTTGAGGCTGACTTGCTGCCGAAATACCAGTCTGGTTTCTGCGCCTCACACTCCTCTGAAACGCTTATCTTGCATCTTCTTTCAGATCTCCATAGGGCCACCGATCGGTCAGAAGTCACTCTTCTTGCCCTATTTGATGTCAGTGCTGCTTTTGACATGGTTGACCACGATATTCTTCTACAGAAAATCTCTGTCTCATTTGGTGTCTCTGGTGTTCCTCTGGCCTGATTGAAATCCTATCTCTCAGAACACTGCATGATTGCATCGCTTGGTTCTACCTACTCCCGTGAAGTGCCAGTCACTTGTGGAGTCCCTCAGGGTTCGGTTCTTGGGCCGCTTCTGTATATACTATATACTGCTGATGTTGCACGCTTGTTTGCACCTTATAATTTTAAAACACATCTGTATGCTGATCATATTCAGGCCTATTCACATTCCAGTACCACTAATGCACTGCAGATCACTCGTGAACTTGTTGAAGCCTCTGACTTATACTTCGTTCATGGATGCACTCAAATTGTCTTTTACTTAATCCAGCTAAAACTCAGCTCATCTGGTTTCGTACTCGAGGTCAGCTCTCAAAAATTGATAATCTGTCTATGCAGTCTGCCTTCCCTGACCTCTCTTTCTCCTCTTCTGTCCGTGATCTAGGTCTAATTCTTGACTCTGAGTTAACCTTTATGGATCATATTTACTCACTTTGTCGCAGTTGCTTCTATCATCTCTGCCAGCTTAGAGTGATTCGACGTACACTAGACATGCCATCTGCTTCTACTTTGATTCATGCATTTATTTGCTCAAGGCTCGACTGCTGTGGTTCACTTTTTGCTGGTCTTCCATCGGTGCGACTTGATAAACTCTAGATGGTTCTTCGTTCGGCAGCCAGCGTTGATTGCTGGTGTCACAAGACGTGATCACATTAGTGATTATATGATGTCTGTACTACACTGGCTGCCTTATCCTGCTCGAGTTGAGTTTCATGTGTTGAGAGCGGTTGCACTCTCTCTTTATGGTGCCACTCCATCTTACCTTTCAGAGCTACTCCATCTTACCCTTCAGAGCTACTCCATCCTCTTAGCTCTATCCCTGGTCGGCCATGTCTTCGGTCCACAACCAATGGTCTTCTCAGTGTGCCCCAAGCACGAACCTCCTTGTTCCTGAAACGAGGTTTTGAATCAGTTGGCCCTATCCTTTGGAATCCTCTTGACACCAGTATGAGTGGCTTAGCAACTCCTAATTCTATGGCCCTCTTTTTGAAACGGCTTAAAACTTATCTCTTTGTCAATACACAGTAATTTGCTGTGGGAGCGCTTCTGAGTGATTCTTCAGAAGAGGCGCTATACAAATATTTTTTGTTACATTACATTACATTATTAGGCAATTTACATAGTGCAATAAGCATGGTGAAGGCCAAAGACAATAGCACTTTACAGGGGGCATTTATAGGAGATATTGCATAAGTGCATCTTTAGTTTCTCTGCAAACTGTTTGTAGGAGGTCACTCTAGTCACTTCCTCTGGTAACGTGTTCCATAGGATGGGGTTCCCTCGAGTGACAGATCTCTTGCTGAGTTTTGCCGTCATGGTCAGAGGGGGAACGGCCACAAGAACGCAATTGCTGGACGAAAGATGTGAGCACCTTTCAGTCATCATGGGCCTGTGCATCAGTGCTGTTAAGTAGGCGGGACAGGTAGTCATGCATGACTCAAAAAGTAAGTAAGTAAAGTAAAATCTCGTGGATTTCTATAGCGCCTTGGAAAGCAGCACAACAGTAGCTGCTTATTCTTAGGCGCTCAGCCTCTCTTAAAATAGCTATAGAGAAGGTATATTATCAGCCAGGCAATAGTCATCATCCAAAGGGCAGTGAGGCTAGGTTGTTACAGCTATGTAGGATATGATTTTAGAAAAACGAAGGATTTAAGCTTAAACCTGAAGACTTGAGGAGATAATGCAGGAATTATAGGAAATGAGGATTCAGATTTTATTGGCTGAAAATGTCCAAGTCTGCGGATGGAAGCTGGGATCGAGTTCCAAAGTTCAGGTGAGGCGTATGAGAAGGAACGGTTGCAAATTTTCAGGGATGACTGATTCAGTGGGCGTGACAGAGTGAGGTAAGATGATGAACATGTGGGTCGAGGAGGCTGAGGGGTTAATAGTGACCTAAGGTAGACAGGTTTTGATGACTGAAGTGAGCTATATGTAAGTGTTATTATCTTATATTGGATACGTTCAGTTATTTTAAGCCAATGTAATGATTTTAGCATGGGTGAAAAAAGCCAGCAAGCATTGTTTAGAGATGATGCGTTCCAGAATCCGGAGCCAGTGGAGATTGTATCTGAGTGATGGAGTCACATGGTCATTCTGTAGCGAATTTAGATAATAGCTGTAGAACCCTTAGTAGCAATAGACACAAGTGAGTCATTAATAATTCATGAGATCCTTTGACAGGTAGCCGCCCGCATAGGTAGTTAGGCCCAATATAATAATAATAGATTGCATAAAGGAAAGACAGGCTGAGTGGTAGACGATTAGTGAATGGCGCGCAGCAATTAGAGAGCGGTAATGAGTGTGAGCTAGCAGGATGAGTGCATGCGGCAGAAACAGTATAAATAGCCGGTTCTGCCACAGATCAGGACCGATAGCCGAGGCGGCGTGTGATGGTAAGAAGGTCCATATAGGTGCGTATATGTGTTTTGGATAGTGCACTGTGCACCCTATGCACCCGTAGGAAGAGTGCACCCTAAGGTTAAGGAAGCACCCTTGAGATTAAGTGCATTGAGAAAGGTGCATTGCGAGAGGTGCGTTGCGAGAGGTGCATTGAGAGAGGTGCATTGCGAAGGTGCATTGAGAGAGGTGCATTGCGAAGGTGCATTGAGAGAGGTGCATTGCGAAGGTGCATTGAGAGAGGTGCATTGCGAAGGTGCATTGAGAGAGGTGCGGCGCAAGGCACTGAGAGTAAGGCGGTGCGGTAGAGGCACTGAGCGTAGGGAAGCGCGATAGGTGTGGAGAGAAGTAAAGTGCACGGAGAGAGGTAAGGTGCACGGTGAGAGGCAAAGTGCACGGAGTGAGGTAAGGTGCGCAGGTAGAGAGGTGAGGCGCACGGAGCCAGATAGGAAGAGGTGAAAGGACGCTTTAAGGAAGGGATTAAGCGTGGAACATCGGAAGGAAGTACAGAGTAGTGCGCGAGGTACAGGTGGTAGTAAGAGAGCCTGAGATCTTAGCCAAAAAGCTAAGACGAACGACCACGTGCCTTAGTTGAGCCAGACCCCGTGTGCGCCGAACCGGGCGGAGCCATCTGGAGTTTAGGAGGCGTAGGAACCTCGATAGGCCCGGTTCGCCACATAATTGGTACCAGAAGTGGGGTAGGCTGCATAAGGGTAAAGCGCACTGAGTGCAGTAAGAGAAGGTGTTAGAAGGGTAAATCACACCAAGTAGAGTAAGGTCGCGGTTGGAAAGTAGTATAGACCAGAGAAGCACCCAAGGTCGTGTTGAGTGCTTGCACCGGGGTGTCAAGCACCTTGATTAAAGCACCCAGTCTTAAGGGAAGTATAAAAAAATGGCCGAAGCCATGCAACCGGATGTGGATATGGAGTTAGACCTCACGACCTTTGATGCAGAGATAGCGACAGTCGTCCTGTCAGGAAAAGGTGCCGGAGAAGCAAAGCACCGTGGCGGGCTATCGACCATTACAACGCGCGTCGAGGATAGTTTCCGTGGATTCGGCAGGTCGGGCACCCGAAAGTGCCCGCAGTAAAGCAAGGCTTGAGTCGTTGTCTCAAGAAAGAAGGGTTCCATTGAGTCGGGATCAACTAGAATCAGTGAAGGTGAAGATGGAAGATGTTAACTTCGAATCAGGGTTAGTGAGCACCGGTGCGCGTCCAAAACGGACGAGTAGACAACTGCCTCAAACACCGGATAGGAGTGCAGGTACACCGAGGTTTGAATTAGTAAGGGCGGAAGAACTAGGATCATGGCGTGAAGCTATAAAGCGAACGCCAATGAAGCCAAATAAGTTTGACGGTACAATACCGTTGGAGACGTTCATACGTCAGTTCGAGGTCTGTGCCAGGTATAATGAGTGGACAGACGTGGATAAAGGAGCTTTTTTGCAGTGTGCTTTGGAAAAAGGTCCAGCACAGCTGTTATGGGATTTTGGGGCCCGAGAGGATGTAACGTACAAGGAATTGATAAGTAGATTAAGACAAAGGTACGGATTGGAGGCGCAGCAGGAGACTTTTAGAACGCAGCTGCGGTGCAGGAAGCAAGGATATATGGAGAGCTTGGCGGACTTGTTACATGATATAAGGAAGCTCGTAGCTTTAGCTTTTCCCGGACCGATAAATGACACGACTGAGATAGTGGCAAGAGATGCTTTTCTAGAAGCGATGTGGGATAAGGAGCTTTCGCTCAAAGTCAGGGAAAGAGAGCCACGGTCGTTGGATGAGACCTATCGGGTCGCGTTAAGATTAGAAAGCTATAAGAGAGCAGCGGAAGAACTGCCCGCAAGTGCGAGAAGACACCCAGATAATCAGCGACAGGTTAGAGCCACGAATGAAGAGAGTGCGACAGAGGAATTGATGAAGCAGGTGAGAGACTTCATGTCGGAACAGAAGCTTAGCATGGAGAAATGGCAAGCTAATATGGAACGACAGTTGTTAAGGGCAGAAGGTGCAGCGCCCAGACAGACGAGAGAACAAGTGCAAGCGTCTAGAGATGCGGCAGTCACGGTGCCGAAAACGATAGATTATGGCAATCAAAGGAATCGACCCGAGTTCAATTGGAAGAGTAAAGTGCAGTGTTATAAGTGCCAGGGCATTGGACATCTAGCAAAAGAGTGCAGAAGGACTGGAAGCACAGCACCCAGGAGGGTAATTGAGAACCGAAGCATAGTAAGAATGACCGGAGGGAAGTGCAAGAAAAGATCAGTGTATATCAAAGGTATAATTAACGATCAAGAGCAGAAGTGCCTAATTGACACGGGTTCAGAGGTAAGCTTGTTACCAGAGAGTTTAGCAGAAGGATTGAGGCTAGATCCAGCACCTCAGGTGTTACGAGCAGCAAATGGTAGTGAGATAACGGTGGTAGGACAGGTGACAATACCTGTGAGATTTGCTCGGAAGTGTCGTAGGGACGTTAACTTCATTGTATGCGAGCAAGTAACGGAAATACTCTTGGGAATGGATTTTCTCGCGGAGAACCACTGTTGGATTAATTTCGCTAATGCTGCGGTATATATCGGGAGAAGAAGAATACCATCGATAACTCAGACTAGTACACTTCAGTGCAGACGAGTGCAAGTAGCTGAGAAGATAGTGATCCCTCCTAAGTCAGAAATGGATGTGCCGATAAGAGTAGTACAAGGTGCAAGGCAAGATAGGTCATCGTCAGCTTGGATGACTGAGTACCGAGAAATTAAGTCCGGGTGCACGCAGCAAGAGTCGATTAGGAAGTGCGAACGTAGCTACCGTGAGGGTGATGAACCTGAATGATGCACCCGCGGTGCTGTACCAGAATGATAGTTTGGGCACCGTACACCCTGTGGAAGTACTAGAGAGCCAAAAGTCGACTAGAGTGGAAGACACGCCAATGTCAAAAGCGATGGAAGCTGTGAAAGGAATGTTGAGTGAATCTGAGACCGAGGTTCCAGACAAGAGCAAAGTCGAGTTGCAGTTGCTATTGCTTGAATATATAGATGTGTTCTCGCTGGACGACAATGATTTAGGACACTGCAAGGTTACCCAACACAAGATCGATACAGGCACGGCAAATCCAATTCGACAATCGTTAAGGTCTCAACCTCGTTTACATCGGGAAGTTATAGAAGATTTGAAGGAGAAATTCACCGACGCTTACGCGGTTGTGAGGAAAATCTAAAGACAGAAGCTGGCGACATGAACAAGTATGACCTGAGAGTGCGTGAAAAGAGATTTTCAGTGGGTGATGAAGTATGGATATTCGTGCCCAGAAGAAGGAGAGGGTTGTACCCTAAATGGCAGAAATTCTATGAGGGCCCTTACATTGTCTTGGAACGTACAGGACCGCTCAATTTTCGAGTGCAGAAGAAGCCACGAGGGAAAATCTTCGTAACGCACTTAGATAAGATGTTGTTGTACAAGTCTCGTGAAGAGAAGAGTATACCGATAGAAGACGAAACTAGGCACCCTATAGAGACAGTTTCAGAAAGAGAACCGAGGAACTTAATCGACAGAGCACCCGCAGAACCAGAGGAAGAACATGTAGAAGTACCCGAGAGACTTGGAGAATCAGAAGTCAGACAGCAAAGACCTCAAAGAGTGAGAAGGAGGCCAGCCAGATATAATGATTAAATTGCATAACTTAATTTGTACTTTGTTAATTACAGATAAAGAAGCGATTAAAGAGAAAACGATGATTGGACTGAACATGTTTAAAATTGTGTTATTGTTTAGAATTGTGTTATTGTTTAAAACTTGTGTTATTTGGTGATGCTAATTGTTTTATGGACATTGTATTGTTAACTGATGTGCATTTGTATGAAAATATGTTGAATTGCATAATTGTATGATGTACACACATAGGATCCCCACACACGATTTCTAATTAAATGAGGGATGGGGTCCATCCCTGCAATAAGTCCGGGGTGGTGTAGCGAATTTAGATAATAGCTGTAGAACCCTTAGTAGCAATAGACACAAGTGAGTCATTAATAATTCATGAGATCCTTTGACAGGTAGCCGCCCGCATAGGTAGTTAGGCCCAATATAATAATAATAGATTGCATAAAGGAAAGACAGGCTGAGTGGTAGACGATTAGTGAATGGCGCGCAGCAATTAGAGAGCGGTAATGAGTGTGAGCTAGCAGGATGAGTGCATGCGGCAGAAACAGTATAAATAGCCGGTTCTGCCACAGATCAGGACCGATAGCCGAGGCGGCGTGTGATGGTAAGAAGGTCCATATAGGTGCGTATATGTGTTTTGGATAGTGCACTGTGCACCCTATGCACCACGTAGGGAAGAGTGCACCCTAAGGTTAAGGAAGCACCCTTGAGATTAAGTGCATTGAGAAAGGTGCATTTGCAGAGGTGCGTTGCGAGAGGTGCATTGAGAGAGGTGCATTGCGAAGGTGCATTGAGAGAGGTGCATTGCGAAGGTGCATTGAGAGAGGTGCATTGCGAAGGTGCATTGAGAGAGGTGCATTGCGAAGGTGCATTGAGAGAGGTGCGGCGCAAGGCACTGAGAGTAAGGCGGTGCGGTAGAGGCACTGAGCGAGGGAAGCGCGATAGGTGTGGAGAGAAGTAAAGTGCACGGGAGAGGTAAGGTGCACGGTGAGAGGCAAAGTGCACGGAGTGAGGTAAGGTGCGCAGGTAGAGAGGTGAGGCGCACGGAGCCAGATAGGAAGAGGTGAAAGGACGCTTTAAGGAAGGGATTAAGCGTGGAACATCGGAAGGAAGTACAGAGTAGTGGGCGAGGTACAGGTGGTAGTAAGAGAGCCTGAGATCTTAGCCAAAAAGCTAAGACGAACGACCACGTGCCTTAGTTGAGCCAGACCCCGTGTGCGCCGAACCGGGCGGAGCCATCTGGAGTTTAGGAGGCGTAGGAACCTCGATAGGCCCGGTTCGCCACAATTCCACCTGGCTCCGAATATCACTCAAGTGGCAACATTTAAGACTGACTGCAGCCGGCTCAGTTGACTGTCGAGGAGGTCAAGTATAATACTATTACAATAATCAACTCGTGATAAAATGAGAGTGCGGACGAGTTGTATTGATGCAGCAGCTGATAGGTAGCGGCGGATCTCTCTGATCTTCCAGAGCTGGTAATAATAGCTTTGAGTCACATTGCTTATGTCCAACGAATGTCAGCGACTTGTCCAAGAGGATGCCGAGAAGGTGCAAATTGGTCATCGGGGCGATGTCGATGCCATCAATTGAAAATGGTGTATGGCTGATCAGGTGATTCCTCTTGGGGTGCTTACCCAGACCAGAGAAACTCTGTCTTGCCCAGAATTAAGGCTAACTGGCCCACAGTCGCTCAGTCTCCCCCAGTGGACAGACCCCCAGTGGACAGAAGGAATATACCTGCCCATCGTCTGCATAGGCATGAGAAGCTAGACCAAATGAGTTGATGTTTCTAATATCTGCGACATATAGGACAAACAGAAGAGGACCAAGGACCGATGCCTGCTGCACTCTACAGCAGACGGGACGAGTAGATAATGTAGAATCATTCCACGAGTCCGACTGCGTTCTATCCGTCAGATAGTCTCGGAGCCATGCTTGAACTTGTTCCTTAACTCCATAGGACAGTTCGAGATGGCGAATGAGGATGTCGTGGTCGACTGTATCGAACGCGGTCAAGAAATCTAATAGCAAGAGGAGGGCAATTTGACCATTGGCTATCACGTCTACAATGGCACTGTATTCTATTCTATTCTATTCCCTAGATAATTTACTAAACGCTATAATATAGTTAGAGCTAAAATCAAGAGCGATTTACAAATTTTCATAAGATGTGCAAAATAAATGTGTCTTGATGGCAGTCGTAAACGCCTCGAAGGATGTGATCGATGTCACTGAGGCGGGGAGAGCATTCCAGAGAAGAGGGTTGCAGTGGGTCACGAATCTTTCCCCCAGCATCACCGTCTTGGACGGAGGAGGGACATAAAGGCAAAGTCGCTTGTTTGATTGCAGCTGTTTCCAACTGTAGATTCTCAAGATGGCCGTTTTGGTAGAATGACCTTGTTGGTAAGCTCATTGGTTTTTCGGCATTTAAGCCATTCTTTATCAGACAGGCAACCAGCTGCTTGTTTGCCAATCTCTCCAATACTTTTGATAGAAATGGAAAATTGGAAACCGGGCAATAGTTACTGACGTCAATTTCATCTGCGCCTGCCTGCTTGAGATGCGGGTGGACAATAGCATGCTTCCATGATGATGGCAATTTGCCGCTTGTTAGAGCGGCCATTATCTGATAGCTTCAGAATTGAGAAGGCAAAGTACAAAAACGATGTCAATTGTTGGCATATTTATTTAATAACTGAAATGGCAATGAATGAGGCATTAAAAGGTTCTAAAGGTGATATTTAGCATTGACTACCAAAAGAAAATTCAAGGGCAGATAGAGAAAATAAGGCATGCAAGTATGCTGATTTTGTTGAAACTGCAATTTGAGACAATTTTGTTAACAACCGTATAGGAAAGTATTTTGAAGGCAAGGCGCAAGAAGTTTTTTGGATTCTCAAGCACATTCTGAAAAACCTTGGATCAAAGAGGAATCAAGCAATGAGACAAAACAAATCTAGGTGACAAAAAGCTTGGCTTAATTCTTCAGTGATATAATAGCAGGGAACCATAGGAAATAAATAGACCATGATTGCATTTGAGGGACAGAGAATGAAATTAATTCAAACTAGAAAGAGGCTCGCAAGCTCATGAAAAGAAAGGATAATACTAGGATAATACCAGGATAATACTAATCCAATACCTATACCTAATACCCAATCAATGAATTCATGCTGAACAACATTTCAATGATCGCCACCTAGCCAAGCTCTGCGCCACGTTATAATTAGGCCTATGTACGTTAAAATCACGCAACTGTGGCCATGTGTGACGCTGTACACGTATTTTTTGTATACGTTAAAATGCACGTTAAAATTGCACAACTACCTGAGGCTGCGAACAATTGTTACCAATAGCAACGTCGCCGCACGCCCAGCCGACCGTGTTAAACTACGATTCTACGAACAATTGTTACCAATAGCAACGTCGTCTTGAACATCGCCCACCAATGCATCGCGACGTAAGGACTAAACGGTCTAAACCGTCTACCAATAGTCAACGCCGCCCACGAACGCATCGCGGCGTAAGGACTAAACGGTCTAAACCGTCTACCAATAGTCAACGCCGCCCACCAACGCATCGCGACGTAAGGACTAAACGGTCTAAACCGTCTACCAATAGTCAACCAATCAGAACGCTTGAAGGTAACAGACATACAGATAACGATCTTAATATTATAGATGATAGAATTGTATTAACAGTAATTTAATAAGAAACGTCAAAAATTCAGTGAAGTGGAAGTTCCTGGTTTGTTAATGTAGAATTTCATGCAGTGTTGCACACAAGCTCCTCAGATTTTGAAGGAAATGCCAAATATCCGGGATTTTAATACCCAAAATTTTAGCTTTTCAAATCTCCCTTTTTCTTGCTGATTAGAAAAAGTTTGTAACAAGTTTGCTCTAAAATGCAATCCTTGACATTTTCAAATGAATAGTAACTCTCATTTCAATTATAATTGGCTTCAAGAATATTTTTCTCCCAATTTTTTTCTTTTTTTTTGAATGAAACTTTAAAACTTTTGGTGGGAAAAAGTCTTCTCAGTTGAAGCCTGTATGCAACACCAATTGCAGGGCAGGTAAAGAAGAAAGATAATTGTTAATTGATAATATGGCACTCACCCATAGTATCACCATAGATGATGTAACTGATGCCATAACCGTCATGGCAGCTTGGTCCAAAACCGCCATTACACATTGGATAATTGAGAGCGTTCAAACCAACGACCTCGTAAATCCGATTTGGGGTCTGTGAAGTTGACAACTTGAAGGTCTTCGTCCATGCCTGCATCAAACGTAAATGAAAACTAGAAATTTGAATATTTGGAATCCTGTAGTCCCCTAAACCTTTGCAAGCAACTACCAAGGAAGATAAAGGTTGTGCCATAAGCTCAAAGTATGTAGGAGAATTTAAGTGATAGTGCCTTCAATTTTTATGACTTCAGCCATTGCCAGCCTTTCCCTTGCCACCTTTCCTTCTACAGGATATGCACAGGATGTACTTATGCACAGCTGAGTACTGGTAAACTGCGTGAGCATCTGAGGCAGAAACACCCAATGAATTTCTGCTATGGTTTGAATTTGAACCTCAGACCTTATAACTGGAAATCAGAAACCAATGAAACATGAAACAGAAACCAATGAAACTTACAAAAAAAGTGTCTCTTATTATATCAATTATGATAATGGTAGCTTAAGCAGATATCAATTGAGGTTACATTGCTTGAATTGAAAATTAATTGATATTGCAGGAATTATAAGCAGTTTGGCACTTCATCCAAGGCCTTCTCTATATTAGACATACTGGCTTCACCAATAGGAGCTCTCAATGGATGTAGATGATGATGCTGAGTAAATTGTGCCCCCCCCCGGCTGATTATCGGCCGGCCTATTATCGGCCTCCAATAATCGCCGATTACCAATTTTGATTTTTTAAAGCTTCTTTGTTCATTAGCGATTTAACATATTATTATTATTATTATTATTCGACGATTTGTGAAGCGCCGTAACATGGCCATCGGCCAAAACCAAAAGCGCTGTACAGTCAAACAGTCAACTATACGATATGGTAAACAAATACGTTTTCAGCTCTTTAGCAAACGTTTCAGGTGAAGTAATCCCGACCAGCGCATCAGGGAGCGCGTTCCACAGACGTGGGTTGCCGCGAGTCATAGAACGCTCGCCAAACTTCGGAGTCCTGGCCGGAGGAGGAACGTACAGCCGGTGGCGGTTGCTGGATCTCAGCTGGAGACGGCACCCAGTCGTCGTTTGTCGTCGTACTAGGCATGCCAAATGTCGGGACAGGCTGGGTCCCGAAGAGCACGAAAAGTTAACCAACACCGCTTGTATACTATACGCCCGAACCCGAAGCCAATGGAGCTTGTCTTTAGCGCAGGTGTCACGTGATCGTGCCACCTCAAGCCGAAAATAATCTGGGCCGAGGCGTTGATGACTGCCTGAAGCCTACTGAGCTGGTTCCCAGGTAGTCCGAGAAGAAGACTGTTGCTGTAGTCCAGTCTTGAGAGTACCAGAGCACGGACAAGCTGAATGGCGGCCGGTATTGTTATGTAACGACGAACTGCCCGAATTTGCCGGAGTTGGAAGAAGCAAGAGCGAGTCACGGAGTCAAATGAATTGGATAAATGCTATCACGGCAGCATTCCATCCCTAGTTCACACTTGCCGGGTGACTGTACATGATTTGAAGAAAGGTTAAACAGCAGTCAAAAAATTAAATTAAAATGTACCCAAAAACATACTTACAAAAAGTCCCTCCTTTACTGGAAACCGAAAACGGAGGCTAGTGTAATTGATAAAATTAGGGTTGCCAACCTTGGATTGGGCAATTTCCGGACAAGGCGCAGATGCCAGTGGCCGTGGTGTAGCGAGGGGGCAGCTGCCCCCGGGCGCCAAATCCAGGGGTGCCAAAATCGAGTCTGGGGTTGGGGTTGTTTAGGCCATTAAATGACGACTTTTTAACGAAAGGGGTGCCAAAACCTTAGTGAGAAATTAGCCAAAATTTATATGGCAACCTTTTTTTGCTTGTCGAGATATTTTGTATGTAACTGGAATGATGCTCTTTTGGAAATAAACCATAAGGATAATAACAATACGCAAAGAAAGTACAAACTTTACAAATAAGACTTATTTAATACACTAATTCAAAACTTCCAAGTTCCAACTTCCACCAAGAATCAAAGTGAAAAATGTTCTTAAAACGTTAAGTAGGGACTGTAGGTCCTATAATCAAATGTTATTTCCTTTAAATTGATAATTGTGTTCACTTTTGCTTGCTTTGAGCAAACTGTTCTGTCCCTAGACATAATTTAAGAAATCGCCGCAAGATTGATAGAAATTTCATGCAAAGTTCGGCTTTTACCAGTTCAGGCCTCATCATGTTGCGCTCATCAGTCTACAGAGTTTTCATCAATGAGAAAATACATTTGACATTTGCATTAATCTACTGATTGGAATTGCTAAAACGTATCCAATGATTTTTTGAAAATTTGGAGCATCACAATTTCAAAGAAATTCCATCCAATGTTCATCGATTTTTGACCTTGTCTTCAGTTTTGGAAGAACTTGCCTTAAGATGGAATATTCCTTGTATAAGTCATCTCTGTCAACTTTGTTGACTGTAATTTCACATGTGCGAATGCATTAGCGTCGCCACGGGGGGGGGGCAAATGGGGGCGACTGTCCCCCCCCAACCTGACCCCAGACCACCTATCAGATTTGTGCAAATCCGGTGACAAAGCTTTTTGTGGAGGGGTGTGTGGGGTGGGGTAAGGAATCTGACACACCAGTCCCCTTTTGCCCCAACCCAAAATTCCTGGCGACGCCACTGCGCGAACGAGTTCTAATAAACTGTCAAGCGAAAATACTCGTTAATGTTGGATTTTTAGTAAATTTTAGGATGGTTGTGTGAAATTGTTGGCAGTGGTGTGCTACTTTTCTGTACTCCTATTTTTTCCAGACACAGTATTGTCCAGATAGACCCTCTTCCGTTTTCTGGACACTAGTTGAAATTTTCAGACACTCTGGAAGGAATCCAGACGGTTGGCAACCCTATATAAAATAAGTGACTGCTAAACAAATGATGAGACAAATGTATTTAATATTTAGAACATATAAAACTATAATTCTCCACCCATCTAATGGTAATTGACACCCTGCTTTACAGGATAGGCATCAGGTCAACATGGTAGGCAGGCAGGCTCCACCTTATCTCAGAGTTACTGGCAGTATTCTTCAGCTGCCATAAGTACCAGTTGTCACTAATCTCCCCCCACCACTGCTTGCAGCAAAGTTAGCGAACTGTGGGCTATGCAACCTCCCTCCAAACAACATTCAGCTTTAGCTTTTACTTGTTTCTGTCACTGTTTTCTTAATAATTTGTTCATAAGTTGGTCTGCTGCCTGGGTTCCATGTTAACTCTTGTTATGCTGCTGCTTCCATCATATATTTTATCCAATCATATTGTCACAAACGTTTTGTGACCAAGAGATTGATTGAATCACTTTTAAAATGATCAGTGTCTCTCCTAAAGCAAACAAGGACAGTGATGACGAAGATAAACTACGAATGAATGATCTTACGTCGTCTCTGAATATTTTAGGGAGGTCCATGCCAAGCTCTCTTGATGCACAGAGTAGACCAAGCAGATGGCGATCACAACCTTTGCCAATGGTTGCTTCCAGTCGGAACTGAGTCTGATGCATGATTGCCTTCTTCAGTAACGTTTTCTTTTCTTCAAGGCTCATAAGTGGATCATCCATGCACTTGGTCCATTCCACTGACCACGCTGAACCAGGATGGATAGTTTCTGTCCGTCCCATGGCATACAATCTGCAGCATAGATGACAATGGATATGGATATATGACCATATGATGCACAATAGACTTAATGTCCATTCTGCTGCAAGTCACACCTATTGTTTTATTAACTAGCTTGGAGCACCTTTAAATGATACTCTAGTGAACTAGAATGAACAATAATAATTATTATGCACTTTTATAGCACCACCTCTGGTACATAAAGGTACAGGTACAAATCACTGGTGCTCTAGATTCGTCTGCAAAAAGATCAGATCAGTGTCAGACTAGAGTGCAAAAGAAATGGTTATGGAGGAAAAGCCAATTGGAAGAGATTCGCCCCAGTAACTGCCAAGGTACTGGGGCGAGGGTATACAGTAGTTTCACCTCAGTACTAGTTTGGCCTAAATTAATTAAATGACTGTGGAAAGAAATCAATGGATGTGCAATGTTTAGCTGATATTTTGTGATTAGCTTGATAAATCCAAGCCATGTACAGGCTAGACTAGAGACTACAAATTTACTTATTTACTTCTATTGGAACAGAAGATCAGATTTTAAATCTTAGAATTCTGCAACAGGAAGCACGAGAGCATCAGAAGCCAGTGTATGTGTGTTCTTTTTACTTAAAAAAGGCATTTGATTCTGTCACACATGAACAACTATGGATAAAAATGGAATACCCACCACATTTAGTGCAACTTCTGATTCAAATGTATAAGAAGCAACAGGCAACAATTAAAGTTGCAGGTACAACAACAGAATGGTTCAGGATCAAAAAGGTGTCAGGCATGGTTGTGTAATTTCACCATGTTTGTTCAATATACTGGCTGAAATGGTTATGAGAGAAACTTTGGAAAAGATTCGAAGGAGGAATCACTCTATCGGGGAGGAGAAATACAGATAACATTATTCTTCTGGCTGAATCTGCAGAAAAGCTACAGGAACTAGTAGACCGACTAGACAAAGTTACCCAGGAATACAATCTTTTCATAAATATTGATAAAGCAAAGGTAATGAATACAAATGAAACTCAATTCTAAATATGTATGTAATGTAATGTAATGTAATGTAACAAAATATTTGTATAGCGCCTCTTCTGAAAAATCACTCAGAAGCGCTCCCACAGCAAATTACTGTATATTGACAAAGAGATAAGTTTTAAGTTGTTTCAAAAAGAGGGCCATAGAATTGGGAGTTTCTAAGTCACGCATACTGATGTCAAGAGCATTCCAAAGGATAGGGCCAACTGATTCAAAACCTCACTTCAGGAACAAGGAGGTTCGTGCTTGAGGCACACTGAGAGGACCATTGGTTGTGGACCGAAGACATGGCCGACCAGGGATAGAGCTAAGAGCATGGAGTAGCTCTGAAAGGTAAGATGGAGTGGCACCATAAAGAGAGAGTGCAACCGCTCTCAACATTCGAAACTCAACTCGAGCAGGATAAGGCAGCCAGTGTAAAACAGACATCATATAATCACTAATGTGATCACGTCTTGTGACACCAGCAATCACCCTGGCTGCCGAACAAAGAACCATCTGGAGTTTATCAAGTCGCACCGATGGAAGACCAGCAAAAAGTGAACCACAGAAGTCAAGCCTTGAACAAATAAATGCATTTGAATCAATTAACTACTTTAAAGCAATATTTAAAAAAACTATCTAATAATACTTCAAACATAAGTTTTCTCAACATAGAACATTTAATAAATTAACACTATAGATTCCTATTTTCCTCTAAATAAAATTATCTTAATTTACTAACCTTATTCTATTTTACTAAATAAATATATAAAAGCATCAAGTCTTCTGCAGTCACCTCATATGTATTTTTCCATTCATTATTAACTCCTATTTATGTACTACCTTATATCAATTACTTAAATACCTAAGGTTGGCCATCATACGGGATTTATTTCCTTAGGCCAACCCTTTTCTCAATAATATTATTTATGTTCTGTGACATTGATTAATTTGTTATCATCACTCCAAATAAGTAAGTAAGTAAAGTCAAGATTAATGTGGTGACTAATCGACAGACTGCGCGAACACATTACATAACTAAATAACTAAATACAGTAACTAGTTCTGAATAGCCAGGACTTGAGGCGTTTCTTGAATGTGTCGAGTGATGGAGACTCCTGGATGTCAGCGGAAGCGAGTTCCAAGCTCGCGCGCAGCAGCTACCGAAAAGTTCGATCACCGACAGTGACGAGACGCGTCCTAGGGACAATCAGTTCAGCTGTGGTAGAGGATCTTAGTCTTCTACGGCCTTCGAGATCCGAGACGCTGCGCAACTCGGTCGCCAGATAGTTCGGTCCTGTTCCGTGCAGGCAGCGATAAACGAGACTTGATAGTTTAAACTTGATGCGCTCTGCACGGTCAGCCAGTGTAGATCAATAAGTAGCGGAGTGACGTGCTCGCAACGCGCAGACCGATGAATTAGGCGAGCAGCCCCATTCAGGACTGACTGCAGCCTACCGAGTAGATAGGCAGGCGATCCAGCGAGAACGGCATTTCCATAGTTCAGTCTGGTGAGGACTAGAGCTACGACCAGCGTCTTGAGGACGGCTTGGGAGACTGACCGACGTAGACTCTTGATCAGCCGGAGAGAGGCGAAGCAGCTTGCAACGGTCTTAGCTGCATGCAGCTTCATCGTCGCTGCACTGTCGAGATAAATACCCAAGTTTTAAACGGATGTGACTGGACGTAGCTCGAGATCGTTAATCCTGATACAGGAACGCGGCAGCTGTTGTTGATTCGGTCAGTGGCGAGCCAGAGGACCTCAGTCTTGGCGACATTGAGCTGAAGCCTGTTAGACTTCAGCCAGTCTGCCATCTCATCCAGACACCGAGTAAGACGCTCAAGCAGTTGCTGCGTCTCCGAGGGCCAGCAGCCTCCGTATATCTGGGTGTCATCCACATACAAGTGTCCTTGGAGCCCATGTTGACGGATGAGACGTAACAGGTCAGCCACGTATAGGGTAAACAGGATGGGTCCAAGAACCGATCCTTACGGGACACCGCAGATGACGTGTGATGGGTGAGTGCTGGAGTTGGAACAACGCACGCATTGAGTACGGCGATCGAGATATGAATGGAACCATTTGAGGGCCACATGACCAATGCCGTACGAGACATTAAGCCGACGCAGTAGTATCGAGTCGAAAGCAGCCGTAAGATCGAGAAGAACGAGGACAGCCAGTTTACCCTCATCCAGTTCACGGAGGATGTCTGTGGTGATTTTGAGGACTGCCGTTTCCGTGGAATGATAGGCACGGTAGGCGGACTGCAGCTCAGGGTAGAGGCCAGAGGACGCAAGATAGTCCGTAAGCTGCCTGGAGACTATCCGCTCAAGCAAGCCGACAGGACAGACAGATTCGAGATCGGTCTGTAGGATCCTACGTCTGAAGCGTCTAGGCCGGGTCGCTTAATCCGCGGAGTGACGAAGGCGGCTTTGAATGTCTGCGGCACCTCACCGAGCAGCAGCGAGCGGTTGATGAGCTCCGTGATGAACGGCGCTAGGATGTCGGAGCATTCCTTGAGGAGACATGTCGGGAGCGGGTCGCTGGCGCAGCACTTATCAGGCAGGGCTAGTATCTCTGCAGTGATTTCCTCTACTGATAGAGTACGAAATACGCTCAGAGAACAGCCCGGTCCAACGGGGGAGAAGTTGGGAGGATCATGTTCCGAAGTGGCTGTCCATACACCGGACACCTTCTCGCGGAAGAATTCAGCGAATTGTTCAGCCGTGAGTGATTCCGGCAGAGGCGTCCGCCCCCGACCCAGGAGCGTGTCAAGCGATTGCCAGAGTCGACGCGGTGTTGTACGCTCGGTTTCCACCTTGCGACACCAAAAGGCCTCCCTCTTCCGGCTTAGTAGCCGTCTGTAGGCTTTGCGCTGCGTGGTCCAGTCGAGGACAGATGCCGCGGCCTCAGCGGGAGGCGCGCGATGAGCACAGCGCTCTGCTTTGCGGAGCTTCCTTTTGGCAGTTCGACATTCGTCATCGAACCAAGGATCCGATGGGCGTCGTTGACAGCTCACGGTCTTCACCGGGATCAACTTGTCAAGTAATCTGGTAAGCTCACTGTTATAAAGATGAGCCATGGACTCAACATCCATCGTAGACCATTCCTTGGCGCTGGAGATCTGGGAGAGTAACAGCTCCGCACGGAAGACTGTGAGATCGAGTTTTCCCCACGCACGACGATTGGCGGTGGCGTAGATTGGGCGCGGTCGAGTGAGCGGAACATTCCAACTCAGCAGACAGTGATCGGATAGACCTGTGTCAACGACAGACACATGCGGAGGAACGACGTTCGGTTGGAATGCCAGAACGTCAAGCGTGCCGCCGTCGCGATGCGTGGGTCCGGTCACGCAGTATGTGAAGTTATAGGTCACGAAAAGATCCCTCAGCTGGCGGCAGGCGTGGTCGTCATCTCGTTCGAGTCACACGTTGAGGTCGCCTGTCAGGTAGACAGGCTCACGTAGAGACGCTAGTTCTCCGAGAAAGACCGACAGTTCTTGGAAAAACAGTTGAGTGACCGCTGCCGATCCTGGGCGGTAGACGACGGCTATTACGCAAGACGTCCCGGAGGAAACACGCGCGCACACGAATTCGAACGTAATCGCAGCCAGAGGAATGTCAGTATTGACCAGGCGGATGCCGGGGGCAGCACAGATGGCGACCCCTCCATGATTCGTGGATAAAGTGTCGCTACCGCCAAGAGGTCGCGGGCGCGCCTTTTCTGCCACCTGCCAGCCATCCGAATGAAGACGGCCGATCCAGGCAGAATCGGGATCATGCCACGTCTCACATAGACATATTACCCGAATCGTTAAGTCATCACAGATCTCCAACAAATCATCAAGTTTATGAGTCAGAGACCGAATGTTCATGAACCCGAACGTCAGCACATCTCCCGTCGCAAAAGAGTTACGAAGACACTTTATCGGACGCAACGAGATGAGACGTGGCGAGTGTGGTCTCGGCGGCGGCGGCAGACACGGTCTCGAGTGACCGGTGAAGACGTAGACGCCGTTGACCGCACGTTCCAGTGCAAATCTGGGGCGGCGTCGCCCAGCACGACGACCGCGATGACGACGAGAGGGACTGAGCCCAAACAGTCGAATCGAATCCTGGACTGGCGTCCGAGGTCGGCGAACGGCGAAAAGCCTTAAGTTCATCGGCGTGTACAAAACCATGCTATTCCGTGTCAGTATGAACGGCGAACGGCGGGCGTCGACGCTGAGATAATACGCTGTAGTTGTACGCGTGCAAGCCAATATGCTAATGAAGTCGCTATGCGCTCAAACTGTCTGCAGGTCAGCATAGTATCCGCATCAAAATGGACCTCACGAGGACCAAGTCTGCCGGAACCAGGCAGTCCTGACGAATCACTAATGTGTCACGTCTAGCTAATGTTCGAATTAAACACATAAACGCAGAAATAACACGAGAAAACGCGATAAACCTCAGCACTCAGAACTCGGGGTCGGCTGCACATACAGCGCCAATCCCCCTTACGGCCAAATGTCATCTATCTATATCAATCAAAGTCTCTATGCAATAGAGTCTGTTTAGACTTAATGGTTAATGGTTCTGGACAACTTCTATAGCGCCGTAGCATGGCGAAGGCCAAAGTCAAAGGCGCTGTCAACAACGCTGACAAATCGACATGGAACGGAAGATTGTTTGTCTGGAGGAAAGTCCGCTCAGATGGCACAAAAGAGTTCGCTGCCCGTGTTGAAATCGGGCAGTGAACCCTTCAGAAGGCGGTCTTCCGCAAGAAGACGTTCCGTCAAGAGTCAGCGAAAAGCGCAGAAAGGATGTTGAAGGACCGCATGGATGCTGCGAAAAATTCTCCGCGTGGCGAAAATCAGGCGGCGAATCTTGAGGGCGGTCATCTGCGAGACAGTAATCCATCGCCGAACTTGACGGGAACCGACTGAAGATGGAATTCCGCGCACGAAACCGGAACAGTCTTTGCCCTTTATGGCCTGTAGGCTCCGTCGAGTGAATGGTGGCTCAAAATGGCGGTCCAACCACGCCGACACGGGCGACGTGAATCCTAGCGTTGGCGCAGAGAAGACGCAAAGACCATCGCCGACCGCCAAAACGACGGCTAGCGGCGATCCGCGCGATTAGCGCAAAGAAATAAGCGCAAGACGTCGGTAAATCCGCCAAGAACGGCGACATTCCGAAGCACGGACAGACCCGTGCAAGCAGCCAAAATGGCGCTACCGGAAATCGGTAGACGGTAGACTTAGTCAATTTATATTAAGTCAATTTTGATTGGTTTATAATAATTGTTTTTTTAATTGTTTTTTTATTATTAAATTGATATATATATATATTGACTCTGATAATATTAATTAATAGTCATTAGTTATTAGTTAAGTTAGTATTATAATTATCTTTTGATGTCATTGAATTCATTGTGTTCGTATTATTATTTTGATGTCATTGAGAAATAAATGATTCTTCTAAAAAATTAGCTCGGGATTGCAATTTCTATATAGAATACAGACACTCTATATCAACCAGGCAAACAATCCAAAATGTAACACACCATGTCAGACGTAGTCCACAAATTGTTGTCACACAGCCACATCTAGTGAAGCAGTAGGCCTACAATGAAGGCATGGGCTGCATTGACCATATTATAGATCGACTACTCGTGGCCTACAGAACAACCATTCAAGGAAAGAAGCGGTGGTGGCCATTGCTTCTGATCAGGTTCAATGTGTCTGTCATGGCAGCATTGAGATTGCAATTATTATCATTATTATTATCATTATTATTATTATTATTATTATTATTATTATTATTATTATTATTATTATGACAATATATATAGTGCAGTAAGCACGGCAAAGGCCAAAGTCAAGAGCACTTTACACGGGGCACTTGTAGGAGATAGTAAATAAGTGCGTCTTTAGTTTCTTTGCGAACAGAGTTCATAAGAGGTCACTTTAGTCACTTCGTTTGGCAATTCATTCCATAGGATGGAGTTCCCCGGCGTAAAAGATCTCTCCCTGAGTTTTGCCGTCTTGAACAGAGGGGGAACGAACAGCAGAACGCGATTGCTGGACCGGAGATGCAAGCGCCTTCCGGTCATCGCGGGCCTGTGCACCAGTGCTGTTAAATAGCCAGGACAGGTAGAGTCGTGCAAGACTCAAACCATAAGCCAGCATCGTTTAAAATTGATGCATTCTGGAATCCAGAGCCAGTAATGTAGAGTTGCAGGAAATATGATTGACCATTTTAGTTTCCTTCATGAAGCTGCATTGTCTTTCCTACCAGATAATCTACGTTTTGATGGAGTTGGGTATGACCAAATGAATTTTTCTTAGGGATGACGTCACATGTGTCAGAGAAATACGCATACAAAGTGTGCAAAATGTGATGCTCATTTCC
Organism: Metaphire vulgaris; assembly: GCA_018105865.1. Lineage (NCBI taxonomy): Eukaryota > Metazoa > Annelida > Clitellata > Crassiclitellata > Megascolecidae > Metaphire > Metaphire vulgaris. Next base: position 180,112 of record JACLAT010000060.1, read on the forward strand.
ACTGCGACAAAGGACTAGTGTGTTTTCAATCACTCCTCATGCCCTTGAGTTAGAATGCCGACATTAAACTGTACACTCGGTGTACTGCTGCTGAACGTGTCTCAGAGTACCCTATGTTCTTGTGATGCAGAAAGTCGCATCTACTGACTGCTTTAAAATATTCTTCTTCTTCTTTAGGTGCCCTGTATTACTAAGTTGGCGACCATGGACTTCCACAACACCCTGTCATATGTCGCTTGTAACCGTTCCGCTTCTGATATATTGTCTTTCGTGTCGCTTAGCAGGCTTTCGATGAACGTCAATCTTTGTCTCCCTCTTGCTCTTTTTCCCTTCACTTTACTGGTTGTGACTAGATTTTCCAGGCCTTTTTTCCTCATTATATGTCCGAATAATTCTAATTGCCTTTTCTTTATAGTTTAACAGTTTTCTTCGTGAATTTGCCTTATCCAAAATTTCTTGGTTTCATTTTTTCTCTGTCCATGAAACCTTCATCATCCTCCTTCAAAACCACATTTCCGCTGCCTCTAATTTCTTTTTCATCTGTTTTAAAATATTATGAGATGTAAAATCAGAGGCAGTTCTAGCCAAATAGAACAGGGTGGGCTATGCCCTAGTCTGTGACAGAGGAGCTGGAAGCACCCTGACTCACAAAAGTCTGATGCACATAAAAGGTTATTAGCTCCTCAAAATTGGCGACAAGCAAAAGAATGTCATCAGTTTAATGAGTGTCATGTGTCATGCTCCTCAGCTGGTGTAACTGAATTGACCCACAAGAAAGATAACTGGTATCTTAAGTGAAGGGGACAACGCTGAAATGTGGAGGCTACAGCCCTCCTACTCCAATGTAGAACTGCCTCTGTGTGAAACTTTATTACATGTTGGCCGATAGACATAATTATTTGATACTAGGTGTTTACCCGTCAAAAATGACGGGGGAGATTGGCTGTTTTACCACCCGATTTTGCGCAAATACAAGAGGATTTTGCGCAATTAATTTCCCTAACTCGCCGCCTTTTCCTTCAACCGAGTTAACGCCCATTCGCATGAATTTTCTGAAACTTGATAGTCAACGTAAGTGTACTGATTTGGCAGTGTCGAACGACATGCAGTGTTTGTTTCTCTTGTTTGCTGTGCTGCTTTTTCACGCCGAGCAACAACCTGCTACTCATTCTCACTTGATTGTCACAAACCTCGTGAACGCTGGACATTTATTGTTTTGCACGGACGGTCAGAAAGAGGAATAAAAAAGCTAAACAATGGTGCAAACCTCATCTTCTTAGCTCTTATTCAGCCTGAGATATAGCAAATTCAAAAAAATTAGGAAACTTTCTCAGAATTCAAAACTTTCGCGCAATTCACCGATAATAATTATGTTCAAACATTGGGGTCATCGGGTTAGAATTGATATATCTTTACCAAATGTCAACCGATTTTCAAACTTTTTGGTTTATTTTGTTCCTCTGACATCCCTTTACAACTTTGCCGCTGACAAAAGTGGGGTTACTGCTGAAAATATTTTGCTAGAGGGCTATAAAAATATTTTGGGGGAGAGGGTGATATTTTAGGCCGTAAAGTGGACTCTACCCCCAACTTTTTTGTTTTGCATGGACGGTTAGAAAGAGGAATAAACGATCTAAACAGTGGTGCAAACCTCATCTTTTTAGCTCCTACATAGCCTGAGATATAGCAAATTTAAAACATTACAGCAATCATTTCTGAAGAACGCTTTTCCGAAAATTAAATCCCAAGTACGGTGACGCGTCTGAAAATTTAATCCCCAATTGAGGGGTTAAATTTTAAGAAATAGGGTTTGAGGGTAGGAAGGAGTAAATATATATAATAACGGGGGGCAGGGCATTGGGAGAGGGAAGGGAGATTTGGGAGGAGGAAAGTGGGTTGTACGGGTTTTGAGCAGCGTTGTATAGGTTTTGGAACGGGGTTTGTGGCCGTAGGTTTGGGAACGGGATTTGGGGCGGTGGGGTAGGGCGGAGCGATGATGGTTTGGGGCCGGGGCGATTGGGAAAGGGATGTTGAGAGGAATGGGGAGAGGGAAAAGGGATGGGGAGAGGGAAAGAGAACGGGGGTTTGGGGCCGGGGCCGGAATGGGTTGGGGTCGTGGCGATTGGGAGGGGGATGGGTAGAGGGAAGGAGATGGGGAAAGGGAAGGGGAAAGGTGATTTGGGGCCAGGGCGGGAATGGGTTGGGGCCTGGGCGATTGGGAGAGGGATGGGGTGAGGGAAGGGACGAGGTTTTGCTGCAATTAAGACGCCGTTAAACGCTCCGTTGATTTTAATACATTTTTGATTAAACAATATTTGGTTGTCAATGACAACAGCGTCTTGCAATACCCGCCGTGTTGCGGACGGACAGACGCGACAGACATCGAGAATTATATAATAAGATAGCACAGCAAATAATGGCAAGCTCAAATGGACACCTATGCCACTTAACAACTGATCTCAGGTTGATTGAATGGTTGATTGGTTCAGGTTGATTGGTTGATCAGGTTGTGGAAATTGTTGTTTTTGCCAAAAAGATTAAGTAAAGAGTATTTGCTACGAATATTCAACACTCACATACACAAACATTCAGAAATGCATAAGTGCATCACTTTACCTCAGGCTAGCTGGTTCATATGTCTTTGGAGTCTCCTTATGCAGTCGACAATAAGCCAGCTGCAGAGCCATCTGAATAACAAAAATGTTAAACAATAAGCTAACTAGGAGTCCAGCAAATGTGCAAATATTTGTGAATAATGTCAATTAAGTAGGAATACAAATATCCTAGATTCACAAAGAGCAGAATAACAGTTCTATGGGCATAGGTAGGGAGGCTAGGGTCTTGCATCAAATTTAGTGTAATAATGGATTTATTTCAACTCAACAGTGTTTGCACACAACATACAAGAGTACATTATAATAAAAGCTCTGTGGAACTCGTTGCCGAGCGATGTTATTAATGCGAAGTCCGTCGGCTGTTTTGAGAAGCTCCTAAAGACACACTTATTTAACATCTCTTATAAGTATTATTATTATTATTATCCAGGACAATTTATATAGCACTGTACGCATGGTTTAAAATCCAAAATCAAAAGCGCTTTGACACCGCTGACATGTCAATGAAGGTTAGAAGGTGGCGATGTTAAAATCCACTGTGATGATGGAAAGAACTTTGCTGCCGTGAAGAAGTCCGGCGCAAAGTCCTTTAGAAGCGGTCCTTCAAGGAAAACTGTAGCCCCATTGACGTGCCAACGAGGAGCGGAAGATGATGTTGAAAATCCGCGAGTTGGTAGTAGGAGTTTCTCCATGCGGATATAACCACCGGAAAAGTTCCTGGAGAAGCGGTCTTCCGCAAGAAGATAGTTCCGTCATCGAAATCGGCAAATCCGGCGAAGATGGAAAATCCAGCATAGTCCGGAATGACAGCCAACCGCAGACCCGCCGAATTTTCACGCGGCAGCCGATGCGGCTGACTTTGGCGCACACCCGACGGACGGCGACTGACTTGAACTTCCAGGACGACGTGGAAAGGTAGAGGACAGCACGAGACACGTCGGAACCGAAGAGCGAAACGCCGTCCTCGCGAAGATGAAGGCTCGAGCGAAGTCCGGAACAAACCGTCGATCAGCGCATGGCGCTATAACAATAGCCAACATGGCGACGTCCTGCATAAAGCGGTGAAGATCGGCTCGAGGCTTCCGAAACGACGCGAAACAGAAGAGGACGGCTGAAACTCCTCAGAAGACCGACGGACTCGAAAAAATCCTCATCTCCGGCGCAAGATTCACGCACGGAGCGTCAGAAATTGCGTCGAACGACGACGAAACGTGGCATGCACAAAACGCATGCAAGGCAGCCATAGATAGGCGCCATAGACTAGTGACTCCTTAGATAGATAGATAAGTGACTCCTTTGTAAAGAGCTCTTGACTTTAGCTCCAGTTATGTTACTGCACTATATAAATTGTCATAGATAATAATAACTGCCCTTCGGATATTGACCATTGCCTGGCTGATCCCACACCTTTCCTATAGCTATTTTAAGAGAGGCTGAGCGCCTAAGAATAAGCAGCTACTGTTGTGCTGCTTTCCAAGGCGCTATAGAAATCCACGAGATTTTACTTTACTTTACTTTACTTACTTAATAATAATAATAATAATAATAATAATAAAAGTATTAAAAGAACATAATAGTGCCTTAATTAATGAAATAACTGAAAATAGTGTTGGGAAAAGAAAAACTAATGATAGGCTACATTGTTTTCCATCCAAAGTAATGTCAACAAATCTGGATCATAATCCTAGATTGTTCGGATAAACAAGTAACAAAGTAAAGAATAATTTCTCATTAATTATAGCAATAAACACTGTGTATGTATATCCAAAAATATCAAATTTAATCAAGTTGAAAAAAGATACCAAAAGGGAAAAAATTTTCCACAAGAAGGTAATTAGTTGCAATAGCTAGAAGTTGGTGATTCTACATAACCAGCATAAATGAATAAAATGAATATCATTACCAGCACAAATAAATAAAAAAGCTTGAAATCTAAAATATGTATTATTCATAATTTTAATAATTCATAAAGTAATCGAGTTGACATTCAGTTGGTGTTATTCTGGTTAATTATAAGGTAACGTTTAAGGTTTTTCTTAATACTGTTTAAACAAGTTACATTAATTAGAGAGGAGATATGAGGCGACTGCTTATGATAGCAGTTAGAAGGTATTTAAGCAGACAAATTTATTAATTAAGGGTAAAAATAGGATAAAATATAAAATGAATACACAAATTAGTAACTGTGAGATATAATAAAATATATAGTTTTAATTTTAAACTCATTTAGATTAGTTAGGTTTTTTAGTTGTATGGGGAGGCTATTACAAATACGAGGGCCAAAGAATCGTGTGGTAAAAAGTCTAGTATTAGTATGGGCAAAAGGAATAGTGAGTTTAATATTATTTTTTGTATTATGGGTATAGAGTTGATTAATATAAGTAAAAAAGTTGGTTTTATAATAACTTAGGGGTAATAGGTTATTAAAGCATTTAAACATAAAAATGACAGTTTGGTGTTTGTGAATATTGATAATATAAAGCAGATTTAAACTTTTATTTAGAACAGATGCACTAGAAAACTGGTTGGCATTAGCCATCAATCTAATGATTTTATTTTGAAGCTTTTGGATTTAATCTAGAGTAGTATATAGTGAATTCCCCAAACAATGTTGCAAAGAACAGATAGGGGTACATCAGAGTAAAATATAAGTTTTTTAGAGCTTGTTTGTTAATAAATTTTAAAATATGTCGAATAATATTAAGGCTTTTAGCTATTTTTTGGGCTATAAATTCAGCATGTTCTTTCCTATTTAAGTTTTGATCTATTATTAATCCAAGAAATTTGGTAGATGTCTTCTGAGTGAGGTAAATATTATTTATCTGGATTTTATGGATAATGTTAGGTAGTGTTCTACATTTAGGGTGAAAAATAATTAAATTTGATTTATTTATAATTAATAAAAGTTTATTTGCAATAAACCATCTGAGATTTTTTAAAATTCTTCTTTAATTATTGATATTAGTTCATTTATATCTGTATGGTTAGCAATAATATTGGTGTCATCTGCAAACAGAAAGAAACATTAGGAAGGTCATTAATAAAAAGAATAAAAAGTAGAGGACCTAGAATGGAACCTTAGGGACACCAAATTTAATATTCAAGAATGAGGAATTTATAGAATTAACATGGGTAAATTGAATTTGATTAATGAGATAGCTAGTAAACCATTTGTTAGATACACCATTTACTGTATACCATAATAATTAAATTTGTGGAGAAGCATTTTATATTTTATAAATATAAATATTATATATAAATATTATAAATATTTTGTGGAGAAGTCAAAATAAATCTCAGCACTATAGGATACTAGATTGGAAGGGTACAACAGTGGTTCTCACCCAGGGCAGACCATCCATAACAAAATAAATTTTATTATTATTATTTATTATTATTTAAAATCTATGTTTATACTGTAAAAACATAAATTGCTAAAGTTTTATAATCGAAACATAAAGTCTTAAAATAAACCCATTTAATAAAACAAAAACATATTTACTGCTACAATTCGCACCTATCTTGCGAGGACTATCTGTTTTTCTTTAAAATGTTTATACATGTTTGTTTCCTTGCATACCCTTGGCAGCAGTTGGTGTAAACCTAGGCAAATGTTTACCACTGGTTGAGAATTGCTGCCCTAAAGTACTTACTTACTAACCTGTATCATGACATAATGTACAGTACACTAAGAAGGTGATTTCTACCCTATATTTGAGACTATCATGGGAACTGCATACTCTAGTCAATTACTGAGAAGTTTGTAATTATAAAAACATTACATATTTGGTTAATTACACAGGCAACAGCAAATTTATTGTCTAAGTTTTCCTAACAGATTTAGGACAATTTTATTGTGCTAAATCCAAAAATGACATAGGTTTTGCTCAATCAGGTAATTGATATTATCACTACATGATGTTTTTTACATTTACATGTATTTTCTATTGACACAGTGCAAACTTCATTCATATTTATTATTAAAAAACAAATTAAAAAGAGCTTATATACATTAATTTTTTAACTAACTGATTGAGTTTTATCTGCAAGATACGAAATTGATTCAGCCAGAAGATCTTGCCTGATGTATTTTGCTACATCTGCCGCAAATACAACACTGCTCGTAACAGGAATCCAATAAAAGATTTTACAAAGCCAACTTAACATGTTTATTTTGGTATAAAGCTTGGTGACCAGGATAAAGTTTATGCTGCACTTAATAAAAAGACAGAATCACTCCAATCATAGAAAAACTCATTCATGAAAATCAAACAGGATTTAGAAAGGGCAAAGGCACAAGAGAGGCTATCTTACAACAGGAAACTGTATGTGAAAGAAATCTAGACATGAATAAAGATACCTACATATGCTTCATAGACTTTCAATTTCAACAAGCTTTTAATAAAGTGAAACATAACAAATTAAGGGAAGTCATGAAACTAGCAGGGATACCAGACTTGGAAAGAAAGCTGATAGAACACCTGTATTGGAATGAAGAAGCTTGTGTCAGGACTAAATCAGGAGAAACAATATATTTTAAAATCCAAAGAGCGGTAAAACAGGGATACATATTGTCACCCATCCTATTTAATATCTTTAGTGAACACTTACTATCAGAAGCCCTGAATGGATTATCAGGAGTTAAAATAGGACATGATATAAACAACATAAGATATGCAGATGACACCACTTTATTAACTGAAAATGAAGAAGACTTGAAGACCCGGGTGATGAACATAGCTAACATGGGTACAGAATACAGAATGAAACTAAACTTGAAAGACAAGTCATGATAGTCAGCAAAAAAACTCAAAAGAAGTGCAACATCGTCATCGACAACGTACAGCTACAGCAGGTGGAAGGTTATAAGTACCTTGGGAGTTACATCACAGACAATGGATGAAATGAGGAGATCAAAATGAGAATAGGTATGGTCAAGGAAGCAGTGGCAGTTCCACCATGTTGATGACTGGGGATGCATCCACCACCACTGGAGTTTTTTTGCTTGTCAATATATTTTTTTCAAGCTTTTAAAATCTGTACATTCAGTGGACTTAATACTGCAGATGACCTTTTTAGCTTGTCAACCTACAGTAGTATTCAGGTAAGTTTGCAAAAAATCTAAAGAAAACTACTGCAAATGACGTTTTGTTTTTTGCTTGTCAGCCTTTTCTGGCAAGGTTTATTAACACCTAGTGGGCAAAAACACTAAGAATTACCTTTTTTCTCTCATTTCTTTTTTTCTCAACTTTACATCCCCCTCCAACTTCCTATAATTTTTTTTCATTCCCACCCCACCAAGAATTCCTGGAACTGCCACTGCAAGAAAGCCTTTTGGAATATGAAAGAGCTCATGAAAAGAGATCTCAACATCAAGTGCAAGAAGAGGCTCATCCAATGCTACATCTTCCCAGTGCTGACTTATGGATGTGAAACCTTGAAAATAAACAGGAAGATTATGAAAAAAATTGCAGCGTTTGAATTATGGTGTTACAGAAGGATCTTGAGAATCAGTTGGATGGACAAGGTAACAAACAAAAGAGTCCTAGAAAGAAGCAAAATAACAGCAATGTGGAAACAGAAAATAATAAGAAATAAAATGTCCAACATTGGTCATATCATGAGAGGTTCGGCTGGAGACCTGCCTCTGATAATAATGGAAGGTAGAATAGAAGGAATAAGGGAAGGGGGTGACTGAGAAGAAGCTGGACGGATGACATCTTTGACTGGACAGGCACAAAGAATTATGGAGCCCTAAAAAGAGCGGCAAAAGATAGAGAGAAATGGAGGAAAATGACTGTCAGCCATCTGATAGATGACGACACATCAAGAAGAATGGTTGTTAATGCACTGAATGGGGGTACATTACCCGGTACAATTCACAATCTCACACCATCAGTTACTGATGCTGCAATAAAAACATCTAAGATATGTCTACAGTACCTGCATGTACCCATCTGGACTGAGTCGACACTTTTTCATGAAACCCTTTCCATACCTGCAGTGTAATATCTGAAGGTCGATGTCACTAGACTGCAACAAGCAACAAAGCAATTACACTAGATTTAAAAGTGAAATGTCAAGCATTGAATTCCATACCTGGCCATTTTAAGAAGGTGTATTTATTTATTTATTTATTTATCGACAATTTATATAGTGCAGTAGACAAGGCTAAGGCCTACAACAAGAGTGCTTAACACAGTTCATATCCAATATTAAATAAATGTGTCTTCAAATTTCTAATGAAAAGTCCAGCTGAGACTGCTCCAGTCACATTGTCTGGAAGAGAGTTCCACAGGGCGGGATTCCCCCACGTGAATGATCTTTCCCCAAACTTAGGGGTCTTGGACGGGGGAGGGTTCAACAACTGCACTCTCCGACTGGACCTGAGAACCGATCTCCTCTTGATCACAGTCGATCTTCGTACAAGCACAGTTAGATAATCAGGACAGAGTGGATCGTGTAAAGCCCCCAAAACGTAAGCCAACAGAGCTTGTAGATAATGCGCTGTGGAACATGGAGCTAGTGGAGTTGACCTCTAAGGAGAGGAGTGACGTGGTCACCCCAGCGACAGCCGAAAATCACTCGTGCAGCCTGGCTCAGCACTGATTGTAGACGGTTCAGTCTAGTATCCAGAAGTCCAAGAAGCACACCGTTACAGTAATCAATTCGTGTCAGTACCAGGGCCAGCACTAGCTTGACAGCCGCGCTCACTGGCAGGTACCGTCGAATTGACCACACTCTCCGCAGTTGGTAGTGGCAGGAGCGTATCAGATTGCTAACGTGCGAATCAAAGGATAGAGTCTCATCTACGAGCACTCCCAGAAGACGTAAGCTCTAGGAGGGAGCAATGGCTGCATCTCCCACCACAAACGGGGCATGATTTAGCAGATGCCTTCTCCTGGGGGTGCTCATCCACAAAAATTCAGTCTTGGCCGGATTCAGTGCGAGCCGATTCTCTTCCGTCCATGTAACAATAGCTGCTATACAGTCAGTGAAACGAATCCGTAGTCGCTCCACTTCCGAGGGTAAGCATGAGGAGTAGATCTGTCCATCGTCTGCATAACTATGCGGCGTAAGACCGAAAGCTTTGATGATGCGATGGACATCCGCTGTATACAGCATGAATAGCAAGGGGCCTAAGACTGATCCTTGTGGCACACCATGTTGGACTCGACACTCCGAAGACATTTGATTGTTCCACCACACTGCCTTTGTTCCATCGGCTAGATAGCTCTTGATCCAGAGAAGTGGAAGGTCGTCGAGACCGTAATATATCTCCAGTCGCCGGGTGAGGATCTGGTTATCCACCGTATCAAACGCTGCCGAAAGATCGAGTAGGCAGAGAAGCGCTACCTGTCCGTTCGAAGTCGCATCCACCAGGTCATTAAGGATTTTTAAAATGGCAGTCTCTGTAGGGTGTCCTCGACGATAGGCAGACTGCTCTGTAGGCATTAGACCATTCTCGCACAGATGTCCCACCAGCCGCTTGTTTACGAGTTTCTCCAGCAGCTTAGAGAGAAAAGGTAAATTGGATACCGGTCTGTAGTTGTTGAAGTTTGATGGATCCAGTCCCGATTTCTTCAGGTGAGGGACTACAATCCACCACGCCAATGCCTCCACGTAGATGGAAATTCGCTAGTTTCTAATGAAGCCATCATGAGCGTCGTCAGAAATGGTGCCAGCTCCGTGATAGATTCCTTCAAGAGCCACGTAGGGAGTGGGTCAGTGGAGCAGTGCTTGTTCGGGGACGATCGCACCACTGCCATCACCTCCTCAAGCGTTGGGGCAGAAAATGCCGTGAGATGTGGGCCGTCGTAAGAAGAGAAAGTCGCCGGGCCCGCCGTTCCTCGAATTCTACTGATCTTTTCCTTGATGTGTCGGTGATAGTGCTCTGCATTAAATTTGTATTTGTGGCACAGCACTCGATTTATGCAGGCATATCATACAGATTTTTCTGTATGTGGGCACAGCAGCCTTAGTTGTCTTATGATAAGCAATCACTAAACTGATCAAATTTCAGATTGCAATTTATAGCCCTTTACAAGGTTTTACCGTTTGTTAGAAAGGAATGTCAAGCCAGCAACTTACAGCTATAGGTACATTCCAAACGGTTCCAATGTAGGCATATGAAAAATATACAAATATTTTTCAAGTATCTTTAATTTTTAATATTTTAAAACATAAAAGAAACGATGGATGAAGAGCAGCACAATTTATCAAGTCTTTGTCATAAGACAGCTACTGGGAAAAACAATTGAAGCAAACAAGAGCTGTTATATTAACTTCATCGATTACAAACAGGCCTGAATGAAAGAAAGGAAACTACCATACAAGGCACTATGTGCTCAAACAGAAGGAAATAAAGGAAGAAGAAGACCCAGGAAAAAGTGGACGGACAACATCAGAGAAGATATGAATATGAAAGGAATTTCAATCATAAAAGGAAGATGATTAACAGAAGATAGAACTTATTGGAAACATTTTGTGTATAGCTATTGCTGCCACAGAGTTGGCAGAGAGCAAGATGATGATGATGATCTTTACAGGTAATTTTATTTAAGTTGTATAATTTGACCACCTTCATTGGTGAAACAATGCTGCATCTATGCTAACTAGTATTTTATCTATCATCAATGTGTGACCTATTTTCTACTTCAGGTATAAATGCCTATTGACATCCATTTATCAATAATGGTAAAGGTCTCACTTATGCCATTCAAGACTTGCATATTAAGATTATTTTGTCAAGGATACAGCTTCTAAATTCCTCAGAAATTCTGGAGATGGCTTACGACCAGTGTGTCCTGAAAATCTAACTGAAATTTGCCAGTGTCTACAGCCAAATTGAAATAGAACACTGATCCAGATATCATGCAGATATCAGAAGGAAAGGAACAGTGTGATTGGCTGAAACCACTGTTGTTACGAGACCTCCATTTCATCGTTTGTTTTCTCTGCACAAGGAGTTCAGCCATCAATTACTTTGGCCACATAATGAGAAAAAGCAGACAGCATAGAAGGATCTGTGATGAAAGGATTAGTAGAAGGCAAAAGAAAGCATTGCTCACCAAAATTATCTCAACTAGATAGCATCATTATGAGGAATGGTCTTTTTGCATTTGACCTTCTACATGCAGTACAAAAGAGAAAACTATGGAAGCTGTTTGCACAGCCAACCGCATCATAGTTTCCGGTAGCGCCATTTTGGCTGCTCGCACGTGTCTGTGCAGGCTTTGAAATATCGCCGTTCTTGGCGGTTTTACCAACGTCTTGCGCTTATTTCTTTCTGCTAATCGCATGGATTGTCGCCTAGCCATCGTTTTTGAAGTGGTTGCCGATCGTCCTTGCGTTTTCTTCTCTTCTCTGAACTAATCGGATTTATGTCGCCTGTATCGGCGTGGTTAGCCCGCCATTTTATCTAAGCCACCAGCCCGTCGACGGCGCCTGCTGGCTATAAAGGGCATAGACTGTTCCAATTCACACTCAGAATTCCATCTTCAGTCGGTTCCCATCAAGTTCGGCAATGGATTACTGCCTCGCAGATGACCGCCATCAAGAATTCGCCGCCTGATTTTCGCCACGCAGAGAATTTTTCTTAGCATCCATGTGGTCCTTCAACATCCTTTCTGCATTTTCGCTGACTCTTCGACGGAACGTCTCCTTGCGGAAGACCGCCTTCTGAAGGGCTCACTGTCCGATTTCAACACAGCAACGATCTCTTTCGTGCCATCTGTGCGGATTTTCCCTCAAGACCAACATCTTTTGTTCCATGTTGTCAGCATTGTTGGCAGCGCCGTTGACGCCTCTGACTTTGGCCTTCGCCATGCTACAACACTATAGAAGTTGTCAAGTACCATAACCATAACCATAGTGACAATGGTGAGTGACATGACAAAGATTGCAGATTGCTTTACTTAAATGTGAGGCAACTTACAATTTCCTTAAACGACTGGAAGGCAGCTGCAATTGAATCTTCCATATCAGTGAAATTCCAAAGCAATCTAAAGATACAAACAAAGACAGATTTTTCAACTGCAACAAGACCGAAAAAAATTATACATATGAACATGCATGGGAGTCTGCTTTGTGTTCAGTAGTGCCTAGCATTATTGTATGGGCAGTATGATTGTCGACAGAATTGATATACCATAGGCCTATCTAGTATTAATTATTAAAGCTTCTGGTCACTTGATAATAAATAACAATTAAAACCTTTAAGGTATGTACCACAGCCCACGATCCAATATTAAGCCTATTCAAAATTTCTGCAACTGGAGCTCTAGAGATTCAAAATTGTGGAGTTAGAACAGCCTGAATTAATATTCACTTATCGTGAAATTGGTCAATTGAGCTGGAGTATCTAATAATAAGACCTTGGTTTTTGATGAATTAAGAAGAAGCTTATTAGAGTCCATCCATAAATTAATATTAGAGAAGGCAGTGAATAAAGTCTCAAGGGATGAGTTTGAAAAGGAGTGATCAAAAGAATATCATCAGCATAAAGACCAAAGGCCACTTGAAGTTCATCAAGAAGCGAACCCAAGGGTTGTATAGAAAGTAAATAATAGAGGTCAAAGGACCGAACCTTGAGGGACAGATCACTGGGAGTTGAGAAATTCTCATTTATTATCACTGACTGAGTGCGGGGATGTTAATATGAAGAAAACCAATGTAAAGTGATGTCAGAGAATCCAAACCAATGTGCAAGACGATGAAGAATAGAATGATCAACAGCATCAAATGCAACAGATAGGTCAAGAAGTAAAAGAGCAGTACCGTAACTTTCCCAGCATCAATAGCTGTTGGCATGAACTGCCAATAGAGCCGTTGTGGTGGAATTATACTTTCCGCAAGCAAACTGGAAAGGGAGGTAGTGCGAACTAGAACACAAATGAGCATGTATTTGCTTACCAACTAATCTTTCAAGAATTTTCAATAAGAAATTAAAATTAGATATAGGCCTATACCGGTAGTTAGACAAGTCATCAGGAGAGAAGGCTGTTTAAGTAGTGGGTGAACAATAGCATGGGTGAATGAAAATGAAAAACATCCTTCAAGCAATGAGGTGTGTTATTATTGGGCCCAAGCAGGGCGCGATTTGTGGGGGGGGGGCAAGGGGGAATCTTCCCACCCACTGCCCAACTGCATCCCCCTATTGCTACATCCCCCACCACTACATCCCCCCACTGCTACAGTTTCCAACAACTACATCCCCCCAAGCTCGACATATTCCCCCCACTGCTCCAGGTCACAAATCGCACCCTGGGCCCAAGACATCAAAACAATCTTTGAGAATTCGATAACAACTAGACGGTGATGTAAAGATTATCTGGCAAACTTCATTAAGCATAGTAGGTTTAAATGCAAGAAAAGGAGCTGGTAGGAATTTTGGAAAAGAGAAATCCGTTGAAGAACTGAAATATAAGGCAGATGGTGGATATTTTATTGAAAAAAACGACAGAAAATATCTGGGAGTGATGATAAAGAGAAGAAACCAGGTGTAACATTTGACTTTTCCCTATGAAGAATGCCATTTAAAGATTTCCAAAGTAAGTAAGTAAGTAAAATCTCGTTAACTTCTATAGCGCTTTCAAAAGATGCACCGAAGTAGCTCCTTATTCCTATGAGCTTAATCTCAAAAATGAAGTAGCTATAGCCAAAGGTGGGGTCATTCATGTCGGGTCACTTAAATCAAAAGGACGAGTGGGTAGGACGTTGCAGCTATGGAGGAAATGAGTTTTTGAAGAGAAATGATTTTAGTTTAGAAAGAAAAACATGAGGAGATGTTGCAAGAAGGGGAGAAAATTGTGACTCAGAGTTTATTTGGCTTTGATGTAGACAGTGGAGGGATATAAAGTAGATGAGGATTAAAAAATTTTGCATGACAAGATTAGTTAAATAGTTGGACCTGGTTAAAAATCAATTTACAGACAATTTTGCATTGGTCTCTGTATAAGCAAACTGCGAACGGTGGCCTCTCCCCTTTCAATTCCCCTTTCTCTCCCTCTCCTTCTTCCCTCCCTCTCCCCTACTCTCCTATCTCTCACTCTCCTTCTCTGCCTTTCTCTCCTCCTTCCCTCCCTATTTCAATCGACAGCTCAATTCACCACCAATTAAAATATTTGAATTAAAATGCGGATCAATCAACAGATGATGCTGTTTTCAATCAAAACACATATCAAATGAGTAATTTGACCACTAATCAACAGATGGCGCTGATTTTACTTAGGAATATTGCAGCAGCTCAATTGGGTAACTCGACCGCTAATCAACAGATGATGCTGTTTTGTAAAAACGTGTTTTTTGAAGAAAAATCACATTTTTAAAAGAAAAAACATGATTTTGAACTTAGAAACAGGCGCGTATTCGAATGGAAGGTCGTGTAAAGATTTCAAAGCAATCTGTGAAGAATTTCATAGATTTAAGATCAGGAACAAATGACATTTACATTTTTATTTATATAATAATAATGTGATTTTAAGTGGTTTAGGAGGCTAAGTAAGCCTGTATAGATATTATTAGGTTTAGTTTGCAGGCTATATATCTTGTATTTGTGTAGGCTACCATAATAAGTTTCTATTCTAATTCTACTATAATAAGTTTCTATCATATTATTTGGTGGCTATGTACTAAGTTGGCAATTAATAAGTAAAATGATGATTGAACAAGTGTTATGCCTAATATTATTAGTGAACTTCTGAAGCGCCATTTTAGTAGTGCACTTGGCATCAATAGATTGTCGCTCATTGGTTTGAATCGTAATCCTCCACTATCAAATAAGTCAGTCTGATTTTCAAGTCCCGGTTATGACGGATAGGCAATAGAGAACAGGTAGGTTTTGAGTCTTGACCGAAATGTCACAAGAGATTCAGCGGAGCAGATCAATGATGGGAGTGAATTCCATATTCTCAGCCCAGCCACTGAAAATGCACTCTTACCAAGAGTGGTGTGAGTTTGCGGTATCTACAGAATTAATGTATCTGAAAATCTGATTGCATATCTACTGGAGATATGATGGATGGTTTGAGTGTAGCAGCCTGTGGACCATTGAGCAGATTTTATTAAAGTCAATTCATTGTCCAGTAACCAACGAAGTGATTTGAGCACAGGCTGTGATATGATCATATTTAGGGGTCTTGGTTATATCTTGAGCTATACTGTTAGAGAGTTTCGTATTCTTTTAAAGATGTTGAAGAGAGGATTTTGAGATACCAGCGGTCCTTGCACAGAGAGTAACAGTAAGCCTATATGGTTCATTCTTGCAGAGGACAATGGACACATTGGCAGAGATTGAGATTTTCTGTGTTGAAAAAATCATAAGGACCCCAAAAGCTGACTACTGGTGTGCATGAAAGGTCTCAGGAAATGTGTTTTTCTCAAATTTTACAAAGCATTACCAAAATAAAATTGGAATTTTAGAGGGATCCCATGCACCAAAAGTTTGAGAACTGTTGCAGATTGCTCAGTGTCTACCTTCAGAGCGGGCGTTGATCTACCGGTACATTCTATACTCATAAAAATCTTTAGACATGAGATGATGACCTCTTGGGCGAAGATAACTTCCTTGGAGGTCTCGCAAGATCTCGAACGACATCTCCGTTCTCGTATCTCTCATTCATCATCGCATATTCGTTCAGTGTAACTAAAATCTGTAGAAAAAGCATGTAAATTAGGCACAATTAACCTTCACACCGGTGGTGGCATGAGAGACTAGTGGATATCCGGAGCCAAGTCAATTTAGATTGCTCCATCATCAGGTGTATGCCTGGTAATGACAATATAAAGTCGCTGAGTCAAATTGAATGCCCCACCTGGTGGATACCTGGCTCAACCGCCTCTTCTGCAAGCCACTGCACATTGCTAATGGAGTGATTGCTCCCTCAGTTTTCCAAAATTTTTCTGAGACTGGACAAAATATTTGCAAGCACTTTTAGGTACCTGTAGGGGTCCATTTACACACATTTTGACATATTTGGTAGGTTTTTTCCTCCAGGGTAACCCCTGTGAAACATTACCATTTTGCTGAAGGTACCAGGGTGGAAACTAGGACTCCTGAATTTTCCCTTACTGAATGTTTTTCTTAATTACAATCAATTTATTTAAACTTGACCTTAAATCTAGGATAGGAGAGGACCCAATAGAAGCAATTATGGGCAATCTAAATGTAGCAGAGCACAGAGGTCCTCAAACTTTTTGGATTGCATACCCCACCCCTACTTTGTTCTAAGCATGGCTTGCAGACCATATTATTTAATAAGTAAATGTTACAGCTCATATTTAATTAAAATAACAGGCAGAGTGAGGCAGACTATTCCCACAACACCAGTTGGCTAATTACGCTAGCCTTATGATGACTTGCTTTGATGCAGACAATCATAATAAACAACTAAACACAGAATAAATGTTGATTGATTGAACACACTTATTTTCCAGAATCAGCTCCTCTGTCAAATTATCTCAAATATAATTACTGTTAACTTAATGAGATGGAAGCAGTGGTGGATTTTCATTTTTTAGGCTCCGGTGCACGTTATTCTAAAAGTTACAGATCAAGTAAGAAAAAATGGCAAGATGACCTTTTTTGCTTGTCAAGTTTTTTACACTTTTCTTGGAAACTTTTGGAAGCGCAGAAGAGTTACAGATCAAGAGTATGAGTAATAGTGGCGATAACCTTTTTTCTTTTTTCCAGACACGTTACGTGACAAATGGTTGCATTTCGGAAAATAAAGTTGTTTAAACAGATAAATCGTTAAAAATTCATTAAAAATATTGTTAACAGAAAAGGTGGGCCCTACATTTTTATTTTGCTGGTGGGCTTGGTACAAATGTATTATTTGTACCGTGGTAAATCCATCACTAGATGGAAGTGCTTGCTTTTTTGGCAAAAATTGTCAATTCTTGGCTGTGTTTTTGACAAGCACACACAAGTAACTTTCAATGACAAGGCTGGATCTATACTTTGTCTTCACATTAGTAAATATTGGAAACGCTGTCTCACACAAATATGTTGTCACAAACGATAACAAACTCATGACTGCCTTGAAATACAAAGACAAAACGGATACTCAGAAGCTACACTGCCGCCTCCATACCACCTTCGGGATCAGTGGCGCAGCTCTCGATTGGATCCGGAATTATCTGTCAGATCGTAGCCAGTCGGTCACTTGGATGGGACATAGGTCTGCATCACGACGGGTGAGTTGTGGGGTACCTCAAGGGTCAGTCCTGGGGCCGCTTTTGTTTATTCTTTATGTGGCTGATATCTGTTGTGTCATTGAAGGGTGTGGGACTTCCCTTATGCCTATGCTGATGACGTGCAGATGTTCACCTCCTGTCTCCCAACCGATACAGATGAGGCCACTCACCGCATCTCTACCTGTATCTTTCTAGTTCGACGATGGGCTGATGTTAATCGGTTGGCGCTTAATCCAAGCAAAACAGAACTACTTTGGTTTAGTAGTCCATGCGAAAGCATCTAATTCCTCGTGAGTCGGTTTGGGTGGATGATGTGAAATAGTCCCCAAAACTGAACTGCGACTCCTGGGAGTGCTGATCGACGAGACTCTCTCGTTCTCGGTCACATTGCGAATGTCTCCAGGCTTGGATTTTTTCATTTGAGAAGGATAAAAGCTATCCGCCAATATCTCCCCATATCAGATACAATCAAATTGGTCCGTGCGCTGGTATTGTCGCTGCGCATTGATTATTGCAATAGCGTCTTGCTGGGACTGCCTATGCTGAGACTCAATTGCCTTCAATCGGTGATCAATGTTGCGGTGGTCGACTGATATTTGGTCTGAAGTGGAATGCTCATGTCGCAGCCACTGAAAGACCAACTTCATTGGCTTAAGATTCCTGAGCGGATTGTTCTGAAACGGTGCTGGCTCACGTTTTGGACTCTGTACGACCCGCACTGCCCCACCTATCTACGTGACCTGATACAACCTGCTCCATCAGCGCAACGGCGCTCACAGCTCCGGTCGAGGATTCGCAATCCGCTGCTGGTCCCTCCTCCGGCAAAGGCTATAGTCTTCGGGGACAGATCCTTTTGGAGAGGTAATCCAGTGCTGTGGAACACCTTACCGAAAGAGGTCACTATGGAGACCACGCCCGGAGCGTTTCTAAAGAGTATTAAGACGCATCTGTTCAGAATTTCTTTTTGTTGTTAGGTTCCTTTGACTTTAGCCTTAGTTATGCCTACGGCGCCGAATAAATTGTCCAGTATAAATAAAATAAATAAATAAATACACTCAGCCAAAAAGATGAAAGTGATTGTTGTTTAAACCAATTTTTAAGACTGCGATCACATGACAGATCAGCTAATTCCTACTGTTCTTGTCCAGTTTGGGAACCTCTGCAGCAGCACAGCCACAAACCCACTTTGGACCAACAATTTCAATTAGAGGTTTAATCAATCAATCAAAAAACTTCTATGACACCACTATCATAATGCCTGAAATATGAAAATAGCAGTTAAGAAAATCTAGAATGAGCTCTATTATTCTTCATATCTTTTAAAATTGTCAATTTTTCGTAATAATAACTTTTAATTTATAACCTTGCACAATCAGTTTTTTTTGCTTTTTTATATATAAAATCCAGAATAAAATGCTATTTATATGAAACTGTTCTCTGTTTCGACTGACCAGATAGTGCTATAAGTTCACCAACTAAATCGTGCCAAAGCGCCGAAAAAATCGCACCAACAAAATCACAACGACAAATTAGTGCCAACAAAATAGCACCGATAAAATAGTGTCGAACTAAGAACCGAGAGAGAACTCAACTTTAACTTTAACAGGTTTTTTCAAGTAATATTAAGTCAAAGCTAATTTAACTGTGAAAATGTCCTTTCATAATAATCAATAACGTAAAAGCAAATACTAAACGTCAATGCTAATGTAATTTTTAAAAACGGTCCTTTCAAAATATTCAATAACGTAAAACCAGCTAATAAACATAGTAAGGAATGTACTGTTTTTTACATGTGTTCCGTCAAATCACGCTATTACGTCGGCGCTATTTTGTCAGGATTTGTGGAGCTTTTTGTTGGCGCGATTTTGTCGGCGCTTTCTTTTTTGTTGGCGCTTGTCTTGCACTATTTTGACTGGACACCGGTGCTATATAAATCTGTTGCCTTCTCTGAGCTTGCAGGGCTTGCAGCGCACCCATTTGCCCCTGCATAGAAGATGACCCACGTGGGTATAAAAAGGCCATACGCCAGCACACAGGGCAGGCCTGGGCTGCTGGGCAGCACACGGTTTCTTCGGCTGCTGGGGTGTGCTTGCTCAATTTATTCTGTAAAGTAAAGAAAAGTAAAGTAAAATCTCGTGGATTTCTATAGCGCCTTGGAAAGCAGCACAACAGTAGCTGCTTATTCTTAGGCGCTCAGCCTCTCTTAAAATAGCTATAGGAAAGATGTGGGATCAGCCAGGCAATAGTCAATATCCGAAGGGCAGTGAGGCTAGGTTGTTACAGCTATGGCGGAAATGATTTAAGAAACAGGAAGGATTTAAGCTTAGACCTGAAGACTTGAGGAGATAGTGCAGGAATTATAGGAAACGGGCACTCAGATTTTATTGTTTGAAAGTGTCCAAGTGTGCGAAGGGAAGCTGGGATCGAGTTCCAGAGTTCAGGTGCAGCGTATGAGAAGGCACGGTTGCAAATTTTCAGGGATGATTGATTTAGCGGGCGTGACAGAGTGAGATGAGATGACGAGCGTGTGGGGGAGGGGAGGCTGAGGGGTTAATAGTGACCTAAGGTAGACAGGTTTTGATGACTGAAGTGAGCTATGTGTAAGTGTTATTATCTTATATTGGATACGTTCAGTTATTTTAAGCCAGTGTAATGATTTTAGTATGGGTGAAATATGGGAGAATTTAGGTGACTTAGTAACAGCACGAGCAAGTGCATTTTGTATTGATTGCAATTTGTTGATAGAGGCTTTGGGAAGGTTATAGTAGAGGAGTTACAATAATCTAATTTGGAGTGGACTATTGAGGTGGCAATTGTGGAGGCAGTTTTAGTATCTAGGCAAGGACGTGGCGGCGAAGGTCAAGAATATGAACATAGCAGGCTTTTGATAATTGGGAAATTTGTGATTCAAAGTTTAGAAAAGAATCAAATTTGAATCCTAGATTTCTAGCAGTTGGAACAGGGATTATTGTGGTGTCAGAAGCCAAAACTAGTTTAGGATTGTCAATTTTTTTGAGTTGTTGGGGTAGTCCAATTAAAAGAAACTCTGTCTTAGAAGGGTTAAGAGCGAGGAGATTAGATGACATCCAAGCAGAGATTGATGAGAATGCAGATTCAAGCTCAATAATAGAAGCATTGAATGAAAGAGGTGAGAAGGAAAGGAATAGCTGAGTGTCATCGGCATAGAGTTATGATTTAAATTAAGGGAATTGATTAAAGATGAGAGTGGTGTGGTGTAAAGGCTGAACAGTACAGGTCCAAGAACAGATCCTTGAGGCACTCCAAAATCTACAGTGTGAGATAGAGAAATATGGCTAAGACAGGACACTTGAAAAGACCGGGATTTAAGATAAGATGAAAACCAGTTGTGAGCTATTTAAGATATTCCAAACCAGAGAGAGAGAGTCGTTCGAGCAGAATTTTGTGATCTATAGTATCAAATGCAGCAGAGAGGTCGAGAAGACAAAGGCCAGTAACTTGTCGGAGACCAATTGCGGTTAAGAGTCTGTCATGAATGTAGGCGAGAACGGTTTCAGTTGAGTGATGTTTAATGTAGGCAGACTGATGAGCATTATATAGCGAGTTATTTGAAAGGTGTTCGGTCAGTCTAGAAAGCACAATTTTCTCAGTAAGTTTTGATAGAAGTGAAAGATTTGAGATGGGGCGATAGTTATTAAGATCTTCTCTGTCAAGACCAGGCTTTTTTAGGAGAGGAGTGACAAAAGAGTTTTTGAATGAAGATGGGAAAGTGCCTGAGGTAAGAGAGAGGTTAATGATTCTAGTTATGATAGGCGTAAGCAAGATGGCACACTGTTTGAGTAAAGAAGTAGGTATGGGATCTAGGTCACATTGTTTGTTTGGGAGAGAAAGTAGCAGTTTGGATACTTCTTCATCAGTTGCAGGAGTGAAGCTGGATAAATTGCATGGGGTTGTGGGGAGAAGGGTAATGAGGAGAGGTGGTTTGAGTAATGGTGAAAGACTTAAGGACACTGCGAATCTTAGAGATTTTTGCAGAGAAGAAATTAGCAAAAGATTCAGCAAGTTCTGACAGAGAAATGGATTGAGGAGAAGTTTTGATTCTTTGCGATGGAAAAGATCATTTACAGTTTTCCAGAGCTTACGTGGGTTTTGAGCTATTTGTTGAAATGATGTTAGAATAGTACTTCTTTTGGCAGATGTAAGGAGATTATGGTAGCGGTTGGTGGCGGAACGAAGATTTAAAAGGTCAGATGGAGAATGTGTTCTATGGTATGTTCGTTCAAGACGTCTGCGAAAATGACTTGAAAGAATGAATGAAAAGAGTTATACCAGGGTTTGCTGTTGTGTGATGAAATAGGTCTTGTGATTATAGGAGCATGTTTATCAAGAAGACCGGATAACACAGAATTGTATTTATTGATCAGTGACAGCAGAGAAGTGGGGTTAGTAATTAGTTCAGATGATTTAATGTTGTCACAGAACAAGGCTACGTCAATTTTGTTAAGACGGCGGAATGAGTAGGTGCCACGAGGCGGAGGAGTTGGCGAGCAGATACTTAAAATGGAGAAGATGGGAAAATGATCAGAAGGAGAGAATTGGCTAATTGCTGAAATTGGAGATAGTGATGAAGAAGAAGACGTGATGAGCAAGTCTAAAGTATGTCCAAAAGTGTGAGTAGGAAGAGATATGTGTTGTGTGAGGTTAGTGTGAGTGAGCAGTTGTATGAATTGGATAGAGTTGGGATCATCACACTTATCAATATGTACATTAAAATCACCGGTAATTAAGAACTCATGTGGAGTTGTAGCTGCAGAGCCTAAAAAGGAGGAAAATTCATCGAGGAATGTCATGAATGAGGTTGAATATTTTGATGATGTTGGGGGGCAGTAAATGTTAAAAATAGTTAGTTTTGAGAGCGGAAGATTGAGAGTGACAGATGAACATTCAAATGAGGAGAAATTAATTGATGAGGAGTTGCTAATTTGTATATGATCGCGAATAAGGAAAGCGGTGCCTCCACCTAAATTACTAGAGCAGTTAGTAGACTTTTTTGAACGAGGAAAACTTAGGAGGGAGAAGCCAGGTGGGGTTGCCTCAATCAGTTGACATGAAGTAGTAGACAGAGATACCCAGGTTTCAGTTAGTGCAACTATGTCTATGGTAGAGGAGTGAAGTGTGTGCGTTGGAAAGAGGGAGTCTAATTTTATGTTAGTGAGTTCATGTAGTGAATGTGTGTGTTGAGGATTAGTGAGGGATCTAATGTTGAGAGTGCAGAGTGTTATGTGTGGTTGGGATGGTCCAGGATTTGGGTGGATATCACCTGAAAGAGCAAGAAGGATGAAGATGATATCTGAGCGTCGCGTGAGACGGAAATGTGAACGGTGAATACGAAGATGTGAACAACGGAGGGTTAATGAAAAGGAGATAGGAATTTTGTTCAAATGTGAGTATTGATCAACGGCAGTGCGGTAGGTCCAGTGATTAATCGGTTTGCGTGCATCAAGTTTCGAGGAAAAAGAAATGAACAGTTAGAATAAACAAATAGAGAGGAAATAATGTCATGATGTCAGGCTGAGATTAACGAGGAAAGTAAAAATGTGAAGAAAAGTCAAATTGTCTTTCAGCTCATGCAGCGGATCACAAGCTCAGCATGAGGTCAATAGTGCAGCCGATATTAGTGTGGAGTGAAATAATTTAATTTAAAAATTTAAAGAAAAACTAAAAAGAATGATTGGATTTAAATTACAAATAGTAACGGTAATGAAATGAGCGATGATAGGTCATGTTGATTCTAAGTTTATAAATTGTATGGAGTTAAATAAAAATAGTTAAAGAAAAATATACCGACATAAACAGCTGAAAACGTCTTAAAATAAAAGAGTAAAATTTAAAAAATTGCTTAAAGAACAATATCGAATTTGTCGAATTAATTAACAAACTCTACGGAACAAAATCTCGAGCGTTTAGTCTGCATCACTGCCCTTAATGCTACCGTGTTACTGTGGGTTAATCTGGATTGATTCTGCTACCTGTTCTTTTGGCCAGGGCTTTGGGCGACTCTTTATGGGTTCGAGGGAAGTTGGTTTTAAGCATAGATTTATTATAATACATTAAAGTCTATGGTTTCAAGGGCCCCGTGGAAGTAAGTAAGTAAGTAAATTCCGTGTTTACTTACTTAATTTTACTGATATGAGCGCTAATTAACAGCATACATGAACTTACAGTAGCAGTCAAAAGTAATTGTCAAAGTATGAAATTCATTAAATTTCATACCATGGTCAACTTTTGAAAAGCATTTAATCTTTTTTATCAGGAATCGGTATAGATTAGTTGCTAAGGCACCTTGGTAACAGATTTTGGCAGTTTATTTAATAATTGTGTTTTTAATTATATGTGCCAATACATATAATAAAACTTTGTATTTTAGCTGTGGTAATTACTTTTCTCCACTGCTGTATGTTAACCTCTAACAATGTGCATGCTAGAAAGTTTCCGAAATTTTTCCAGACAAATTCCAGAATAATTCTGTGGAACGCGCTCCCTGATGCGCTGGTCGGGATTACTTCACCTGAAATGTTTGCTAAAGACCTAAAAACGTATTTGTTCACCATATCGTATAGT
This sequence comes from Metaphire vulgaris, assembly GCA_018105865.1. Taxonomy (NCBI): domain Eukaryota; kingdom Metazoa; phylum Annelida; class Clitellata; order Crassiclitellata; family Megascolecidae; genus Metaphire; species Metaphire vulgaris. Next base: position 204,525 of record JACLAT010000060.1, read on the forward strand.
TGACCGTTGACTGTACAGCGCTTTTGGTTTTGGCCAATGGCCATGTTACGGCGCTTCACAAATCGTCGAATAATAATAATAATAATAATAATAATAATAATTCCGGGCATAAAGTTACAACCCTACTTAGAGCCATCAGTGTGCTTTGTGTTCTGAAGTGTTCATGAGATATCTTGAGAAAATAATCCCTTTGTGGTCCCCCTTAAACTGCTTAGCGGACACCTATAGGACCACGGGCCCCAGTTTGAGAACCACTGTCATGGAGAAAAATGATGCAATTAATTTTGTAGTCACAAATTGTTTAAATCACGATAACAGTTTAACTTGTTAATCATGATTAAAGTCATGTCAGGTCTTTGTCCTCCAGCTTCCAGCTGTGCCTAGCTATTGACTTCTCCATGACATCTCTCCAAAGTTCTGTCCTTTCAACTCCTTTGCTATTTCCTTCAAAGTCATTCGGAATCTTCAGTCAGTTTTTCCGTTGAGGTTCAGTCCTGCCATGTGCAGATCCTCTTCCAATTTGTCCACCCATCATCTTTTCGGTCTTCCTTTAGATCTTCTCCCCTCTGGTTTGTAGTTGAAAATTCGTTTTGTGTTTCTTATTTCTTCCATTCTGAGTATGTGTCCAGTCCATTTCATTCTTCTCTTTCTGATGACTTCCATGATACTCGGTTGCAGTGTTCTCTCTCTGACTTCTTCATTTGTTATTATGTTCTTTGTTTCCAATCCTAAGCATTCTTCTAAGCCCTTTATTTTCTGTTGCTTTTATTTTTTTCCTCAAATTCTTTTTTTATGGTCTAAGATTCACATCCATATATTAGTATTGGTCTTACACAAGTGTTGAGAATTCTTAGTTTTGTTTTCAACACAGTGTCATGTCTTTGAGAATTTTGGTATGTAGCCTGTTGAATGTAGATCCTGCCATTGCTATTCTTTTGGTCTCCAAGTCCGAACCTCCCTCTGCTTCCAATTCACTTCCCAAATAGGGGTAAACGAATTTCTTCACCATTTCAATTTCTTTTCCCTTGTGTGTTACTATTGGCCCATCTCCCACTTTCTTTGTAATTGGAATTATTTCTGTTTTATTAGTGTTTATTTATAATCCAAATTTTCCACTCTCTGCTATTAAGGCCCATGTTAATTCTACAATCCTTGCAAGACATTCTGCTAATACACATGTATCATCAGCAATTCAGTATTATTATTATGCAAAACAATTTTTTAAGCACAGCAAACATGGCAATCGAGGCAAAGTCAAGAACGCTTTACAAAAACGAGCTGTTAAACAAATGCATCTTCAACTGTTTCCGGAACCGATCAGGGAGTGTCTGAGTTGTCACTGTCTTCGGGAGTAAATTCCATAAAGCAGGATTCCCGCGCCAGAAGGATCTGTCTCCGAGACCCGCTGTCCTGAGGGGAGGAGTCTCAACCAGTTGATTATTGTGTCCAGATCGATCGCTGTAGTTCTCATGATCAGCTTGGAGAGGTATGTCGGGTAGTGAGGGTCGTTTAGGGCGTGGTACGTAAGCCAATGTCGTTTGAACACTACCCGTTCGGGGATCCTTAACTAGTGCAGTCAGTCTCTCAAGAGTGGAGTGATGTGTGCTTCCCATCTGGAGCAATAGAAAAGGCGGGCCAAGACGTTCAGTACCGCCTGTAGTCGATTAAGTTGACTGTGTGAGACACCATTATCTGCATCATTTATATTTCCTGGCTTTAGAGAAGTTCCCAGCCCATTTGTATTTTCATCTCCATCAATTCCGATACAAGCTAAAACTGTGCTGTATAAATTTTCAATAAGCTTCATTATTTTGGCATTAATGTCATATTTCCCCACAGTTAAAGTATAGCACTAGTTATTTCTTATTGACTAACCATGGCATCCAGGACACTGTGCTCGATATTAGAACCACAATAGGCATTTGCAAATGTGATGAAATTGAAACATTTGTCGAACCATCTGATAAATCATGACACAAAAATAGCATTAAGTTCATTTAAAGTACTCCAAGGTAAGTCTACAGTATAGTTACAAGAATAGAGCAAGATCAAATTTCTGCTTGAGGTAAGTTTACAGTATAGTTACAAGAATAGAACAAAATCAAATTTCTGCTCGATATTAGCTGCACACAGCAAATGCCTCGTTTGTTTCCAATTACCATGTAAACTAAGCATTAAAAAGTACTATAGTCACAATATCAATGTTAATTTAGACACCAAAAAGTATCATAGTTATAATGATGTTGTTGGAAGTTAGAACTTTAAAACACCATAATTTATTGTGGCAATTCTAATGCCAGAACTTTAAAGAACCATAATTATAATGGACAATGTTAAAACTGGAATTTAAAAGTACCATGTTTATATAGGAATTTGGAAAAGTACATAAGCCAGAGATTGTAGGCTCTAGGATTAGTTAGCAGAGAGCAGAGCATAGAGAGTGTGATGTTTTTGCCCATGTGCCAAATCTTCGATTGAGTGAGTTATTGTGATCGTCGACAGATTATTGTATAGAATTGTTGTTGTATGATTGATAAGAGGAAAGTTGTGGAACTCTTGGACTTTTGCATTTTACTGAATGCCAACTTCGAGTTAACTGCTTGGATTTAACCTTACGAAATATCATTGTATTAGGATCTTAGAGTGAAGATTGCCAGAACGTTATAGTTACGGCAATTTGACTATTGATTGAGCACAGCTAGAGCCAGTTAACACCATAGGTTGAAGGAAGAAATTTAATTGTTCAACTGTATAAGCAGAAAACTTCACAAACCAAAATAGTGAAATTACTGCAGGTAAACCAAAGCATGGCATGTAAAATAATAAAGTGCTTTGTAAACTGTGGAAAATTTGAAAATCTGTTGTGAAGTGGACAATTGAATTTGTCGATAGAAAGAGATCATTGCCAACTTTTGAGACAAGTTAAAGCCGATAGATCGACACTTCTGTCAGGTCTCACAAATACATTTAATCAGCACAGGGAAAATCCTGTTGCGAGGCGTATTGTTCAACGTATATTGTTCAAGTCAGGCTTCCACAGACGGATTATACGCAAAGCCACACGAATTCACATTCCAAACAAAGACACCGGGTAGCCTGGTGTAGGGGTAAAAGATATTTGTCTGTGACTGGTTACTGCAGTGGTTCCCAAACGGTGGTACGCGTACCCCCAGGGGTACAAAATGGACTTCCTAGGGGGTACGCGGCGGAAAGTGGAAAGTCAATGGAATTCTTATGCACTGATGTTTGATAGTAACAAATTTCACAATATTTGCAAAAGTTCTAAAAAATTGTAATTGGATTTGATTTTCTCATACTGCAGTGACAGATGTAGACCTTTTGGACTCCTCTAACCCGTCACCCCTCGCTGTAAGTTTAAAGTTTAACCTGTCCTATCACCTTGTGGTATTGGACTCTTCCTTGGTCAGCGCGGCAAATTCAAAAATCGCCCTGTGTGGATCAAAGACGCAGCCAAGATTCTCGAAACAGGCTGATGAGATGCAACCTCATCCGTCTCATTGATTCATTTTGTTTTCATTTGACTGATAGGTTATGCAAGTTTAACTTTTAATGCTACAAGTACGATATTTTTATCCTAATAAGCTTTAATAAAACCTAGTAGGTATAGTAACTAGTTAATGATTATGGCTAATGCAGTCCGATTACATGTAAGTTTGAAGACATTATTAAATTTCATGATTCAGATGCCATGTTTATGCTTTTAAAAATCGAAAGTGTGCTTCCTTAAATTAACTTTTAAAATTAGGGGTACACGGATTTTCGAAAAATGTCTGAAGGGGTACGCCGACCGAAAATGTTTGGGAACCACTGGGTTACTGGAAGATAGCCATATTTAGTGATGAGTCAAAAGTGGAAATTGGTTTCGGATGACCGCTTCTACATCTGGAAAAAGGCTGGGGAAGAATGGCTACCTACTTGTATTGCATCACCTACTAAGAGAAGTTTGGTGTGATGCTCTGGGGATGCATTACATTCATTCTTTGCTTAAAAAAGCTCTGGTAAAGCAAACATTTTCTTTATAAGAAATTGACTGGTAAATTGATGTCTGCTATATAAAACACATTGGGAGAGTGGTTATGAGTCATGCATGCTTAGGGGCTGTCCATTAATTATGTCAACAAATTAAGGAGGAGGGGTTTGGAAAAAGTTTGACAGTTGTTGACAAGGGGGAGGGGGGTCAAGAGAAGTTGACGTCAACAATTTCATGTTTTTTACAAATTATAAAAAATAGGAAATTTCATGGAATACTATTTATCACAATGGAAAAAAGCCTAACAAGCAAAAATCAAGGTCATCATCACCACATTATGACACTTGATGAACAAAAGAAAGGGAAAAAGGTCTCATTGCTGCAAAAATAATAACCTTCTAAACTTTTAGGGGACCCATCACTGGTCTTAGTGGGGAGGGGGTCAAAAGTTTTAGACATAATGATAGGGAGGGTCAGTGAAAGTTGACAGTTGTTGACAAGGGGGAAGGGAGTCAAAAATTGCCCAAAAATTGTTGACATAATTAATGGACAGCCCCTTAGTCGCAGTATGGCCTCAGCGAATGCATCGTATGCAATCGTAAATAAGAATAACCACAGCAATATATTATTATTAAAGAATTTCACAAAGTCTATTGAACAACTACAACATAAGGTGAATGACATATCGGGAAAGGCTAACAGCAAGATATCAACTCTCTTTTATTATCATGACCCAGCAAATGCTTCATGCCATTTGCCATGATGTGCTGTTGGATCATTTTCTTTTATATTTACATTTTTCATTTCATTCACCATCTGTTAAAACTGTTCTATAAACTTTGGGAAGATTTTAACTCTTCATAGTAGTCCAAGCTGCAATGAAAAACTTTAGTGAAGGTAAATTTACCTGTCATTTCCTCGTCCTGTCATCACGTTATTGGTCAATTCATTGGCATCCTGTTAATATTTTTCAAACTCAAAGAGTTTTAAACTGATTGCAAATTATTGAACTCTAGCACTTCAAACATCATGTTAGTTCGTTTAGTCAATTATAACAATAGACACCATTGTCATCATGCAGCTCGTCAGAATATTATTTCATGGAAAAATAGATTTTTGTCGCATTCTGTGGTTTCCTAACTTTTAAGTAAGCATTGTCTGAAAATTCAAATTCTTGACTGTGGTCATGAGAGAGACAGACACAGACAGAGAAGGGAGAGAGAGAAAAAGGAATGATGATGATGATGATAATAATAATAATAATAATAATAATAATAATAATAATAATAATAATAATAATAACAATAACAATAACAATAATAATAACACATTTTAATAGCACCAGCGCTAATGCACATAGGCAGTGGCGTAGCCAGGGTTCCGGAATAGGGGCTTGCTCTAAGGCTTTCGCAGACTGACATTTCCAGTTCTGATTATGGGGCTTGAGGTGAGCTTTCTGAATGGAGTCTGCCCCAGCCGAAAAATGTTAGAGTAATGTTAAATTAAATCTTGAAATTTGGTGGATATATAGCAGCCTATTCGCAATCCCCAAACTTAAAAAGTTCTCAAGGTAATTAGTTCTCCTCATTGGATCCGGGATAGAGCCTAATCGTCCCAATTAAAGATACTACTAGATTCAAATCTTGAACTTTGGAGCAAATTTGCAGACTATATGATAGCTATTCAGCAATCACTTTACCCCTCATTAGATAAAACTTCTTAATGTTTCTGCAAGAATCTTCCCACCAGTGTTGGCCTGCTTAGGGAATATGGGGAGTGTTGTAAGCTTTTCCAGAGGGGCCTCACCAGCCACAAAAGATTTTAAGTAATATTAGAATTATTCTGGTGCATCTTTTAAAGACTACAATAATGATTTCTTACTGAGGGGCCAAACGCTGTAATACGCCTATATAAATTGATTCTGTCGACAATCATCCTACTTTGCCAAAAAATTTCTTAATAGTCTTGAAGAAATCTCATGACTGATGCTAGCCCGAATAGGTGCGGCCCCCGGAGACCATCTCGTGGCTATTCCAATGCACATACGTATAAATCAATGGTGCTCCAAATCTACTCACAGAAGATCAGACCAATGTCAGATACAAACGGATGCAGATGGCAGACTGTAGTGATATAAAAGGTAAAGGATCGCCCATACATACTTGACTTCGAGCATTGGACCCAGTGCTGATCTCCGGTGTCAGGCAAGCAGTGATGCAGGTGGTTTATGCCAATAATCTAGAGTAGTTTGCCAATGCTTTCTCCAGGCTCACGTTTTACCTTTGCAGCCACAGCTGCTATTCATTTACCACCACCTCCTAGGGAATGAAGGCCCAGTCTACCTCATGGGCTCCTGCGGGAGCTGAACTCGTTCGTCAGCATGCCGTTCTAGCATGTTAACTACTGTACCTGCCATCCTCCCATGATATAGTTCACCGGTAAATATGAGCTAAGATTTTCATGGGCTTTTGAAAATTTTCCTTGTCAAATAAGGTCAAGAATTCTTTGACCAAATGCTAGCCAAACAATGTGGGCATACTACATACTGTTGTGACTGTTTCACTGTTTCGCCTGCTCACAAAGAGGCTGAGAAAATCTTTTGCATGTGACAATAAAATTTGCTAAAATTGGGTTTTTGAATAGTGATTCCTTTGAACCTCTTTGCTGAGCTTTTAATATCTGGAACAACCGCTGATACTTTAATTAATAACTGATGAATTAGAAACAGTGACAGAGCGTTTAAAAGTTGACTGACTAACATAACTGATCAAATCTCATTTGGAGATCTAAATAAAAAAGCACGCACTTGGTGCTCAGTCATAAATAAATACTGCTGAAGAAACTGTTGCTTTAATACTTGTTAAATGCAACTCCTTGTTTCAAAAAAAAATTTAACAAGTTCATGTAAGTGACTGATGTCAATTGCAAATGACTGAACCATATTAAAACACCCACATTGCGATGCTGTGCCACACAATAAGAAATGGTAAAGACAGCATAGAAGGATCTGTGATGACAGGACTGATAGAAGCCACAAGAAAGCATAACAGATGAAAATTATCTCAGTCAAATAACAACACGATGTGTTGTGGCCTTTCTGGTTCTGATCTTCAAAGGCTTCAATGAACCGTTCAGAAAAGAAAGCAATTCAGGTCGCTTACCCATCTGAACATCTGACCGTCATTGTGACAACAGCGTGTGACATGACACGGCACGTAAGTGGCACAGTAAATTTTAAATATATTTTCTGACACAATTTAAGGATTACTACATATGGCTCTCCTACCTTTGGTGAACCCTCGTCAAGAACAGCGACAAACAACGATTTCTCGATTGTCTCCAAAGTCTCTCTGTTCCTCTTGGCCAAGGACAGGCGTTGCTGTAAGAGAACAGCAATATGCATGCTTTGTACATAATTTGATGTTTCAATGATATGAAAATATAACACTGTTTAACATATTTAATAATGAACTACCGGTAGGCTATAGAGATTTAGTTTGGTACCCTGACTCAGCCACACACACACACACTTGATCTCCCACTCATGTCAATGCTTTCACTGACTTGCCTTTCATGATCTATCAACAATATTGGTATTATGCTAGCAAACAATGCAGGGTTAGGCCTGCCTTAGGTCACGCTTTTGTAGACCAGCTTAGGCAGCAGAATATCATCCAGTTAAATGCCTCAAAATATGTAGTCTTATCATGATCCATGTTTTGTTTGAAGAATAATGAAATATGTTAACACCATCTATTTAGATTCCCAAAGCACAATCTGAATATTTATTCAATCAAACTTAAAGACAGTAGGCAAAGTCTTATATTTATGTAACGCCTTAAAGTAGTGCTACCATAGTGGCTTCATAAGTTCTAAATCTATAAAAGAAAATTATGTTGATCAGTCCAGGCAAGAGTCCGATAGAACTTGGCGGCACTGTGGTTGAGAAAACTATGGTAAGTGTGGGAATGATGTTTTAGAAAGCTTTAAGTTGGATGATTCTGCATGTCTACCTTCTCTCGGTTGAGGAAGTCGGTGAAAATAACGTTTTGGTGTAGATATTGTTTCTTTTTTATGGAAAATAAAAAGAATCTCAGGCACTGCTACATGTGTACACAATATTTAACCTCTTAAATGGGAACGCCGTTTATAAACGGTGCTCAACTTCAGCGTCTGTTCTTCAAATGGGTTCGCCATTTATAAACGTAGCAATGTAATAATTCGATTCAGTTATAATCCACTAGCTAGATGGTAGCTCTTTTTTAGCTATTGTGCCCTATTTTTTATTTACTCCTTGGAGTTCTTTTTGACAAGACACTCGTTTGTCGGACATTTGGACAACGTCATTCGTACTTGTTTCTTTCAGCTGCGAAGGATTAGGGAGATCCGTCGATACCTGCCGGTGCCTGTCGTCATCAATCTCGTCCGTGCCCTCATCTTAGCTTGAGTAGATTATTGTAATAGCGTTCTGCTCGGACTTCCTGCCAACCAACTAAATCGTCTTCAGTTGGTGCTAAACGTCTCAGCTCGTCTCATCTTTGGCTCGAGTTGGAACGAGCACGTGACACCGTTTATACGCGATAATCTTCACTGGCTCAGGATTCCAAAGCGCATAGCCTTCAAGCGTTGTTGGCTAACATTTCAGGCACTGTATGACCCCCTTTGCCCCAGCTACTTATCGGGCCTGGTCATCAAGTGACAAGTCTACGGCGGTCGACTGGCGATCGCAGCTTCGCTCTAGAAACTCGCTGCAAATGTCGTCAATTGGTGGTTCCTCCTGGGGTCACCACTGAAAAATGTTTGCTACTGAGCTTTGAACAAATTTTTGGGAGGGGTCCTATTTTAGGCTGTAAAGTGGACCCTACACCCACATTTTTTTGCAAGGATGGATAGAAAGAACATAAAAAAATGCTAAACAACGGTGCAAACCTCATTTTTTTAGCTTCCATATATTAGCCTGAAATATAGTAAATTTAAAAAATTCATGTTCACAGTTCATGTGCACGCTTTTTCCAAAATTAATTACCCAGAATGGTGACATCTTGTAAAATTTAATGCCCCTGTTAAGGGGTTAAGGTCATTGGTACTCATGCCCGAGGAGATATTACACATATAAAAAATTTGAGCGGTTGCCTCTGATTTTTATCTATTTTCTTCTTACACCAAAGATTGTAGAATGTCCTCATTAATATTTTTTTTGTCCATGAAATGTTTTGCATACATCAGAAAAATCATATTTCTGCAGCTTTTAGCTTTATTTTGTTGCTTTTGTTATACTCCATGTTCCCAACCCATCAATCAGAACTGCTCACATGTAGCTTTGAAGAACTCTGAAGCATGTTGTCAGTGAGATGTATTGTTTGTGAAGATCTGTTTCAGTTGTGTGAAAGCCATCTTTGTTGTTCCTATTCTTGCCTCAATGTTCTTTTTGCACTTTCCATTACTTGTGAATATGCTTCCAAGATATTTAAACTGTTCTACTTGCTCTAGGATTGTAGAATTAACAGTGGCCTTAATAATAGAGCGTGAACAATTTGGATTACAAATAAACACTAATAAAACAAAAATAATGCCTATTACAAAGAAAGTGGGAGATTGGCCAATAGTAACACACAATGGAAATAATAATAATAATATAATATAACAAGGTTTAAAGTGGTTCAGTAGGGACTGCCCTGTGTGAGAACCACTGTAAGGAAATTGAAATGGTGAAGAAATTCGTTTACTTTGGAAGTCTCAACGGAAAAACTGAAATACTTTGAAGGAAATAGCAAGGGACAGAGAACTTTGGAGAGATGTCATGGAAAAGTCAATAGCTGGACACAGCTGGAGGACAAAGACCTGACCTGACTTGCTATCGTTCTTTTCCTGCTGTGTAATCTGCAGCTGGGAATTTCTCCTTTTTAATTACCATTCAGAATGTTTTTTGTATCTATTCTTAGGCATTTATTTCACTTCCTTCTGTCAACCTATGTAATAAAAAATTTATATTATTATATTTATGGCCTAAAAACACGCCTTAAGTGTAGAAGAGTAGCAAAGTGTCGCAATGTCCAAGAAAGACATTTATAAGCAAATACTGTAGTCAAAGCACTTGGTGGTAACACACACACACACACACACACACACACATGCTCATCATCTTTGATACGGACGCATCTTTAAACAAACACAACACACATGCCACTTCCTTTTAAGAGATGCGCCATGCACCACTACAGGCAGTTTCCAAGGAGTGGACTGTCTCCAATATTAAAACCACAGGGCAAATGGATAGACTGATGGAGGAAATGCACCAGATGAGTGCATACAAAAGAAATGTGAGCATAAGGAGATAGGGTGCGATTGAGATTAAGAAGAGAAGAGTACCTAAATATAGAGCATTTGGGTGCAAGTGTGTAAGTGAGATTAGTCAATAGTGTGTATCGTGCCATCGGTTGATGCTCCTGTGCATTATGAAAGTGGCGCTATAGAAGTTTAAGATTAGATTAGGTAAATGTGTAGGTAAATGTGTCGATTAGAGAAGCGCACCTTGAGTGTGGTTAGATGTGCACTGTATCAGAGCACCAAGTTAGAGTGCTCTGAGACATTATAACTACTGTAGAGTATCTCGAATATTGCATTGAGAAGTAGAGAAGCGAGCATAAGATAAAGTAAAGTAAAGTAAAGTAAAATCTCGTAAACTTCTACAGCGCCCCGGAAAGCAGCACAGCAGTAGCTGCTTATTCTTATGCGCTTAATCTTTCTTGAAATAGCTATAAGCAGGGTGGTTTGTCGGCCGGGCAAAGGTCAGTGTATCTATGAGGCAGCGGGTCAGGTTGTTATTGCTATGGGGGAAATGACTTTTCGAATAGGAAGGTTTTAAGTTTAGACCTAAAGGCTTGAGGAGACAGTGAAGGAATTAAAGGAAATGAGGATTCGGAGCTTATTGTTTGACCATGTCGTAGGCTGCGGAGGGAGGCTGGTATTGAGTTCCAAAGTTCTGGTGCGGCGTATGAAAAAGCGCGGTTGCAGATTTTGAGTGATGACTGATTTAACGGACGTGAAAGTGTGAGATGAGATGATGATCGTGTAGGTCGGGGAGGCTGATAGACATGAGATAGGAACCTCCGGTCGTATTCTCATCCTAAATGGTGAGATGGACAGATCACTTGCCTTGAGAAGTTTAACCTCATGTATAGGACGTCAGGCAGACGCCATCATGAGTGTAAGAACTAGTATGAAGAATAAGTACTTCAAGTTGCCACAATTACACTGTAATACAAACCTGGTGCTGATTAAATAAAAATTTGAATCATTATAGTTTTAGCTGTACCTTGGCCCACAGTGTTCTGTTCTGAGAAGTTAAAGAAGCTACCGGCAATTCGTCGTCCAGAGCTTCAATATAAAACTCATTTATTAGGATACAATCGCATAAAGTGACGTAGACTTCATTTAATTTCATTAGAGATAGAGAAATTCAAAGTATCATTGACACAATTGGGGCAATGCTAATATAAGATATTGATGCCTCTTATCACTTCCTAACCACGTCTATGCATTGTTGTATTAAGTTCCAGTACAGTATATTCTATTCTTTGCACTGGGTCTTGAAGGTTTTTAACTTACATTGCAATGGCAATTGCTTATTTTTAATAAAGTACAGAAAAGAATTTTGACTGTAAATTGTATTTCATATACACAAAATACTTCTGAAATGTATTTGAAATACAAAATACTTTCTTAGTGACTATAAAATACAAAATACATCAAATGCATTTCAAATATGTATTTCAAATACTTGTATTTCAAATACTATAAAACACTGTATATATTAGATGAGTTAGTACTGAATAACTGCAGAATAGGGAAGACTTTTAAACTTCATGTGTTGACATTTTTCTTACAATTCCAGGAGAATTTATACAGCACTGTGGAAGAGCTTCTGACCAGAAAGTTAAGTTGTGTGGTTTCAAGCCAGTCAGTGTTTGCCATCGACCTACATCAATCACTTGAATACTTGATAATTAATTTAATTTCATGCTGACAGGCCTAATGGTTTATATTTTCTTTAATTTTACATCCATTTTACTGAACACAGAGACTGACCATCAGCATTGGCACAGATTTGTTGCAATTGCAATTTAATTTCTTCCACAGACAGAGGAAGAGAGGTGCCTTTGTCATCTGGAGCCTCCGTTTCCAAACGATAATAGTGTCCTTTCCTGCACATTTTTAGTCATTATTCAACTGTCAGTTGGATAAGACTTAAAATAATTAAATAAATTATCAAAATTCTGAAACTCCCAATTAGTTGTACAGTTTACTAAATAGAACATTGTATGCATATCAGTGGCATAGCCAGGATTTCCAGAAGAGGGGGTTTTGATTTTTGGTTTTGACCATGACCAACTTTGCAAAAATCCCGACAAGCAAACAAAACGTTATCACCTCTAGTTTTTTAGTTTTTGATGTGACAAGCAAAAAAAAGGTCATCGCCTCTTACTTAAACCTTTGCAGTCTATAGCCAAGGGGAGTTTTGACCCCCAAAGTCACGTCAAAAAATTAAAAATGCATGGAAACTCATTAAAAATATTTTGTTTTTGGCGGCCAAGGGGGTTTTAACCCCAAACCCCCCTTGGCTACGCCAGATGCATATTGTATATCCGAAGAGGAGAAAGACAGGAATGCATACTGTCATCCATCCTATTTAATCTCTATAGCGAATACTTACTACCAGAAGCCCTGAATGGATATCCTGGATTTAAAATAGGAGGATACGATATAAACAACATAACATATGCAGATGACACCAACTCATTAACTGAAAATGAAAAAGACTTGAAGACCCTGGCGATGAACATAGTTTAGATGGGAAAAGAATATGGAATGGAACTAAACTTGAAAAAGACAAAAGTCATGGTAATCAGTAAGGAAACTCAAAAGAAGTGCACAATGGACAAAATGAGAATAGATATGGCCAAGGAAGCCTTTTGGAAGATGAAAGAGCTCAAGAAAAAAGATCTCGACATCAAGCGCAAGAAGAGGCTCATCCAATGCTCAGTGTTGTGACTATTGAAATAGTCAATACTATTTAAATACTATTTAAATAGTTCTGAACTATTTAAGCGACTATTTTAAATAGTTAGCGAACTTACCTATTTAAATAGTATTTATAAATAGTTTAGCACTATTTATAAATACTTGATTTTAAATAGTTGTATTATGTTATCATCTCAAAGCGTAAAAATCGCTTAAGTGACAAAACATTTGAGAAACTGCTGCTCCTCAAGATTAATCAAGACTTTTGGTGAATAACCTGACAGGTGACTGTATTACTGATCAATGTGATCGTGCAGATAACTAGTGACAGTGCTTTTAGATTATAACATTCGCCAGTGATAAATGATAATACAGTTTTCATTTTGACATTGAAAAATTAAATAGTATTTAAATACTATTTAAATAGTTGCGAACTATTGGAAAACTATTTTAAATAGTGTTTAAGCTCAACTATTTGCAATAGTATTTAAATAGTCTAGTCAACTATTGTTCCAAACACTGCCAATGCTACATCTTCCCAGTGCTGACTTATGGATGCGAAACCTGGACAAAGAACAGGAAGATTATGAAAAAGGTCATGGCCTTTGGGTTATGGTGTTACAGAAGGACCTTGAGAATCAGCTGGATGAACAAGGTAACAAATGAAAGAGTCCTAGAAAAAAGCAAAGCAACAGCAACGTTGAAACAGGAAATAATACGAAGAAAAATGTCCTACGCTGGTCACATCATGAGAGGTTCGGCCGGAGACCTACCAATGATAATAAAAGAAGGAACAAGAGGAAGGGTGCGACTGAGAAGAAGTTGAATGGACGACATCCTTGAATGGACAAATATAAAGAGCTATGGAGCCCAAAAACGAGCAGCAAAAGATAGAGAGAATTGGAAGAAAATTACTGTCAACCCTCTGACGACTGTCAACCCTCTGACAGAGGACAACACATAGAGAAGAAGAATGCATATTGCGTGAGTTTATCCCGGAGTTTCTAAAATAAAGTCAAGAAAAAAACGCCAGATGATGCGTAGACTGCTGCAAATAGAAGATATTTATTGGACTTATGATTAATTATAACGTCAACTTAATGCATAAAAAGTCTTCTTCAGACCAACCTGATTACCACAACATGACGCTGATTTGTGTACTTCGTTGGAGAGTCGACATGTTCTCCAGGAACACGAGTCATGTTGTAAATGAAGCTAACAGTTGAAAAAGCCAGCTTCCTTAACACCGATGCTTTAACCACACATGTATTGTACACAATTTCTAGCAACCGGCATGCATTACTCATTTGCAAATCATGCTTCAGTTTAAATTTTAAGCAATGAAGTGTACTAGTGTAGGTTAAAGGCTAAGAGTACGGCCAAACCAAAAAAATTAGGATATTAGTTTTAAACCTTGAAGGTCATATTTTCAGATTATATGATCATATCAGCAATCCCTCCTACCCCTCAACTGATGCAAATTTTACACCGGTCTTACACGAATCTCACCATAAGTCTAAGGGTCCCCTGACCCTGTGCCCCTCACATGTCTACCATCTAATCTAATCTTAAACATCTACAGCACCACTTCATAATGCACAGGAGCATCAGTCGATGACATACCAAATCAAAATCATTTAAGGTCCGGGCCATAATGGACATTAGCTTCCCAAGCAGAATCTATGGCGGAGTCCCAGCTGCCCAAAATGTAGGGTAATACTGCCGCAATAGTACCGTAATACTAGATTCAAATATTTAACTTTGGAGAAAATTTGCAGACTATAGGCATGACAGTTTTTGGAAACCCCAACCCATATACAGTTTTCTTTATGTTTTTGCTAGAATCTCACGCTAATGTTGGCTTGAATAGAGAGTATCCGATATCATGTCCCTCTTGCAGTCGCATTAATGAAAAATCACAACAGAAACATGCATCACATTTATTCTTACTAGGGGTTTTGGGAAGCGTTGTGAGCTCCCTCAACAGGGTTTGGGGTGGAGCCCCAGTAGCAGATGTTTTGTGTAAAATTGGAGTTAGACCGTGAGCTCTGGTGCAGACTTTAAAGACTCAATTTGTGATTTATTACTGAGTGGCCAACAGTTGTAACACACTTAGTAGGACTAGGCCATATAGAATCACAGAATGTCGAATGTTGACATTAGAATATTGACAATAAGCATAACTCCCCTCTCTGAAAATATCTCAACAGTTTTGCATGAAATGCCCCTGGTCCCTTGTGTGCCCTAGTGGCAACGCTAATTCTCGTTGTATCAAGCTTTCTCGTTATATTAAAGCTTTGCAGTAACAATAGCAGGATTTCTGAAAATGCTCATATATCAATTCTTAATGCCTCTTCATAGTCATCTTTGTCATCTTTGTCGTCGTCGTCGTCGTCTTCGTCTTCGTCGTCGTCGTCGTCGTCGTCGTCGTCGTCATCATCATCATCATCATCAGCATCATCATCATCATCATCATCATCATCATCATCATCATCATCATCATCATCATCATCAACGTGCTCAAACTAACTACATGTGTATCATTAAGCAATATGTCTATCTATAATCAATAGAAGCAGGAGAGTTGCAAAATGTCAGTGGAATGACCAATGAATCATCACTTTTAAATTCACACATACTCTTCTTCTTTTCATATTAAAAACAGTAAAGTGCCCGCAGTTGGTTAACTAGTTCACACTGAATCATGGTTCATTTATGTGCAACATGGATAGACTACTATACCAATTGTTAGCACAATTCGACATCTTAGTTCACAAGAACAAAGAAAATTGAATTTTGAGTAGTTATTTCAATTCCTTTATATGGTGCCAATATAACCACTTACTTATATCCATGCATGCAGAAAGGAACAATATCTTGCATCATGATTGGCTCCACTTTATTCTGAGATAATAGCCGTTCATACCTAACCAGAAAGCACAGTGCCACATTATTCTCCGTCGTTAGCAAATATTTAGAAAGAAGTCTTATAGGATTGCACTTACTTACTACTTGAATTATGTCAATGTTGATTATCGATTCTTCTATTTGGCTAAGTGAAACCTTGCCACAAATCACGACAAATCATCCTCAAGCCAATAGGACTTTAGCAGAAGAGATCATACCAAACCACTTAAAATCCAGTTACAATAATTATTAATAATGTTTTATTGTCGTCATCATCATCATCATTGTCTTCTTCACTGCCACTACCATCACCACCACCACAATCATCATCGTCTCCCTTACTGGTCGTCCTAGATGAGCAGCAATTCAACAACTGTGCTCAATATAGTACTGCTGAATGTGACCGGTTTTTGCCTGCTGTCTCCAGGTCTCACAAAGTTCTTTGGGTATAGCACTAAAAACAGTTGCTACAAGTGGGGTTAAATAATATTATTTATTAAAACTGTTCAATGCATGACGTTTATACTGACTTCGTAACAGTGGCGGCCGGTGACCATGTCGCTGGGTTGCGCAACCCCCAGCTCAACCCCCAATTTTTCGCTGCACAATTTGTCAATAACATTAATAATTAATTTCATATGGTGTTGCTTGGTAAGCAGACTCAGCAAGCCAATTCCCGCTTAGGTAAATGAATAGGTTCGAGTGTTTGACTGCGCTTCAGTGTTTGCAGTGTGCTGTTAACTATTTGGGTTGCAGACGGACAGCGACATCAGTAGACTATCCACGCTGCGTATATACTACATAGGACGCAATGGAGTATTACTGCAAGACTTTGCCCGCCGATGTGGGCGGTGCTGGGTTGCAGGACTACAGCGACACAAACATTTCTATTGGCGAGGCTGAGCATCCGATACACTGAGACTTCCTCTGGCTAAATACGGGGAGGAGGAGGAGGGAGGTTGTTGGCGCTTTGCCAACATGCCTTAACTGGCTCTGTCCTTTACTGATTTACTGTAAGAAGCTGGGGCGACAGAACGGGCAGAGGAAGTCGATCTGTCTCGGGAAATTAAGAAAATGAATGCGGTTGAATGTCTAGTGCAAAAATCGTTCTCTTTATGTTCGGCCGAAGAGAAACGCGAAATAAAAAGGTTAGGCCGACCGTTGCCAGATCTAACACGAACTCTGAGACAAGATGTCACATGCGGGCAACGAACATATTCGAGAACATTAAAACTGGATTATTACAATCAGACCGACTGGCTTTGTGGCTGTGAGATTAAGAATGCGTTATTAAGATCAAGCTAGCTAGATTAATTAGGACTAATTATAATATATTCGTCTTGAGGCAATATGCTGCGGCAAACAATCACTATCCACTTAATAGGATCAAATTGGAACCGAAGTATCTCAGCCTAATTTTAAAGGTGAAATTTGTCTCACTAACATTGCAACCCCCACTTCTTAGACCCACCGGCCGCCACTGCTTCGTAAGCAGCTAATAAAAATAAAGATAGCTGTTATAGATGTTATTTAAACAAGGGCATTTGTTTCAAAGTTGATTAATCATGATACTGTTCATACACCATACCTATATCATACTTATATCATAACCTAACTAAGGCATACTTATATCATTCTTAACTACCGGTAAGTAACTTAGTTCCAAATTGACGATGACATACTGATTAAATTTTTTTCCATATGTGATCTTAGTCATACACAACTGCAAACAGGTATTTTGTTTTCTATTCTGAGGAATGAAACACTTGTGCGAAAATAAGTTGCCAGTGTGAAGACTTGAAATTTGTTAATCATTACTTCAGATAACTTGTTGGGTTACCTCTGTGATTGCCGACATCTGTATCTATCTCTCCAACGACCAACGAGCAAAGTTTGGCTCATACTGATCCTCACATTTCTGTTATATGTGTTGTGCTCTAGCATCCAGTCGCCTCTCCAAGAGAAAAATCCTTTCTTCAACGTTTTCAACAATTAAAAATACTTTAGCTCAAGCCATAACGAAGACTCCAAAATATGATCACATCATGCTTGTGCTCAAATCACTTCATTGGCTACCAGTCTGGCAACAAATTTACTTTAAAATCTGATCTAGGCCAAAATGGTCCACAAGATGTTACATTTAAACCAGCCATCATATCTCCAGTCCTGCTCACTGTCCAGGCTCATAGACGCTCAACCAGGTCCTCAGACTCACTAACTATGCAGATACTGCACACTCAAACCACTCTTGGTAAGCACACATTTTCAGTGGCTGGACCGAGAATATGGAATTCACTCCCAGCATTGGTCCACTCCGCTGAGTCTCTTACGACATTTTGATCAAGACTAGAAATGTAACTGTTCTCTATTGCCATAACCAGGCCTGGAAAATTGGACTGACTTACTGAATTTGGCAATGGAGAATAATGATTCAACTCCAAAGCAACCATCGACCGATGCCAAATGCATTACTAAATTGGCACTATAGGCACTATAGATGTTTTCTATTAGTAATAAATACTTAATAAATTCTTAGAAGAGAGATAAAGAAAAAGATAATAAAGTAACTAATGGACAAACTCAAGTCCATCTTAGTACCGGTAGCTGCAATGTAGGGCATGCCTACATGTATTTCTTCAGTCTTCTTCTTCTTATTTCTTTCCTTCCGTCTTTCCCTATTGAGTTGGACGATGGGTCTGAATGAGTTCCTTCCACTTCTGTCTGTCTCTTGCTGCTCTGGTCAATTGGATCATTTCCATTTCTTCTGCATCCTCTTTTAAGTTTTCTATGCATGTTTTTCTTGGTTTTCCTTTTCTCCTTTTCCCTTCAACATAGTTGTATAGTGCTTTTCTTTGGTATTCTTCCTTCCTTCATTCTTTCAACATGACCAAACTATTTCAGTCTTCGTTTCTGTATTGATTCAATTATCGTTTCTTTTTGCTCTGTCTTTTCTCTGATCATTTCATTTCTTATTCTTTGTCTTCTGCTGACTTCTGCTATTCCTCTTAACCAGTTAATTTCTGCAGTCATTAATCTTCTTTCGTCTAAAATTCTTTATGGTCCAGCATTCTGATCCATATAATAGTATTGGTTTGATCAGTGTATTATATAGCTTTAGTTTTGTTTTGTTTTCAAAGATATTTGTTTGTCTTTCCATATATTCTGAAGTTTTCCAAATGCTGCACTTGTTAGTCCAATTCTCCTTATTATGTCTTTATTATTATTATTATTTCTTCAGTCTATCATATGATAATGTAGCACCTTTTATATCAATATTTTCTATGGTACGCCGACAAAATTGTGCAAGACAAAATAGCACCAACAAAATCGCGACAACAAATTAGTGCTGACAAAATAGTGATGACAAATCAGCGCCGACAAAATAGTGTCGAAGTAAGAAATGACAGAGAACTCAACTTTAACTTTAACAGGTTTTTTCAAGTAATATTACACCAAAGCTAATATAACTGCGAAAAATGTCCTTTTATTATATTCAATAACGTAGAAGAAAATACTAAACCTATCAGTGGCGTAGCCAAGGGAGGGTTTGGGGGTTAAACCCCCTTGGCTGCCGACAAAAACATTTTTTTAATGCGTTTCCATCATTTTAAATTTTTGGTCACGGTTTTGGGGGTCAAACCCCCTCCCTTGGCTGTGGACCCAAAATAATTTGCAAGCGCTATAGAGTAAAGATGGAAGGTGACGACCTTTTTTTTGCTTCTCAGCACATTTGCAAAGGGGAAAAGTACAAGAAGAAAGATTTAGTATGACCTTTTTTGCTTTTCAAGATTTTTCGAAGTTGGTTATGATAAAAACCAAACACCCTCCTTCCGGAAATCCTGGCTACGCCACAGAAACCTATAGTCTCCTTGTGTGAAATATTTAGTCATTTGATATTTGCGAATTTAATTCCGTTTCGAGTAGCGCCTGCTAATACCTTCGACATGCCACCCAGCAAGATTGAAATACGATACTGAATATCTTTGACATCTCATAGCCGAGTATTATCTTTACTTTATTTATTATTGTCGATATGTTTATATCGCGTGATTATGTTGGTGCTATTTTTTCTGGGTTTTGGAGCTGTTTTGTCGACGCGATTTTGTCAGGGCTGTTTTGTCTTGTGCTACTTTGACTGGACACCATTTTCTATGTGAGCCTTGTGAGGGCCATAAGTGAATGTTAATAAGATCGCTAATGTAATAATAGCAACTGACTTGGCTAAAAGGGCGATGGATGTAGCTGCTCTGCTCATCTGGTCTCTGGTTGTGTATTCTGGCAAAACACTTGTCGTGTAGTAATTGCTGTTGACTACAACAATCAAAAACAAATCACATTTACTTGTTTGGAGAGAAACTAAAATTGACTTCTCTGCTCAGTATCAAGCATAGCTTACCAGAAATTCCAAATCTTGCTTTATCAGGGTACTAGTCTGGTCTCTGACAGTAATTCCCACCTCTGGGCTCAATTTCTGGTCGGCTTTACCTCTGCTCAATAACCTAAAGTCCACTCATAATTAAATGAACAGGAACTCTTTTATTCTGGAAGCAATTATAATGCGCCAGTTGGTAGTCATAGATAATTTATTTTCTAATTATAATTAAATACACTATTAAATACATTTGCCTCACCACAGAAACAATTTATTAGCCATAATAATAATAATAATAATAATAATAATAATTATTATTATTATTATTATTATTATTATTATGTGTTCTAAAATGGTTCAGGAGGCTAAGTAAGCATGTGTGAAAATCACTAGTAACTGTCCACATTCAATAACCTAGTTTTCCAAGATAGCCTTTGAATCAATTTACTGTTTGAACTGTTACTCCCACTTCATCCAAACTGTTCCATTTGTCCACAACCCCTGCACTAACAAAATTTTCTTTCTTGGACCCACCCTCTTTTAAACAATTTGCATTTGTGGCCTCTTGTGCTGCTGTAGTGTGCCAATGTAAAGAATCGATCATCTGGCACATCTACTTTCCCAATCATCATTTTGTATATTTCTATCAAATCCCCTCTCTCTTTTCCTTTCTGTATGTCGTCAATCCACAATATTAAAGTATTTTTTGCATAGCTTAAATTATGGCATCCATTGACCATCTTTGTGAAGATAATAATAATATTTACATTAAAATAATTATCAGTACAATTGAAAATGGCATACAGATATTTTGGTCCTTATAAGGATTTTTCAAGGACTAAGTAACAAGGACAAGGAAAAGGACTGACCTGCAAGGACAAGGATAAGGATGAGAATCGACCACCCAAGGACAAGGATACGAACAAGAACTGACTCTCCAAAGACAAGGATAAGGACGAGGACTTCAAATTGGTCCTTAAGGAGTCCTGAAGGACCAGGACAAGGATTTACATCATTGGTTATTTTATAAATAACATTAGCTATGTTTTCAGTTCCCTGTGAAGAAGATAATTTTAACTATGTATTTGGGTACATTTTAATTTGAGTTTTTGACTGCTGTTTAATCTTTCTCCAGTTATTTATAGTGAATGTGAACTACGGATGGAATGACATGATATCATATAATATTTTAGTATTTTTTGATTCCTTAATATTATTAATTGATCCAATCGGGGTGCATTGGATCGACCTTCAAGTGGTGCACCCCGTGAGTACCCAATTCTATTGGGGAAACTAACGATCCTACCTCGCCGACTGAATCCGCATGGATCCCAGTCACTTTCAAAGCCAGCAACAAGTAGCTCATGACAGCTTTCAAGCTGTTGGTCCTGCTCTCCGAGTCCTCCAACTGAATGTTGAGGGGCTATCCTCTGCTAAACGCGTACTTATTGGTCAACTGGCCACACAGCACAAGGCAGATGTCATCTGCCTACAAGAAACACACATAGCAGTCGACGAAGCTGCTCGATTTACCATCAGTGGATTTGACCTAATATGTTATGATCTCCATCCAAAACACGGTCGAGCCACTTATGCCAAATCGGATCTCGCAGATGTCTACCATGTTGCCTCCTCGACCTTCTACGACTCCGTTAGTGTTGGAATTATCCAGCTTGTCAATGTGTACAAGCCTCCCAGCGCCTCGTAGGATGATGAGGTCCTGCCTAGCCCGAATCATCCAGCCGTCTACATAGGAGACTTTAACTGCCGGCACCAAGACTGGGGATACTCCTCCACTTGTGCTGACGGTTCCATCCTGGCAGATTGGGCTTCTGTGAATGACCTCTCACTGCTATATGATCCCAAGCAACCAGGCTCCTTTCACAGCGCCAGATGGAATAAAGACTCATCGCCTGACCTATGCTGGGTTAGCACAGCCAACGGTCAAGCCCTTCCAGCCACGAGACATGTCCTCAAGGACTTCCCGCATAGTCAGCACCGTCCAGTCATCATTCACATCGGTCTTCAGCTCCCAGTGATCCCGTGCTCGGAGAAACTAAGATGGAATTTCCGGAAAGCAAACTGGTGTCTATTTGGGGATCTTACCAACAAATTCATTCCTGTAATCCCAATTAATTCTATCACTACGGAAGAATCCTATAGGCGCTTCCGCCAAGCCATCTTCAAGGCAGCTTCCCATGCCATTCCTCGTGGGAGACGCGCCAACTACACGCCTTGCCTTGACGCAGAATGCGAGCAGCTGTTAAAGCAATACGAGGAGTCGGGCGACATAGAAGTGGCCGATCAGCTAATTGCCTCCCTAGACGCAGCTCGCCAAGCTCGCTGGCTTCAACTCACAGAAAGTCTGGACTTCACCCACTCGAGTAAGAAGGCCTGGAAGCTCCTTCACCGACTGGACGCCGGCAGCCAACCTCCTCCCGTCTTCCACCCTCCTGTATCTCCAAATTCAGTGGCCAGCCACCTAACTCAAGTTGGCGAGCCAAGATCGACCCAGACTGGAAAAGAGAAATTTCTCATGAGTGGAAATCCCATCTCCGGTTGTCTGGTCCAGCCCCAAAGCCATCTCCTTTCACCCTGTCTGAATTGGAAGATGCATTGAAGAAGGTCAAACCGGGAACGGCAGCTGGCTATGATAACATTACCCCAGAACTTATTATCAACCTGGGCCTGTGGCCAAGAAGTGGCTCACTGCATTTCTATCCTATGTCATAGAGTCTGAATCCATGCCCAAAATCTGGCGTCGTGCGAAGATAATAGCTGTTTTGAAACCTAAGAAAGACCCAGCACTGGCTGCCAGTTATAGACCGATATCTCTCCTTTCTGTTTGTTACAAACTCCTTGAAAGGTTGCTGCTGTCGCGAATAGCGCCTCTCACGGAGGAATTCTTAACCCCTGACCAAGCTGGTTTCCGGCCAGGAAGATCTACCTGTGAACAGGTCCTGGCCCTTTCAACGCATATCGAAAATGGATTCCAGAAGAACTTGAAGACAGGTGCTGTCTTCGTCGATCTTACAGCAGCGTATGACACGGTCTGGCATCGTGGTCTCTTGGTGAAGATATCTAGATGCCTTCCCCATGGGTGGCTAACATTATATCATTTCTTCTCCAGAATAGAAGGTTCCGTGTGCATTTGGGCGACAAAACAAGCCGGTGGAGGCGTCTATCAAACGGCCTTCCTCAAGGCTCTGTTCTGGCCCCCACGCTATTTAATATCTACATCAATGACCTTCCGAAACTTCCTCAAGAAAATTCATCTACGCCGACGACATCTGTTGTGCAACCCAGGCTAAAAAGTTTGACAAGCTTGAGGAAACACTAACTAAAGACATGACACTCCTTTCTGACTATTGCAGAAAATGGCGACTAACCCTAGCGCTGCAAAAACAGTATCATCTGTCTTCCATCTACATCACGCTTCATCATTACGTGAGCTCAATATACAACTTGATGGTAAAGAATCCGACATGAAGCCCAGCCAGTCTATCTTGGCGTCACTCTTGACCGCACTTTGTCATTCCATGAGCATCTCAAAAAAACTGCGGCAAAGGTGGGCTCGAGGAACAACATCATTGCAAGACTGGCGGCTCACGTGGGAGCAAGCGCTTCTACATTAAGAACGTCAGCACTGGCACTATGCTACTCTGCTGCAGAATACTGTGCTCCAGTATGGTGCCGAAGCCCCCACGTCCATTTGGTCGACTCCAAACTGAATTCCTCCATGAGGACAATCTCTGGAACCATCCATTCTACCCGGCTCACTGGTTGCCAGTCCTTAGTAACATCGTCCCGCCAGCTATTCGTCGTGAAGCCGCAACATCCAAGCTCACTGCCCACATTAATGCCCGACCAGATCTACCAATACATGCGGACATCTTTGACCATCCTGCTCAACGTCTGACGTCTCGTCATCCAATCTGGTTTCCTGCACCTATACTGCACTTCTCTGTTCCGGACTCATGGAAGCAGAGTTGGCAGTCTGCTGAGGTCAAGAACAAACACCTCATCACAGACCCCTGCAAGCGCCAACCCGGCTTTGACCTAGTGCGCTATGATTGGGTCCACCTCAATCGCTATCGAACAGGCCATGGCCGATGCGCCGCTATGCTTCACCGTTGGGGAGCCAGAGATGACCCGAATTGCCCTTGCGGCATCAGACAGACTATGAACCACATAGTCAATGACTGCCACCTCACCAGATTCGAAGGAGGACTCGAGACCCTGCATCAGGCTCAACCTGATGCCGTTGAATGGCTGAGAAAGAAAGGCATTCGCTAGAAGAAGAAGAATTAATTGATTCCTTTCATAATACCGGGTAGTAAGTTTACCAGATTCACTTGACTATAAGTTAAAGTAGACCTAAAAGAATGCTGCAATTACAGAACAATATCTCTCATAAACCACATAGCAAAAATACTACTACTGTAGTGCTAGATGAATACAGACCAGCAAAGAACCATTCTTAGGAGAACAGGCATGATTCTGAAAGGATAGAAGCACAACACAACAAATAATGATATTTAAAAAAAAGCTTGGAGAAGCACATCAATATACAAGTGTTTCATAGACTTCAGGAAGGCTTTTGACATGGGAGAACATCAAATGATTTGGATAACAATGAACTCTTTTGACATAGACAGCAAAGCCACATGAACACTACCAACCAACCACAAAAGCAGCAGTAAGAGTAGGACAAGAACAAGGAGAATGGTTTGAGCCAAAACAGGGTACTAAACCAGGAAACACAGTCTCAATCATAACCTTCATAACAGGTCTCAAATGGGTAATGGATGAGGAAGAGAGCAAAAGGAAGAGAGTTAGGATTAGTGGAAAGATGGTGAACAACCTGAAATTTGCAGATGACATAGATTTGCTATAAGAATAAATACATACCTTACAATCATGCTTTAACAGTGTGGTAGAAGCTGTGGTACATATGAGAATGATGGTAAACATACCGGTAGCAAAAACAAAAGTTATGGTATTTTGGCAACAAGAGTTCATCGAAAGCATGAAAGTCAAAGAAGACAAGATCGAACACATAACGGAATTTGAATACCTTGGGAGTCTGTTGACATGAGATAACAACTGCAGCCAAAAGATAAAGAGAAGAATAGCGAATGCAACAGGAGCAATGGCAAAATCTAAAACAATATGGAAAAGCAAGGTCATGGAAGTTGAGACCAAAATGAAGATATTAAGAACATGCATCTTCAGTGCACTACTCTATGCATCAGAAACCTTGACTATGAAGAAAAAAAGACCAAAAAGTCTACTGGCCTTGAAATGAAATGCTACAGAAGAATTTTAAACATCAGATTGCAGCAGAAAATAAAGAACACAAAGATACGAGAGAGAATCAAGGCCAAAACAAATATCATGCAAACATTGATACGAAGAAAAAAACTTCTTCAGACAAGTATGGAGGATGGAAGATGGTACAAACTGGTGAAGAAGTAGTAGTAGTAGACTTCTTTAGCGCCATTGTAGTAGTACAGATGCACCAGTCGATGGTCGCTTCAGTGAATAATCGTAGTCGTGAATCATTGTCCGTGGTGAATCGAGGTTGTAATCCAAAGGTCAGTCCGTAATTCCAGATTCCAGGTTAAGGCGGATATGCAGTCAGGAATAGATGTGTTTTAAGTCTAGTCTAGGTCCGGTAACAGAAAAAGCACGTTTTCCAGTAGTAGTCCTGCTATAGGGTATGTAAAGAGTAGTAGCATCAGATGACCTCGTTGAGTGCTGGTTGTCTTGAGCAGTCAGTAACGATCGGAGATACATTGGCTGATTTGTGTGGAGCGTCTTATGCACAATGAGACTTATCTTGAATTCAATTCTTTGTTTGACAGGTAGCCAATGAAGTGATTTTAGGATTGGTGTGATGTGCTCATATTTGGCAGTTCCAGTCATAGCCCTGGCTAATGAATTTTGAATCCTTTGCAGGCGGTTTAAGTCAGATTTTGAAAAACCAGTATACAGTGAATTGTAAAAGTAGAGACGACTCGATACCAAAGCGTTGGCCAGAGGAATAAGTGCAGAGGAAGAGATGAGGTGTCTAATCCTCCTTTCATCTCGTATGTTATAGTGAGCAGAATGGCAGACGAAGGCAATGTGTTCTGAGAACGAGAGGTGATTATCAAAAATAACTCCAAGATTTCGAGCAGACTGAGAGGGATGAATCAGTGAAGTGCCAAAGGAAAGACATGTTGATGACAAGTCAATCTTCTTAAGATCATGAAGAAGATCATTATGGGAACCATGGATGGAGAAAATCAAAGAGGCAGACTGAGGACAGAGTGGCTAGATGACATCGTGAAATGGGGCACGCAGAGCTACACATCCTAACCAGAGCAAACACAGAACCAAACAACATGGAGACAAATTGTTAACCAACCTGTCAACACCTACGGGTACAGCCCCCATGGAGCTGGATGATGATGATGGCGATGATGATGATACGTTAAACTCAGTAATATTTATAGAAACTTTAAAAAATCAATAATTGGAAATGGGCAGAACATCGGCCGACTGCCTGAGGCCAATAAAAGAATACCAATGTGGGGAGTAATTGCATTTCTTCATGGGATTTTAGTAAGCTAAGTTAACCCTGTTTCCTGTGATTGCATCTGTAGCACCAGAAAATCACCATATTTTCAACCACATCTGCAGTGATCGAAAGGAAATTTATTTCTGCATTAATTATATCCTATTGATATGGGAAAAGCAATTGACTGACAAACTTTGAGCCATTATTAACAGGAAAACATTTCTGAATCAGCTTAGAGCATGAAGTACCTCACAAGCACTATAATTAGAAAATGTTGGCATTTCATTAAATTTCATAATGCACTTGTTATTGCTAATTCCAATTAAAATTAACATAGATCTAGTTCTAATTATTTGATTCACTAAATTTTGTCAATTATAATTCTAATGGCCTAAAATTCTCTAAATAACTAATTCTACTTGATTAGATAAAAATTGTAATTTCCTATCACTGCCAGAAGGACTCAAACTCTGAAATACTTTAAATTTAAGCATTTCATTCATTTCATTTCATTTCTGGACAACTTTTATAGCGCCGTAGCATAGCAGAGGCCAAAGTCAAAGGCGCTGTCGACAACATTGACAAATCAACACAGAACGGAAGATATTGGTCTTCAGGGAAAGTCCACTCAGATGGCATGAAAGAGGTCGCTGCCATGTTGAAATCAGGCAGTGAACCCTTCAGAAGGCGGTCTTCCGCAAGAAGACGTTCCGTTGAAGAGTCAGCAAAACGCAGAAAGGCTGTTGAAGGATGTT
This sequence comes from Metaphire vulgaris, assembly GCA_018105865.1. NCBI lineage: Eukaryota > Metazoa > Annelida > Clitellata > Crassiclitellata > Megascolecidae > Metaphire > Metaphire vulgaris. The sequence goes on from JACLAT010000060.1 coordinate 232,136, forward strand.
GAAGCATATCTCTAGTTATACATGAACGTTATGGTCTATAATTACTTGACTGAAATGTGTTAAGCAATCATTTCACTGCAATCATGGATGTCGCTGAGCGAGTCTCTTCAGAGAAGGTGTAACCTAACCAGTGCCAATGTTACCACTCTGCTAACTTCCCACCCCTTTAGTGAATGACTTCTACTAATCAGTTAGGATAAAATAACTCTATCGAACATGACCTGAATGTCTAATTACTCACAAATAAGAGGTTCTGATAATACGAAAGATACGCAGCAAATAACCAATAGTCATAAATCCAGTTCTCTGTTGTTTCAAATCTGTGAAGCAATTTGAAGAGTTAAATGTAACCATAGTTTTAATGATGACGATGATGGTGATGATTCACATGCATAGCTACAGTTCTAAAACACAAAGGAATCAATCGCTGGTACGTCAAATACTCAAATTCACCAGCAAATGATAGTCATAAGTCAAAGCAGTAAACAGCAATATGGACAATGGACAGAAAACGAGCTGGAAGACATGCAGTTTTATATTTAAAAGCACACACAGCTAATTGGAGGACCCAATGGGCTGTTCTGTTCTGTAACCACCCGAAGGTAGACCGCCCGAATCATGGACATTTTTCTGTCTCTTGCTGCTCTTTCTGTCTTTTCCAGTGTCATTCCAGACCACTGCTTTCTGTCACCTGTCATTTTCTTTGGTTTCCCTCTTTTCCTAGCGCCTTCACGTGTGCTTTAGATTACCAGGTATGTCTTTTTCTAAGCATGTGTCTGATTTTCTCATTGCACGACCAAAGGAAATGAGTTTTCGCTGTTTTGTGGTATTTAGCAAATCCCATTTTGCACCTGACTTCTCAAGTAACCAACCATTAATAATTGTTTCTCTTCTCCATCCAAGCCACCCGAAGTATTTGCTTTAGCCCTTTCCTCTAGAAGGCCATGATTCGGTTCTCATCCCCTTCTTCAATGTCCATGATTCACATCCATGTGTGACAACTCACCAGACAAGATTTTTACATAATCTGATCTTTGTGTTGATACATAAAGTCAGTCATGCGATTTCCAAGAATTCATTAATATTGTGCTGATTCATCATCATCATCATAATTGCTCTCTGCCAACTCATTAGTGGCAATAGCTAGTCAGAAAACATTTCCAGGCCTTTTTGTCAAATGTTAATTTTCCTCCTTCTGCAATTGTCAGTTGTCTTTCTTTAAAATCTTCTTTTATGTTGTCTATCTATTTTTTTCTAGGCCTGCCTCTTCCTTTTTTACCTTCCTTGTATGTGTAGAGTGCTTTTTTGGGAAGTCTCGAGTCTTCCATCCTGTGTACATGTCCATACCATGTAAGCCTCCTTTTTCTGAGTTTGTCCATGATGGTATTCTTTAATCCAATCCGCTGCCATATATCTTCATTTCTAAGTTTTTGAAGTCTGCTAACTCCAAGAATTCTTCCTAGGCAGCTCATTTCTGCAACGAGTAGTCTTTTTTCATCTTCTCTTTTTGTGACCCAGCTAGGTTTCAGATCCATGTAGTATTTGTGGAATGACAACGGTATTATAGATTTGGACTTTGGTGCTTATTTTAATTTCTTTATAGAGTTCCAGATGCGTTTCAGTCTTCCCATTGTTTGTAATCCTTTTGCTACTTTCTGTTTGATGTCTTCTTGGTGACTTCCATTGCTTGTTATTTGTCCTCCTACATATGTAAAGCTTTTGACCTGTTCAATTTCTGTACTTTCTAAAGTTAATCGCATCTTCTTTTCTCCTGTTTTGCTGACCACCATGGTTTTAGTTTTTGCTGCGTTTATCGTAAGGCTGAATCTTTGGCTCGTGATATTGACTTTGTCTGTCAGTTTTTGTAGATCTTTCTGGATTCTGCAAGCGAGGTGACATCATCTGCAAACTTTAAATTAGAAATATTTTCTCCATAACACTTTACACCAATGTTTAAGTCTGGTTGCTATTTTGTATATGGCCTCAAGAATTATGATACACAGCATTGACGAAAGAATACATCCCTGTCTTGTTCCTACTTCTGTCTTGAACCATTCTGTTAGTTCATGTTCCACCCTCACTGCGTTTTCTGCTTTTCTATACACTGTTCGTATTAGGTTTATTAATTTTTCTTCAATTCCGAAATTTCTCATTGCTTGCCACAGTCCATCGTGCCACACTGAATCAAAAGCTTGTTTGTAATCAATAAAGTTAATGTAACATGTATTGTTAGTCTCAATATATTTTTCCAAGATTTGTCTAATAGTAAATAATTGGTCAATTGTGCTTCTTCCCGGTCAAAATCCTGCTTGCTCCTCCCCAAGTACTTCTTCCACATATGCACTTATTCTTCTCTGGAGTACTTTAAATAAGACCTTCCCTGGGACGCTCAGGAGTGTAATTCCTCGATAATTGTTGCAGTCCATTTTATCTCCCTTTCTCTTGTATATAGGTATAATAATTCCTCTACTCCAGTCTTCTGGCACAGTGTCTGAGTAGTATATCTTATTTAGTAGCTCATGAAATGCATTCACTATTGTGTCTCCTCCGGCCTTTATTAGTTCTGATGGGATATTATCAATTCCTGGTGCTTTATTTCATTTTAGTTCTTTTATTGCTTGTTCTATTTCTGTTTTAAGGAAGTCTTCTGTAGATTTCTCTAGATTCATGCTTGGTATTTCGACTAGTATATTTGTATCTGTCTTGTTCTGGGTATTATATAACTCTTCAAAGTGTTCTTTCCATCTTAATTTAATTTCATTTTGATTGGTTATTGCTTTCCGTTGTTTATCTTTGATTGTAGTCATTTTCATTTCAAAATCATCGCTTATTACCTTTATGTCTTTATATGCTTCCCGTGTCCTGTTTGCGCTGAAATTATTTTGTATTTCTGTACATTTATTTTGCAACCATCCCTCTTTATCCCTCTTCAGTTTTCTTTTAATTTTTGTTCTGATTGCATGGCATTATTTGCTCGAGTTCCAATGGCAGACTCATATTCAGTGTCTAAGTGTCTACTGTGAGAGTCGATCCTAGTTAGGAGAAGCTAGTCACTTGCTCCCAATGGGTAGAGAGTGACAATACAAGATTTACACAAATTGGTTAATTCAGAGATAGTTCAGTATATAATCAGATTCTGATGATCCGGGGTCAAGGGTTGTTCCCGTGGTAGGGTCAAGTACTACAAAAGCTGCAAATGTTACAAATAAGAAATTTAAAGCCAAAATTATAGAAAATAATTAGGAAGTATTTACTTCTTTTGGAGAAAAGTTTGCAACTTTGGTCCTTCATTATTTCGAAATTCATCGACTGCCTCCTGTGTTGACTGATATTGGGACTCATTTACAAACACTTTGCTAACTTCCAACCATCTGCAATCATTGAAACAAGGGCTTCAATTATTTCCCGCAGAATTTTTCTATTCTAATTAACAATATCTTACGCCAATAACTGTGTGAAAAAGATCGGTGAATATGCTAAGAGGTCGTCCATAAATGATGTAACGCGATTTTGGCACTTTTTTGACCCCCCTACGTAACGCAACGTAACAAACCGTCAGACCCCTAAAATATGACGTAACAACGGGCCGACCCCCCATTTTCGTCTTCCGAATAGTCTTGACAAGAAAAAAGGTCATCCTTGTATTTTTTCCTCTTGAAAAACCCTGACAAGCAAAAAAAGGTCATCCTTGCATTTTTTCCTCTCCAAAATCCCTAACAAGCAAAAAAAGGTTGAAAAGGTCAAAGGTCATCACTTAAATTTTTTATTTGCGTTACGTCACATTTACGGAACCCCCTCCCCTCGCCACACTTCGTAACAAATGGCCGGACCCTCCCAACCGCGTTATGTAATTTATGGACGACCCCTAAGCATAAACGCCGATTAGGCTTACGTATAAGAATGAGGTTCTCGATCTTTAAATAACGAGCCTCTATATAAACACAAGGAAAATCATAATTGGTAACACTAGTATTGTGTACAATGTAAAAGTCCTCATTATTGATACAAAATATAGGCCTAGAATTGTTGCTAATAATTAGTTGATGCCAGTGCTTTTTTTTCTAGGAAAAAAGATTTGGGAACTCATCTCACATCTGTTTTGTCATCAAAAGCATACCAAAGATATTAATAGAATAACCATACGTGGTATATTTTTATACAATGCAGTTCGTATGAATCCTTCTCAAGTTCAACAATGTATGCAGGCAGCAAAAAAGAGCAACCAAATGTTGGGAACGATGAAAAGGACAATAGTGAGTCGAGACAGAGATAATCGTAAAGCTATATAAGTCATTGGTAAGGCCCTATACAGTGTTCAAGCATGGAATCCATTATTTAAAAAAGATATACAGCCTTTAGAAAACGTGCAAAGATGAGCAACAAAGATGGTCAATGGATGCCAGAATTTAAGCTACGAAAAAAGACTTAAATTTTGTGGGTTGACAACATTAGAAAGGAGAAGAGAGAGGGGATTTGATTGAAACATGCAAAATAATGACTGGGAAAGTAGATGTGCCATATGATGATGATGCTGATTATTATTATTATTATTATTATTATTATTATTATTATTATTATTATTAAAAGTTAAGATTTATGTGGTAACTTATCCAATAGCGGACTGTGTGAACACATTACATTGTTAGTTATTAACAAGAGACATGTAGCTAGTCTGGAAAAACCATGTCTTCAGGTGCTTCTTGAACGTATTGAGTGATGACAAGTTTTGTATAGTAGAAGGCAGACTAATCCAGGTCTTCGCGGCAGTAACTGGGAAGGTTCGATCACCTACCGAGGTGAGGCATGTACGTGGGACGTTTAGCATCTTAGTAGAGGCTGACCTCAAGTGCTGTCGGCCCTCGAGGTCGGTTACAGATGGTAGCCGCCCCAGCTATGACCCCCCTCCCAGTTATGACTGCCCCAGTTATGACCACCCGGTTATGACGGTTCTGGAGGAGACGCAGGAGACATATACGTTAATGGACACCAGGTGGAAAATGTGTCAGAATTCACTTACCTGGGTAGTGTCCAGAGTTCTGATGGCAGGTGTCAGCGGGACATTACTCGCAGAATCGGCATAGCTGCATCTGCCATGAGATCTCTTCAAAATTTATGGCGCCAAAGACAGATACAGCTCGGTACTAAGATCCGTATTTATCAGTCCTGCGTCCTGCCAATTCTCCTATATGGTTCTGAGACTTGGACTCTGCTTACATGAGACTCTGAAAGACTACAGGCATTCCATATGCGTCTGGCAGCGCTTCTCTGTATTCGCTGGTTCGACTTCGTGACCAACGAAGCAGTCTCCAAACAGACTGCCCTCCTGCCAGTGACAGAAATTATCACGCGACGCCGTCTGTCTCTCTTCGGTCACGTGGCTCGCCAGGACAAGAGCATTCCAGCCCATCGCGCTCTTGCCTGCGCCATTGCTCGACGCAGCACCGAGACGCGTCCTCCTCCGAGCTGGAGAAGACCTCCTGGCAGACCACGCCGTACATGGCCCCAGCAGATCGGCGATGGTCTTCCACAATTTTTCATGAATGGCACTCAGCCATCGGTCGCGGTCACAACTCGCGCAACACGAGATTGGCACAACGGACCTCTGTCGTCCATGTGAACAAATGAATGAATGAATGATGGTTATGACCGCCCCAGTTATGACCAACCCAAATATGACCACCCAAAATATGACCGCAATATAAATAAACAAATATATATATACATATATATATATATATATAGAGTTCACAAAAATATAAATATATATATACAAATATAAATATATATATATACAAATATAGTGTGTATATATATATATATTGTTAGTAGTATGTGCATGTTCATAATAATAGAGCATGCATTATATATTATACTAGGTGTTTACCCGTCAAAAATGACGGGGGAGATTGGCTGTTTTACCACCCGATTTTGTGCAAATGCAAGAGGATTTTGCACAATTAATTTCCCTAACTCGCCGCCTTTTCCTTCAACCGAGTTAACGCCCATTCGCATGAATTTTCTTAAACTTGATCGTCGACGTAAGTGTAATGATTTGGCAGTGCCGAACAACATGCAGTGCTTGATTCTCTTGTTTGCTCTGCTGCTGTTGCACGCCGAGCAACAGCCTGCTCCTCATTCTCACTTGATTGTCTGAAAGCTCGTGAACGCTGGACTTTTTTGTTTTGCACGGACGGTTAGAAAGAGGAATAAAAAGGCTAAACAATGGTGCAAACCTCATCTTCTTAGCTCTTATATAGCCTGAGATATAGCAAATTCAAAAAAAGTAGGAAACTAAAATTAAAATATTTAATGGAACAGAAATCGATTTAGGAATTCAGTCATGATCCAGCAATAGCATCAATGGGAATGGACATAATGCCTTCGCTGGATCATGTAATTTTGATCAGGATTCTCAGAATTCAAAACTTTCGCGAAATTCACCGATAATAATTATGTTCAAACATTGGGGTCATCGGGTTAGAATTGATAGATCTTTACCAAATGTCAACCGATTTTCAAACTTTTTGGTTTATTTTGTTCCTCTGACATCCCTTTACAACTTTGCCGCTGACCAAAGTGGGGTTACCGCTGAAAATATTTTGCTAGGGGCTATACAAATATTGTGGGGGAGTAGGGTGATATTTTAGGCCGTAAAGTGGACTCTACCCCCAACTTTTTTTGTTTTGCACGGACGGTTAGAAAAAGGAATAAACGATCTAAACAACGGTGCAAACCTCATCTTTTTAGCTCCTATATAGCCTGAGATATTGCAAATTTAAAACGTTACAGCAATCATTTCTGAAGAACGTTTTTCCAAAAATTAAATCCCCAGTACGGTGACGGCGTCTGAAAATTTAATCCCCACTTGAAGGGTTAAATTTAAAAAATAGGTATTGAGGTTAGGAAGGAGTAAATATATATAATAACGGGGGGCAGGGCATTGGGAGAGGGAAGGGAGGTTTGGGAGGAGGAAAGTGGGTTGTACAGGTTTTCGGAGCAGCGTTGTGTAGGTTTGGGAACGGGGTTTGGGGCCGGTGGGGTAGGGCGGAGCGGTGATGGGTTGGGGCCGGGGCGATTGGGAGAGGGATGGAGAGAGGTACGGGGGTTGGGAGAGGGGGTGGGGAGAGAGAAGGGAATGGGGGGTTTGGGGCGGGTATGGGTTGGGGCCTGGGTGATTGGGAGGGAATGGGGAGAGGGAAGGGTATGGGGAGAGGGAAGAGGAACGGGGTTTGGGGCCGGGGCGGGAATGGGTTGGGGCCGGGGCCGGAATGGGTTGGGGCCGGGGCGATTGGGAGAGGGATGAGGAGAGGGCAAAGGGATGGGGAGAGGGAAGAGGAACGAAGGTTTGGGGCCGGGGGGCCGGAATGGGTTGGGGCCGGGGCGATTGGGAGGGGATGGAGAGAGGGAAGGGGATGGGGAAAGGGAAGGAGAAAGGGGTTTGGGGCCGGGGCGGGAATGGGTTGTGGCCTGGGCGATGGGGGAGAGATGGGGTGAGGGAAGGGGACGGGGTTTTGCTGCAATTAAGACGCTTCGTTAAACGCTCCGTTTTGATTAAACAATATTTGGTTGTCAATGACAACAGCGTCTTGCAATACCCTCCGTGTTGCCGTCGGACGGACGGACGGACGGACATCGAGAATTATATAATAAGATATAAATGATATCGATGAAGGATTACTGTCCAAAATTTCAAAGTTTGCCGATGATACAAAGATATGCAGAAATATAGACTCGGAGGATGATGCAAAAATTTTACAAGAAGATCTAAGGAAATTGTTTCAGTGGTCTGAGGATTGGCAGATGCTTTTCAACATTGATAAATGTTCTGTAATGCATGTTGGGAAATCTAATCTATAATATTAAAATCCTTATCTGTATCTCTCTCTGTCTGTTACCTTCAAGCGTTCTGATTGGTTGACTATTGGTAGACGATTTAGACCGTTTAGTCCTTACGTCGCGATGCGTTGGTGGGCGAGCGTTGACTATTGGTAGACGGTTTAGACCGTTTAGTCCTTACGTCGCGATGCGTTGGTGGACGATGTTCGAAGACGACGTTGCTATTGGTAACAATTGTTCGTACGCTTAGCACGGTTTAGTCGAGTCATTGCAGCGTCAGAGGGTTGGGCGTGCGACGACGTTGCTATTGGTAACAATTGTTCGCAGCCTGTAGACCCGTTTAGTCCTTACGTCGCGATGCGTTGGTGGACGATGTTCGAAGACGACGTTGCTATTGGTAACAATTGTTCGTAGAACCGGTTTAGTCGAGTCATTGCCGCGTCAGAGGGCTGGGCGTGCGACGACGTTGCTATTGGTAACAATTGTTCGCAGCCTGAGGTAGTTTCGCAATTTTAACGTACATTTTAACGTACACAAAAAATACGTGTACAGCGTCACAAATGGCCACGGTTGCGTGATTTTAACGTACATAGGCCTAATTATTATGTGGCGCAGAGCTTGGCTAGGTGGCGATCATTGAAATGTTGTTCAGCATGAATTCAATGATTGGGTATTAGGTATAGGTATTGGATTAGTATTATCCTGCACCGCGAGCGAAGCGAGCGCGAGCGAAGCGAGCATCTTTCTAGTAATAGTAATGAATATTCTTTAGAGGGAAGGTTCTAACCACAACAGAAATAGAAAGGGTCTTGGGGGTAATCATCCATAGAAGTATGAATCCATCTCACCAATGCATGGAGGCAGCAAAAAAGGAAACCAAATGTTGGGAATGGTGAAAAGGACAATAGTGAGTCGAGACAAAGATATAATCATAAAACTTTATAAGACATTAGTAAGGCCTCATCTAGAATACTGTGTTCAGGCTTGTAATCCATTCTTGAAAAAAGATATAGAGCTTTTAGAAAAAGTGCAAAGACGAGGAACGAAATGGTCAATGGGTGCCATAATTTAAGCTACGAAAAAAGACTTCAATATTGTGGACTGACAACATTAGAAAGGAGAAGAGAGAGAGAGAGGGGATTTGATAGAAACATACAAAATAATGACTGGTAAAGTAGATGTGCCATGCGATCGATTCTTTACATTGGCACACTATAGCAGCACAAGAGGCCACAAGTGCAAATTGTTTAAGCAGAGGGTGGGTCCAAGAAAGAAAAAATTTTTTTAGTGTAAGGGCTGTGGACAAATGGAACAGTTTGGACGAGGCGGGAGTGACAGTTGAAACAGTAAACGGATTCAAAGGCTATCTCGATAAACTAGGTTATTGAATGCAGATGGTTACATCAGTGGTTTTCACACAGGCTTCTAGCCTCCTAAACCACTTAAATTCACATTATTATTATTATTATTATTTTTTATTTTTTTTATTTTTATTATTATTATTATTATTATTATTATTATTATTATTTCTTAAAAGTTCCTAAATATATTTGTATTAAAATTTCCATACTTCTACAGCACATATTTCCCTACCTTTATGCCTATTTTCATCTCATTTGCTTGTAAGGTAGCCATTTTGTGAGATATCAAAGTCTGCTGGGTCAGTACGTACAAATTCAGTCGTGACCCCTCCCCCGTACGCTCCCGTACGCAAAATCGCCTAAATCTCAAACCCCCTTCTCCTGGTGCGTACGTACTATATGGACGACCCCTTTACTGTTTTATACTAAAAGATTTTTAAGAATTACAAGAGCGAAGACAAGCGCCTCGAGACAGGACAGCAAAAAATGGCGCCGACCAATCAAAGCAGTCTAATCAAGAATATTCATAACAAGCCCTCACTGCAATTCTTATGTTGACATAATAGGTGATTTGAAATATTCATAACTAAAAACTGTCGAAATGGCGTGATGTCATTGTCATTTATGGACGGCCCCTGCTGAATACGCAGCTTCTAGAGCACCTGCTTTAAAGATGCTAAAAAAATCCACACCTAATAAAGCTCTAAATAAAGCTGACCTTTGGATTACAACCTCGATTCACCACGGACAATGATTCACGACTACGATTATTCACTGAAGCGACCATCGACTGGTGCAGATGTACTACTACAATGGCGCTAAAGAAGTCTACTACTACTACTACTACTACTACTACTACTACTCTATATAAATAGCTTCAACGCTAGGCCTACCTGCCTTCAAGCGCTAAAGAATTTCAAAAATATCAAATGGCTGAAGAAAACTCACGCGCTATAGAAATTCACGAGATTTTACTTTATTCTACTAGCCTCACTGGCGTCACTGCCCTTCTTATGTTGACTATTGCCTGTCTGATCATCAGAGATGTAGCAAGTACACAAGTACCTGGCCTCCGAGTACAAGTACAAGTACTAAAAATTTGTACTCGAGTACAACTCGAGTACAAGTACAAGTACCAAGTACTACATCTCTGCTGATCATGTACCTTTCCCGTGGCTGTTTTAAGAAAGGCTGAACGCCTAAGAATAAGCAGCTACTTTTGTGCTGCCTTTCAAGGCGCTATAGAAATCCACGAGATTTGACTACTTACTTACTATATAAATTAATACAATCTGCTTGTTATGAATGTTCACGATTAGACTGCTTTGATTGGTCGGCGCTTTGTCTTGAGGTGCTTGTGAAATGTGAATATGAAGTTGTGAGCGAAGACGCGAAGTCTGAATCATGGATTCATGGATGATGGAGGTATTATCCCCTATCCCCAGGAGACGGCATTACATCATTTGGCTGAAGCCGACTAGCTGGGAAATTCTCAGACTTGTTGACTCAAAACATCATCGGCTGAGCCATGAGGAATATGATTTGGCATGTACCAGCATGGACCCTTACTGGTGAAATGTTACACCTACGGTGCGATCCCGCTGCGTACACCCATAGGCTGAATAGGCTGGCATTACTCTAAATGAATTTCCACGGATAATTTAAAGAAATAATATAACTCAGACTTAACACTACTCTTGTATTCATGGAGTTATTATTAGAGGAATCGGCATTACGTCATTTCTAACCAGGCTGCGTGAAGCCAGTAGCGCGTAGGCTAAAAATAGTACCTCCATTGTTAGCGGCCATTGTGGTTGAATCGGACGAATACAGAAGTATAAAGTCAGAGTTATATAATTCCTTTATAATTTTGTTAGAAATAACTTTGTTATTGGGGCCTGTCATTCATCTTGGAGGGGGGAAGTTTTTGACATAATTATTTGGGGGTGGGGTAACTAAAAGTTGACAGTTGATGACAAGGGGGAGTCAAAAATTGTTGACATAATTAATGGACAGCCCCATATGCCTTATTGAAAACACGATTTATGTCATCCAATATACTGTCCACTTGCTATTTTTCAAACACAAATGTCGCACAATAGCATCTTAATCAGTGGCGGCTCCACAGGGGGCCCGGGAGGGGGGTCCGTGCCCCTATTGAGTGCCTGGCCCTCCAGTGGCTCCTCTGTTGGGACCCTATACTTAATACTACATACCTAACAACAAACGGTAGGCCCCATGATTAGAAGTTGCCACCCCAACGGCCCCCTTGCCAAATCCTGGAGCCGCCACTGATCTAAATCTCAATTTTCAATACATACTAATAAAAAGTTCTTAGAACATTGGTAAAACATTCCCGCAGCTATTCCCCATGGCTCAGCTGATGATGATGTTTTGAGTCTACCAATGTGGCTGCCGTTTGGGAATTTCCCAAATAGTTGGCTTCAGCCAAATGACGTAATGCCGTCTCCTCTAATAATAACTCCATGCCTGTATTAGTCCGAGTCAGCCGCTAACTAGAGGTGTAATCGCGATTATCGTTGTTGACCTACTGCTCAATCCACTAGGTATTCGGCCGGACTTTCATTTGTTGTTCCTTATTCTCGCTCCGTCATTGGCACTAGTTGTTTCTCAGTGTGTGGCCCTAAGCTTTGGAATTCATTACCAATATCACTTCGTACAACTAACAATTTATCATCTTTTAGACCTGGTCTTAAAACATACCTGTTTGGCTTGGCTTACCTCCCTTAGATTGCTCCCCCGCTGTTCTGACTGATCTTCCGGATTGACCTGGCTCTAATTCTATTTGGATTTGGTGCGCCATCGGCTTATGCCCTGGGCATTATGATAGTGGCGCCATGAAAGTTTATTGATTGATTGATTGATTGATTGATTACAACAATTACTGCTTACTTGTCGAGTGTGCTGTTGAGTTCTGGTAGCGGTTGCTTGGGAAGACTCCGTTGGAATTCAAAGGTTTGGAATGGTCCTCGTCCTTCAGCCAACCTCAGCAGTAAGCTCCAAATCTATAAAGATCATTACTAAAGGGCACATCATCACTATAAAGTGTTAAAGGCTTTATAAACATCGTCGTCGTCACAGTGGCGGTTTCACATGTGGCTCGTGCCCCAGTGAATGCCTTGCCCCTCTTTTCCGATCCTATACTTACTATTACATACTTAGCAAGAAGTATGCTTATAAGCTGTCACGCCAACGGCCCTTCACTTGCCTAATCCTGGAGTCGCCACTGCATCATCATCATCATCATCATCATCATCATCATCAAACCAGGAGTATTCTCTCGCGTAGCCAGCGGTGGGCCGTTGCGTTTTGCCTCAGAACCGTGGCCACGAAGCATAGCGCCACAGTGTGGTGAGAGGAGTGTTGTCGATGTTGGAGTTGATTGATCTATCGGATCCTTGGGTGAACGCGAAGGTGTCTCCAGGAAGGATCGGGACGATGACCAGATGACATGTCAAGATAGGTGCTAAGGATCCGATGAGCCCGGACGTCTTCGTCGATGTGGACGATGTGGCAGAACATTGAGAACAAAGCCAGTCGGCATGTAATTTAGTAGCTGCATGAGCAAGATGTTGACTGTTGCGATTCAACATCTTCCAGGCAAATCTCCTAGGGCGTGGGATCTGTTCGTTGCATCCACGTTATATTGAATTTGAAGATCGGTATCTTCAGACAAACGCTGAACGTCGTAAAGATGGGTAGAATGACTGCTCTTCTTTGGTTTCAAGAGTTTGGCTGCTAAAGATTATATGACTGGCAGGTACATGGTCAGAGAGTGCAGGACATTCGGCACGTTCCGGACTCCGAAAGACGGGAAGGACTTGAAGAGATGTCTGTCGTGGCGTGTGAGGATGTGCTCTATTTCCTTTTTGGTGTGGCCGTCATTCGATATCCATGACCAGCGATGGAAGTCGAGACGCTGGAACCAAAAGCCGAGTATGGCAAGGCCATGGATGTAAGTAGGTAAGTAGAATCTTGTTAATTTATATAGCGCTTTGGCCATATTGGTACAGTATTAGCTCCTTATTATTATGCGCTTAATCTTTCTTGAAATAGCCTTAGGCTATTTTAAGCAAAGGTCAGTGTATACATGAGGCGGCGGAGCGGGTTGTTTTAGCTACTGAGGAAATGACCTTTGAAATACAAAGGTTTTAAGTTTAGACCTAAAGGCCTGAGGAGATAATGAAGGAATTAAATTAAATGAGGATTCAGAGCTTGCTGTTTGATCATGTCGTTGGCTGCGGAGGAAAGCTGGGATTAAGTTCCAAAGTTCTGGCGCGGCATATGAGAAAATGAGTTCGCAGACATTAAGAGACGACTGATTTAACGGTGTGAACGTGTAGAATGAGATGACGATCGTGTAGGTCCAGGAGGCTAAGGCGTTAAGAGTTTTCGCAGGTACACTAGTTTTGATGAATGAAGTGAACTGTATTCAATCGTTATCTGCAGAGATGTAGTACTTGGTACTTGTACTTGTACTCGAGTTGTACTCGAGTACAAATTTTTAGTACTTGTACTTGTACTTGTACTCGGAGGCCAGGTACTTGTACTTGTACTTGTACTCGGAGTTTTTGGAATGCAAGTACTTGTACTTGTACTTGTACTCGGAGGCCAGGTACTTGTACTTGTACTTGTACTTGAAGCATTGTGTACTTGCTACATCTCTGGCTACATGTACTTCAAGGGTGCCAATAATGCTGTTCCTTTAGGCTAATGACAAGCACATCCTCACAGATGGCCAAGTACCTGGAACTCAACGATATTTATGATGAAGCCACTGATACCATCGTATTTTGGAACAGTGAAGTTAATAGAAAGGAGTTCAACAGGCTGTATAATGCAGCCATTAATTAGAGACCTTAGTGTGCCTGCTTCTGGCGCACCAATTAAACGCGTATTTAGCCAAGCTGGCTTGATCGCGAGACCGCATAGGGCTAATATGACCGATGCAAGACTATCATCTCTATTTTTTAGTGCAACTGTGATGATATTTAGATGCTAATAGTGTCAATTTTATTCGTGGCCGGACAAACTGTCCGAGGACAAAATGTCACGGACAAAATGTCATGTAGAAAATGTCATGGGGACAAAATGTCAGCGGAAAAAATGTCAGGGGACAAAATGTCACGGTTTAGGGTTATGGTTAGTGTTAGGGTTAGAGTTAAGATGGCATTTTGTCCGCTGACATTTTTTCCGCTGACATTTTATCCCCATGACATTTTGTCCGTGACATTTTTTTCGTGACATTTTGTCCTCGGACATTTTGTTCTAGCACCATTTTATTCAATAATCGTGACAAACAGCTACCCGTTAATTACACTTTGCTGTGGCCTACTTGCTGTTTGTATTTGGCTATGAGGATCGGTACTTGTATTTGTACTCGAGGCTTCGGTACTTGTACTTGAGGCTTCAGTACTTGTACTTGTGCTTGTACTAGTACTTGGAGGCCAGGTACTTGTACTTGTACTTGTACTCGGAGGCCAGGTACTTGTACTTGTACTCGTACTCGGAGGCCAGGTACTTGTACTTGTACTTGTACTCGGAGGCCAGGTACTTGTACTTGTACTTGTACTCGGAGTTTTGGGAATGCAAGTACTTGTACTTGTACTTGTACTCGGAGGCCAGGTACTTGTACTTGTACTTGTACTTGAAGCATTGTGTACTTGCTACATCTCTGGTTATCTGATCTTCCGGATTGACCTGGCTCTAATTCTATTTGGATTTGGTTCGCCATCGGCTGATACCTTGGACATTATGATAGCGGCGCTCTAGAAGTTGAATGATTGATCTTGTACTGGATGCGTTCGGATTTTGTAAGCCAGTGCATGATTTCAGTATCGGTGAAATATGGCAGAACTTTGGTGATCTAGTTGCTTCTCGGACTAGTCGGACTAGTGCGTCTTGAATTGATTGTAATTTGCTGATGGAGGATTTTAGAAGGTTATAGGATAAGGAGTTGCAGTAATCCAGTAGCCTAGTTTGGAATGGACCATTCAAGTGGCTATTGTGGAGGCAGTTTTGGCGTCAAGGAAAGTACGGAGGCGACGTTGGCCACGAATATGGGCATAGCAGGCTTTTGAAAGTTGAGACATTTGTGATGGTGCGGAAAGACAGTAGGCGTTCAGAGTTGTTCGGGATGTAATGTAATGTAATGTGGCATTTGTATAGCGCCTCTTCTATTTCTAATCAGAGGCGCTCCTGGCATTGGAGTCGCAGGGTAAAGTAGTGAGACTTTAGCTTTCGCATTGAGCAGAGTGAGGGGGTAAGAAGTGATTCTTGAATGGATGGGTTCAAGGCATTCCAAAGGGAGGGTCCAGTCACTGCAAAAGCCCGACGCTGAGTAAGAGCAGTGCGTGATCTGGGGACATAAACATTCTTCTGATCAGTGGACGGAGCCGGCGATGAGCAGCAGAAGAGGGTGATTTGAGAAGCTCAGTAATGTAAGACGGTGCCTGACCTCGAAGTGCTGCAAAAACAATAATGACTTGTTTGAATTTAATGCGGTCATAAATTGAAAGCTGTAGGGTGTTAAGCATAAAATCTGATCGGCTAGAGTAGCGAGGAACTTTAGCCACAAGGCAAGCTGCAGCTTTTAGGACAGATTACAGAGTGGAGAGCTGGCTTTTGGGCAGGCCAAGATAAAGATAATTGCAATAGTCTAACCTACTAGCCACAAAAGCATGAACCAGATATTTGGCTTCAGATAAAGAAAGCGAAGAACGAATAACCCTAATTTGCCTAAGTTGGTAAAAGCAGAATCGAGAGATTCTAGCAAAGTGCTCTTTGAAGGTCAGTTACTGTCAAAGTAAATACCAAGGTTTTTGATACAATTTGAGAAAGATAGATTAAGTAAGAGAGTGTTCAGTAAGTCACAATCAATTTTTGAATGCAGATGTTTAGTACCAAGCCAGATAAGTTGAGTTTTGTCAGGGTTCAGTCGAAGTCTATTGGAAAACATCCAATCCAGAAGAGTTGGAATTACATTGTCTACTGATTGAGTGAGTTGAGTCTGAGAAGAGTGAGGGCAATGTAGGTAAATTTTAATGTCATCAGCATAGATGTGCACAGTGAAGCCAAACGAGCTAATTAAGGAGCAAAGGTCAGAAGTATACAGTATGTACATCAGAGGACCAAGCACCGAGCCTTGGGGAACACCAAAAAGAACATGAAACCAGTTTGAGCGGGAATGCTACATAACTATCATTTGAGATCGGTTGCAGAGATAGGATGTAAACCAAAAAAGGGCTTGATTAGAAATCCCAAATGAGAGTTTGAAACGTTTCAACAATATATCATGATCAACCGTATTGAAGGCACCTGAGACATCAAAACAGGCAAGCAATGTAAGTCCAGACAAGTCAGTGGCAGAGTAGACATCAGAAAGAATTCTAAGAATTTATCATCAAATTGCAATCAATACAAGATGCACTAGCTCGCGCTGTTACTAAGTCACCTAAATTCTCCCAGATTTCACCCATACTAAAATCATTACAATGGCTTAAAATAACTGAACGTATCCAATATAAGATAATAACACTTACATATAGCTCACTTCAGTCATCAAAACCTGTCTACCATAGATCAACCACTCAACCTCCTCGACCCACACGTTCCTCATCTTACCTCACTCTGTCACACCCACTTGATCAGTCATCCTTGAAAATTTGCAACCGTGCCTTCTCGTACGCCTCACCTGAACTTTGGAACTCGATCCCAGCTCCCCTCCGCAGACTTGGACACTTTCAAACAATAAAATCTGAATCCTCATTTCCTATAATTCCTGCATTGTCTCCTCAAGTCTTCAGGTCTAAGCTTAAATCCCTCATTTTTTAAAAATCATTTCCTCCATAGCTGTAACATCTGTAGCTGTAGCCTCACTGCCTGTAGCCTCAGAGCTGTAGCCTCACTGCCCTTCGGATGTTGACTATTGCCTGGCTGATCATCTACCTTCCCCATCGCTATTTTAAGAAAGACTGAGCGCCTAAGAATAAGCAGCTACTGTTGTGCTGTTTCCAAGGCGCTATAGAAATCTACGAGATTTTACTGCCTGTTTTATTGCTCGCTCTCTCTCTCTCTCTCTCTCTCTCTCTCTCTATATATATATATATATATATATATATATATATATATATAGTGAGTTGAGTCTGAGAAGAGTGAGAGCAATGTCGGTAAATTTTAATGTCATCAGCATAGATGTGCACAGTGAAGCCAAACGAGCTAATTAAGGAGCAAAGTCGTACTGTATACTTTATTATATATATATATATATATATATATATATATATATATATATATATATATAATGTATGATATACATGTCATAATTGTCATATGCAGCGCAAGAACTCTGGAACTCGAGTCCAGCATCACTACGTTGCGTAGCTACGGTAAGAACTAACAAGGTCACGATTTCTCTCGATTCTTGCAAGTTGCAACATCTCCTCAACTCTCGATCTAAATGTCAAATCTTTTTCCTAAGCAGATCATTTCTTCCGTAGTTGTAGCATCCCAACCTTGCTGCCCCTTCGGATATAATGACCTTGTATGGCTGACCCCACCTAATGGCTATAGCTATTTAAACTTTAGATTAAGCGCCTAAGAGTTTTGCGGTACTATCCAGGAAGCGCTATATAAATTCACGAGATTTTATTTTGCTTTGTACTGTATACTTTATGCAGAGTAGCGCCATAAATTGATGGCTTTAAAATGATTAAGCCGTTTATGGAATCACACTTCAGATGCTTTAAAAGACATTTGACGCATTACCGTTGTTGAAATGTCTTGACGAGCAAAAATAAAAAAGGTCATCCGTATATATTTTTGCCTCTTCATGGCCTGACGAGCAAAAAACAAAAAAAATACTACTTAAGAATAAGAAAAATGAAAACTCTTAAATATCCGAAGCCGGCGGGGCCCGTGCGGCCGGCGGGGCCCCCTGCGGCCGTAGGTTTTGCAGGCCCTACGCGCCGGCTCTGCTTATAACACCTAAAGAATTTGTCAAATAAGCTCTATCTCTCTACATGTTCTGTAAAATGTAAGAAAACTTGTAGTGCGTGTTTTTATTAGAACCAAAACGAACTAATAATTTATTTTGCTAAGTAACTAGATCAAAATTAAATTTTGAAGATGTCCTAGTCATGAATGATGATAGATAAACCTAATGTATGCGAAGGTTCTGTTTAGTCTGTTCGATTTTTAATATGACGTATGTTGCGTGACACTTGCGTCTCGATCACAAATTAAACTGACAACTTGGAGTAGAGATTGAAGGCGCTCGCACAATGAGTCAATGGGAAAAATGATAATGCGACATTGCAGCAAACGAGCTGTATTATTAGTTGCAGTGCCATTTATCAATCATTGCCTAATAATTTACGATTACTAATTAGACCTGACCTACCTTCACTTTCCAGTTTCTTCCGTACATCCATCCATGGTATTTCAGCAACTGAAGAATTATCAATAATCTCAGCCAGTTTATATATTTCTTGCCCAGATATCCTAGAACAAACCCGCCAACTGCAAGATGGACTCGACCTGGTAGCAATCCCAGAATGGTATTCACTGGAATGGGTAGACCAATGCGGCCTCTTGCCAACCGTCTTGGGGCACGACTGGTGATTATGCTGAACAGTTGAGGCGGCAATAGAAGGGCACAAGATGCCACGATGCCTCCTACCACAACGGGTTTGGACAGAAAGGGTTCAGGCCCCGAAGCACTCCGCGACATTGTGGCGGTGTCTTAGCGAATGAGAGTTCAAGGAGTTAAACAAAACTTTAAATGAAACATTTAGAACACAGCCGCACGTATTCTAAACCATTCGTACCTGAGTGCTTACTATCTGTTGCTCTTATCGCCAGCCAATTAGTGTTAGGTTCAGAAACTTATCTGTCTTGTATGATAATAGACGTATGCAAGAAAGCTTTGTGTTATAAAATCTGACCTCACTTCAAGGACACGCGGTAATGCGAAGTTCGTCGTATCTAGATTCCGATGTAATAATTTTATTCTGCTAGGACAATTAATGCCCTTGAGTCAAGAGGGACACCTTTGCAGCCAATCTGCGTGCTGTATTGTCAACCGAGTTACTTGATGCGCAAATTAGGCAATTTAGAAGGTTACATCTGCAACTAGTCTGCAGGTTTGTACTCGGTAAAAACCGTAATTAAATTATTGTGAATTTGTGACAGACCTATTGTTTTAGACAAAGGGGCAAATTTGCAATTGGGGAAACAGCAGTTTGTCAACGCTAGACTTAGACATTGATTTTTAGTGGCTTAAAACGCCAATAAGACCTCGATAATTTAGGTAGGATACTCTATAGGCCCCTATCTGTTACTGCCATACGAAAACAAAGTGTCGGGTTTTAGCTATTCCACGGTTTCCGGTGCTAGTCCTTGGGCGGGGTGACCAGGAGTGATTTCTGGATATACAATTTACACTTGTATGAGCTTATAAGTTACAGTAGCGTGGCCAAGGTCATGATAGGCCTACAAATGGCTCAATTAGGTTACAGTCTATAAGTACAATCAAGTGCAGGCAAAGAAAAGAGCAGTTGGTGAACGAGATAGTAAAAATAACGATGATGCTACAATGAGGTCCGATTGCCGTTTCCTCACCCGAGGTTGAGATGAGTGAATTAGTATAACTTTTCCGTTGTCTTCGTCCGTCAGACACAAAGGATAAGGGGTCGTCCATAAATTACGTCACGCGATTTTGTCACTTTTGACTCCCCACGTAACGCGACGTAATAAGACGTAAGACCCCTAAACTATGACGTCACAACGGGCCGACTCCACCTTTTTGCCTTCCGAAAAGTCTTGACAAGGGGTCGTCCATAAATGACGTAACGCGATTTTGGCAGTTTTACACCACCGTCGTAACGCGTCGTAAAAAAGTCAGACCCGATAAAATATGACGTAGCAACATCCTTGTATTTTTCCTCTCGAAAATTGCGTTTTTTCCTCTCCAAAATATCTCTGACAAGCAAAAAAGGTAAAGGTCATGACCTAATTTATTTTTTTGCGTGACGTCACATTTACTGAACCCCACCGTCGTCACACTTCGTAACAAATGGCCGGACCCCCTAACCGCGTGACGTAATTTATGGACGACCCCTAACACGTACATAAGGGATGTTGGCCCAGGGTTTAATCTAGGCAGTTTCCGGGGGAATTACCATTCCCCCGGGGGAATTACCATTCCTCCCGGAAATTTCAAATTCCCTCTTCCGGAAATTTTGGCATACTATATCAACTTGCAGCGCTCCCCAGAACCCCTAGCTGACTTTTTCTCCCGGCCTTGCCAGCTCCCTCGAGTCTAGTTTAAACACTGTGTAGGCCCTAATCTTTCTTGGATTAGGTCTGTTGGTGGCATCGTTGGCTTCACAGCGAACAGCCAGCCACGAGGAAGGCGACGAGAACGCCGATGACAATACTCTAATGACAACTGTTCGCAAACCTAGAAAACACCGAATCTTTTGATCCAATCGTTTTATTCGCTCATCGTTCACTTCACAATCTTAGGCCTATATCAAATCTTAATTTCTTATAGAGAATTCTCGAAAGAATAGTGGCTAAGCAAATAGGCCTACAGCCCTACATGCTCATTTGTGTTCTAGTCCACACTACCTCCCTTTCCAGTCTGCTTACCGAAAATATCACTCTACAAAACGGCACTGTTGCCTGTTGGCAATCCATGAATATATTGTTCGGGCTATTGATGCTCGGTACCAGGGTAAGTTACTGCTCTTACTTCTTCACCTATCTGCCGCCTTTGAAACCGTTGATCATTCTATTCTTCTTCGTCGTCTTGAACGTTGGTTTGGAATATCTGACATTAGGCCTACTTTACATTGGTTTTCTTCATATTTACATCCCCGCACTCAATCGGTGATAATAAATGAGAATTTCTCAACTCCACTGATCTGTCTTGTGGTGTCCCTCAAGGCTCGGTCCTTGGACCTCTGTTATTTACTCTCTATTCAACCCTCTTGGGTTCACTTCTTGATGAATATCAAGTGGCTTATAAGGTCGAAGCAGCCTCAGGCCCGTACGAAGTGGGGGTGCAGCTGCACTCCTAACAAAATTTAGGGGTGCAGTGCACCCCCTGGAAAGAAGGTCTGCATCCTGTCTGCACCCCTTCCAGCTAAAATTGGCCCAAAAATTGCAAAAATTTGCAAAAGTTGCAAAAAATTATCTCGCCTCCAAGAAAAGTGTGAAATGACGCTATTGCTTTTACCTGGAGAAAATCTGCAGCCCTGTTGAAAATTCGTTCCAACGAGCCTGCTCAGCCTTTTTCGTGATGGTAAAATGAGGAGCAATGGCAACATTGCGAAGGTAACCATAGGATCGGCGGAATGACTGGCCACCGTCCTCTGATAAATGGCTTAGCCACCTATGCATCTGTATCTTCAGCAGCTTTTTATATGGATGCGAAACATGGACCATCACCAAAGACTTGGAAAGAAAAATACTAGCCTTTGAAAGAAAATGTTATAGAAAAATACTACGAATCGGATGGGTCGAAAAAATCACAAATGAAGAACTATACAGGAGAATTCAGCCCAAACAAACCATGCTGGAAAGAGTAAAACAAAGGAAACTCCAACTTTTCGGACACATATGCAGAATGAAAGAGGACAGAAAGATCAAAGCTCTAATGTTTGGAATAATGGAGGGTGCCAATAAGTATTTGTTGGTCCACAAAGCAGGCCCAAGCCTCAATATTTGAATTGTATGTTCCCTAAGGCTTACGCCCCTATTTAGAACTGGAAGAGCATGTAGAATCTTTGGTAGCCCGTATTTCGGAATCCTGGTTGCGTCAGTGGCCAAGCACCAACTAAGTGATTTTAGCAATGAAAGTTCCCGAATCAGATCTGTGCATCCAAAATCGGACTCATCAGTCACCAACGAACACATTAAACATTATTAGGCCTAAATATAGCGAACAAAAACTACTGTACATTAGCCTATCATATAAATACTCTGGAAGTCCCGATGGACTGCTTACTAGTACTCATATAGGCAATTTCATTTCAATTCATTACTGTTTAATATTGTTATTGTTACGTGCCCTTGTAGTCGTTAGACATTATGTCACGTTAATCTTGTCGTTCTATAATAATAATAATATATAATATTTAAAGGAATACCCAGGCTGGGATGGGTAACTCTTTGTTCTAGGTCTGACGCGGACTGGACTACTGACCGCTCGACCAGCCAGTTCAGTTGACCGCTGCCCAGTCCATTCCACATCCCCAATTTTTGTAATGAAGGTAGAGCCAGAGGCTGCCTTCCAGGGAGAGGCTCTTGCCTATTTTTAATATAGCCTACTGACTGCTCATTGCTGAAACATCGTTCTCGCTCACTCATTCACTCACTCGGTCACTCGTCCGTTCATTCGATCGTTTGCCATATATGTATATATATATATAGACTATATATATCTGCATCTGCGAACATAAGTAAAGTAAAGTAAAATCTCGTGGATTTCTATAGCGCCTTGGAAAGCAGCACAACAGTAGCTACTTATTCGTAGGCGCTCAGCCTCTCTTAAAATAGCTATGGGGATTGGGGAAGGTATATTATCAGCCAGGCAATAGCCAACATCCAAATGGCAGTGAGGCTAGGTTGTTACAGCTATGGAGGATATGATTTTAGAAAAAGGAAGGATTTAAGCTTAGACCTAAAGACTTGAGGATATAATGCAGGAATTATAGGAAATGAGGATTCAGATTTTATTGGTTGAAAGTGGCCAAGTCTGCGGCTGGAAGCTGGGATCGAGTTCCAAAGTTCAGGTGAGGCGTATGAGAAGGCACGGTTGCAAATTTTCGTGCTTCTGGCTGTTACCAGAGTTGACTATTGTAATAGTATTCTCTGGGGCCTGCCTAGCTACCAACATTGTCGACCTCAGATGATTCTCAATGCCTCTGCCCGAGTTATTTTTGCAGTGAGAAGGGAGTACACATCTCTTCTTTCCTGAAAGACATATTAGACTGGTTGTGCATTCCGGAACGTAAGTAAGTATATAACGTATTTCCAGGAGGCAGGATGAAGATGCCGATGTGTAGTTGGTAATAATCCCCTTGGAAACGCTACGCTAAGGACGGTGCAAGTTAATCCATAAGTTAACCCATAAGGCGCGCAGGACCGCCGTCCAGATCGGCTCGGTTGTGTATACCCAGTCGTTGATTAATAAAGAAATTGTCACAAGTTTTTATGCATTTATTATTAATAATAATTTAAGTAAAACAAACATAATCAAAGCAATAATCCTCATATAATCAGTTTAAGCACAAAAATATGCAATGTTACGTAGTGCATTCAGCCAGTCATCTAATCACACAATAATCTCAGAACCTTAATAATCATTAATTTTATCATATATGATACATACATTACATTAGTAATGCAATACAATATGCATTGAGGATATAATGCAGGAATTATAGGAAATGAGGATTCAGATTTTATTGGTTTGTTTTATTATACAAATGCAATACATTTTATGATATAATCACACGAAAAGCAATCAATTGAAGAAATAAGACTCATTCATGCAACAACACAACTTCAATCCAAGCGATCATTTGTGCATTCAATCTCATCGATTCAATCAGTCTTCAATCAGATAAGAAGAAAAGAATTGAGAAAAGTTAGGCTACCATTCTCACAATCCAAATATATAATATACACAACTAACAGCGATTTCTTCAACCAGCTGCCGGATATAGACATACAGTCGACGGCGATATCTTCTACCAGCCGTCGAATATAGAGAAATACACTAATACAGCTAACAGCAATATCTTCTACCAGCTGTTAGATACAGAGAAATACAGTCAACGGCAATATCTTCTACCAGCCGTTGAATATAGAAACATACAACCAACGGCGATATATTCTACCAGCCGTTAGATAGGCAATACAATTATAATCCATATGCTCATTCGCTCAATCATTCACATCAACCAAACCATTCTCTAGATCAGTGGTTCCCTCTTCCTTGGTAAGCGCGGCAAATTCAAAAATCGCCCTGTGTGGATCAAAGACCCAGCCAAGATTCTCGAAACTGGCTGATGAGATGCAACCTCATCCATCTCATTGATTCATTTTATTGTTTTCATTTGACCGATAGGTTATGCAAGTTTACCTTTGAATGCTACAAGTACGATATTTTTATCCTAATAAGCTTGAATAAAACCTAGTAGGTATAGTAACTAGTTAATGATTATGGCTAATGCAGTCCGATTACATGTAGGTTTGAAGACATTATTAAATTTCATGATTCAGATACCATGTTTATGCTTTTAAAATCGAAAGTGTGCTTCCTTAAATTTACTTTGAAAATTAGGGGTACACGGATTTTCGAAAAATGTCTGAAGGGGTACGCCGACCGAAAAGGTTTGGGAACCACTGCTTTAAGAGGTGCATGTTAACGTTCCGGGCCTTGCACGATCCGTATTTCCCGGACTACACTCAAAAAAATAATCCGTTACCGGTAACGGAATGTGTGAGGGAATAATCCGTCTCCTATAGCTGTACAGAATATTCCCTCACTTTGAGGGAATACAACTTTGAGTGAATGAATTCACTCAAACACAAAGTGAGGGAATTATTCAAATTAATCCGTATTCATTGAGGGAATTCATTCACTCGAATATATTTTAGTGAGTGAACGAATCCCTCATTCTAAATTTTAGAGAAAAATTAGGGAAATTTCTCTTAGAGGCCAATTCCGAGTGAATGAATTCACCCGCTTTTGATTTTGGATTTTAAACCATGCGTACAGCACTATATAAATTATCCTGGAATAATAATAATGATAATAATAATAATAATAATAATAATAATAACGTACAAATTTAAAATAATGCCTCAAAAATACACAAGTACATACAGACGGTAATATTTAGTAAAAATGACTGTTCAGCAAACTTAACATTCAATAATGTAAAGGTAGCAATCATAAAACATTACGAACTTATCATCCAAATGGATATGCCAATACAGTGGTGTGTATATGGAATAACGATAAATTCTGCCTACAATTATAATTAAAACTACAGTTCATTGCTAGAATACTCGACTGTCACTGATAAGTCAATATGCTTGATACAATAGAAACTGGAAGCTGCCCGCCTAAAACACTTTCAAATACAATCAAACCTTTACAAAACTACAATACACTGATAAAACGCATTCACGTAGCCAATCACGAGGTGGCGGTATGATATGATTCCGTAAACTTTAGTATGGGAATTACTTCCCTCAACTTTTGAGGATTATTTCCCTAACGCTTACGGAAATTTCTCTCAAGTGTTAGGGAAAATTCCGTAAATTTTAGTTTAGGGAATTACTTCCCTCAACTTTTGAGGGATTATTTCCTAACGCTTACGGAAATTTCTCTCAAGTGTTAGGGAAAATTCCGTAAATTTTAGTTTAGGGAATTACTTCCCTCAACTTTTGAGGGATTATTTCCTAACGCTTACGGAAATTTCTCTCAAGTGTTAGGGAAAATTCCGTAAACTTTACTTTAGGGAATTACTTCCCTCAACTTTTGAGGGATTATTTTTTTGAGTGTACTTAGTAGCCCTGGTTCACAAATTCCGTCTACCAACAGGCGTCTTCAGCTCAGATCCGGGCGAGACGTCAGGTTGGTCATTCCTCCTCCTTCACGGACGGTGAAATTTTGAGAAAGATCGTTCACGCAAGTAACACTATTCTTTGGAATGCGTTACCTAGTGACGTAACAAGAGAGTCGAACCTGGATTTTTTCGCAAAGAAACTCAAAACTCACCTTTATCAGACATCGTAGACCTATGAATTGTAAAGCGCTCCTGACTGGCCTTCTACCATGTTTTTGCGCTATTGAAATTTGGCTTTTTAGCTAACTAACTAACATGCATCTAAAAAATTATTAAACTTGAATCAGTACAAAGAAACTTCACCAAACGCCTACGATGATTTCACAATATTCTATACCTGCAACGACTTGCCATGCTTGATATTGAGTCACTGGAACTTCGCAGACTAAAAATTAATCTTGCGGAATGCTATAAAATACTTAACCAGATGTACGAAACTGATAGACATCGCTTTTTTCCCTCCCCTTCCCCTGCTACCCGAGGACATTGCCTTAATCTCCACAAATCATCTTATGATCTTCCTGCATAGACCCTAGGAAATTTTTCTTCTCCAACAGGGTCATCAATAGGGTCGTGAGCTCGGAAATTTCCTGTGTAATTTTCCCTGAAATTTCCGGTTTGCAGGTTTGTGAAACTTTGAGTGACGGTTTTTTGACGTAAGGCCGTAGCATATAACTTTGCTGAACTAATTTGTTAGTCATTTTAGACACTTAAGTCTACTTTAAATTGGCAAGTTGGATTACTAGCATGGGCGTCCGCAGAAATTTTTCCAGGGGGGACGGGTGCAAAAACAGGGTCTTGTGGCGAAAGAAATGAAATTTTTTTCCAGGGGGTGCAAAACAAGGTTTTGTGACTAAAGAAACGAGTAATTTGACTTTTTCCATAATTCCACAATTTTTCAAGGGGGGTGCAATTGCACCTCTGTCCGGACGCCCATGATTACTGGCATACTGGGCGTGGGCTGTTTGTTGGTTCAATTGTTGAGTGAGTCAGTGAATAAATGCGTGACGTAAGTCTAGTCTGTAATTTTTGTATTTATAATTTTTCAATAAGTGGATTGAAGTTCTGCTCTGCTTGAATCGCTTCTACGTTCTATTCTAACGGAACCTTAACTAAGTAATAATTAATAAATGTACTGTGGCTACTGGCTGATATGTTTGTTGTTGTGTGTTATTATATATATATATATATATATATATATATATATATATATATATATATATATATAGAGTGTAATATTGTGTATTACTGAAAACTAGTTACACCTGTAGTCATGTTAGTTGTGGTAGTGCAGATTACCGTTTAAGAAGTTTATTAAAAGAAGCAGAAAGAGGAATGAAAAGTAATTGTAATTGTTGGTTTTGGTTTGTAATTGATCCAAATGTAATTGGCTGTAACTATAATTGTCAAAAATCTGTATAATTGTAATTTAATTGTAATTTAATTGTAAATGGATAAAACGTAATTGACCCATGTCTGTTTCAGATTCAATTTTAACCAATGCTTAATTTTCTTTTTAACAACAATCTGATTCTTAAATTTAACATTAACACACAAGCACACATTTAAACTTTTTTGGGGCCAAACTAGTTCCTTGATCATAATGTGCATATTATAAATGAGTAATTTATGCAAATTTGTTGAGAACTTGATAACCAAACGTCCCAGGCAAATTCTGACTTCAGAGTTGGAGTCAGCATACTCCATTTACTGTATAATGCATACCACTCTGGCATAGCTACATTGGAGCAAACTGGAGCAATTGCTCCGGTCGGACCGCCCAGGGTCACTTGTGCAAATCATGTAGGCCTACCGGTAAATCCGATGAGAAATTTTTTGGGCGGGGATGGGAGGAGGCCAGAAATAGTAGGATCTGCAACTGGTTGGTTATAACTTTTTGCGCCAGTGTGGCAGGTTCAAGCTGTGATGCGTTGGAGCCTGAAATTAGTCTATTTTTAATA
The DNA here is from genome assembly GCA_018105865.1 of Metaphire vulgaris. Classification (NCBI taxonomy): domain Eukaryota; kingdom Metazoa; phylum Annelida; class Clitellata; order Crassiclitellata; family Megascolecidae; genus Metaphire; species Metaphire vulgaris. Next base: position 259,964 of record JACLAT010000060.1, read on the forward strand.
CTGTACTGTCTACTAGCCATCCAGCATGATTCAGTGGATTGCGCTGATATAGGCTGGCAATCGCTGTTTCAGGGCCCGAGCAGATCCCCACCGCCTCTGCTACAATGACACATTGACAATTTGACACACACACAATAGCAACATCGCCATAATTTAGTACTGGTGTAGGAGGCATTACTGCCTGCGGGCGCTAACTGGGCTTGAACCTGCTCCGCCAGCCTGCCGCTCGGGCGCGTGACCCACTCTGCCATCTTCCGCCCCCCTATCAGCAGCAAATTAGCAATAATAACAATGTGATTATAAGTGGTTCAGGAGGTTAAGTAAGCCTGCATAACAACCACTGTTTTACCACTATCCACATTCAATAAACTAGTTTTCCGAGTAATAATGGGCGACGAAGTGGGAAGGATAGTTTTCCGACCTGTCACGGCTGCGCGTTCAAATAGGGCAAGTTATCTTCATTCTTCTGCCGTTCGTATTGAGTACTCGGAATCTGAAAGTCTTATCAAGTTCACAGGTCCGTTGTGTGACTGTTGGGGTCCCTGCAAATTTTCGATATTGTGGCCCAATTATTGATTTGCTACAGTAATCATACATCAAACTTTTCTTCAAATTAAACGAGACCCCTTAAATATCTGAGGCCGGAGGCCCTCTTGACCGTAGGCATTGCAGACCCTACGCGCCACCCTGCAAGCTCATGATGGCTGCGATTGCTGAACAGTGGCGTGCAGAGAGTGGTGGGCGCCCAGGGCCAAAGTCAATTTGGATGCCCCATCGTCTGGCGGATGCTTGGTTTTGACAAGCAAAAAAGGTCACACTGGTGTGCGACTGGGGACAAATCGATAATTTTAAGTGTTTTACTGTAAAAAAATGTTGACATGCAAAAAAGGTCATCTGGTCAATTTTTACGCCCCTCTGGTGTGTGCCCAGTGTCACTGTTCCACCTCTGCATGCTGCTGTTTCTGAATGTATCGCTAATTTGCAGGAAACTTGACTTGAGTCAATGCTGCTATGCTCAGTCAAAAAGATATATAATAGTCTATCATATGGCGATTTAGTTACAGTTTGCATCACTGGTGGACAGACGACTGGACTTGGGTCATCAGCAAATATCACGATAAAAGCGTCACAACTCGAGAAGTGTTGCTATAATCGGAAACGTTGAATGTTTACAGAGAAGAAAGTGGTACACCCCTAGTGTCTTTGTGTGTGTCTAAAATTCACCCACAAGCATGTGATTTCAAAGAAATTTCCAGGGTGACACCCCCGTAAGAAAGAGTAGGAAGGATGGGAAATAAAGGAGCGAGAGGGAAGGAGATGGAGGGATAGAGAGGGACGGATGCTTTGCTCCGGTCGGCATTTGATCCTAATTCCTAGCTAGGCCAACGCAGCCACTCAGTAGCACATCCAAAAAATTTGTTCGTTGACCAGTGTTACTAACTTACTGGAATTGTACAGTGGTACTGGTATGGTACAGTGGCACTGTATTACTCATATCTCCTCTTCTCCTGTATTTTCCACAAATTCTGTTGGGATGTTATCAATGCCCAGGAATTTTCTGTGATAAATGTGTAATGGCCCATTCTAACACTTTTATTAAGCTCTTTCCATAATTTTTTTTACCACAGTTTGTTCTGCTATCTCTTTAGTCTTTATGGTTATCTTTTTTAAATAAAGGTATTCTGTATTATTATTATTCTGGACGATTTTTATAGTGCCGTAAACATCTTATTATATAATTCTCGATGTCCGGTCTGTCGGTCACGATACACGGCAGATTTTGCAAGACGCTGTTGCCATAACAACGAAATTGTTTAATCAAAACTGTCTAAAAAACGCACCGTTTAACGAAGCGTCTTAATTGCAGCTTAAACCCCGTCCCCTTCCCTCTCCCCATCCCTCTCCCAATCGCCCTGACCCCAACCCATCCCCTTTCCGGCCCCAGCCCATCCCCGCCCGCCCTACCCCACGGGCCCCAAACCCCCGTTTCCCCATCCTCTCCCCATCCCTCTCCCAATCCCCCTTCACTCTCCCCATACCTCTCCCAATCGCACCGGCCCCAACACATCCCTGCTCCGCCCCTACCCCACAGGCTCCAAACCCCGTTTCCATAACCTCTCCCATCCCTCTTCCTCTACCAATCATCCCGCCCTGGCCCCAGCCCATCCCGCCCAGGCACCAAACCATACCCACCCCACCCTACCCCACAGGCCCCAAATCCCGTTCTTATTCCCTCTCCCCATCCCTCTCCCAACCCCCATCCCTTCCAATCGCCCCAGCCCCAACCCATCACTGCTCCGCCCTACCCCACCGGCCCCAAACCCCGTTCCCAAACCCTACACAACGCTGCTCGAAAACCCGTACAACCCACTTTCCTCCTCCCAAACCTCCTCCCTCTCCCAATGCCCTGCCCCCGTTATTATAAATATATTTACTTCTTCCTAACCTCAATACCTATTTTTTAAATTTAACCCCTCAAGTGGGGATTAAATTTTTAGAAGCCGTCACCGTACTGAGGATTTAATTTTTGGAAAAGCGTTCTTCAGAAATGATTGCTGTAACGTTTTAAATTTGCTATATCTCAGGCTATACAGGAGCTAAAAAGATGAGGTTTGTACCTTTGTTTAGATTGTTTATTCCTCTTTCTAACCGTCCGTGCAAAACCCAAAAAAATGGGATAGAGTCCACTTTACGGCCTAAAATATCACCCTCTCCCCCCCAAAAAAATTTCAAAGCCCCTAGCAAAAAATTTTCAGCGGTTACCCCACTTTAGTCAGCGGTAAAGTTATAAAGGGATGTCAGAGGAACAAAATAAACCAAAAAGTTTGAAAATCGGTTGATATTTGGTAAAGATCTATCAATTCTAATCCGATGACCCCAATGTTTGAACATAAGTATTATGAACGAATTTCGCGAAAGTTCTGAATTCTGAGAAAGTTTCCAAATTGTTTGAATTTGCTACATCTCAGGCTATATAAGAGCTAAGGAGATGAGGTTTGCACCATTGTTTAGCTTTTTTATTCCGCTTTCTTACCGTCCCTGCAAAACAAGAAAGTCCAGCGTTCACGAGGTTTGCGACAATCAAGTGAGAATGAGTAACAGGCTGTTGCTCGGCGTGCAAAACCAGCACGACAAACAAGAGAATCAAGCACTGCATGTCGTTCGACACTGCCAAATCATTACACTAACGTTGACTATCAAGTTTCAAAAAATTCACGCGAATGGGCGTTAACTCGATTGAAGGAAAAGGCGGCGAGTTAAGGACAATTAATTGCGCAAAATGCTACTGCATTTGCGCAAAATCGGGTGGTAAAACAGTCAATCTCCCCCGTCATTTTTGACCTAGTAGTTAATACTAAAATCAAAAGCGTTTTGACAGCGTTAACGTGTCAATGAAGGTCAAAATGGCCATGTTAGAAAGATGATGTTGTAGACCCGCGAGTCAGGGACGTCATTTGGGGGGCATTTGCCTCCTGATTTTTTGGGGAAAAATTTTTGGCCAATGTTTGTGTTATTTAGATTTTTAGATTTTACACGCCCTAAAGGAGTGCTTGATGATGTCGAGTAATTTGAAGTAACTACTTTAACTAACCGTGCAAATTGGCTGACAAGCAAAAAAAAGGTCGTTAGCTTTTTCACAAACTTGTCAGGTCGAAAGTGTTTTGCCCCCCTGAAAAACAGTGAAATGACGTCTCTGCCGCGAGTTGGATGAATTCGTTCTGCGGACGGTAACATCCGATCCGACGGTGAATTCCGAAGAGGCGGTCTTCCGCTAGAGGATAGTTCGCCACCGTAATCGGCAAATCCGACACATATGTTCCAGCGAAGTCTGGAACGACAGTCAATCACGCAGTCCCGTTATTTGTCACGCGGCAGCCATTTCAATGGCGGCCATTGGCGGAGCCTCGACAGCGACCGACTTGAAGCTGCCAGAACGACGTGGAAAAAGTGGAGGATGGCGAATAACTCCTCAGAAAAACCGACGAGTGGAACGCAGTCCTCGCGATTGGCGTAAAATCCAGTCGCAAAACATCGGAAAATACCGAGAATGATGACGAATCAGTGGCACTGACAAACACATGCAAGCAGCCGTATAAGGCGCCGAAACGGGAACTGTATGTTTCCAGTCAGTCGGTATTGACTTCCAAGTCCTTTCTTATAACAATTCCTTTTGGCCTAAACACTCAGTTTTTCTTTTATTTTCTGACAGAAATCTCTTTGCCTTCCCTTCTCATAGTTACCTGTTATTTCTTTGCTGTTATATACAGTATTTCTGTCTTTTTTTACTTGTCTCTGAAAAGCAGCATGTATTAACGCTCACTATGGAACAGTGATGTTTCTGTTTTCTGAGGGTGTCAGGTCTTTTAATCCCCGGCACTTAATCCCCAAGTCTTTTAATCTCCTAGCAAATAATCCCCTGACACTTAATCCCTTCAATCACCGCCTTGGAGTTTAAGCCCAGAGTTACATACAACAATCGTTAGGGTTAGGGTTATGTTTTTGTAACACAAATATTGGTTATGTCATTCATATTACATCATTAAATACGTTTTCTTATATCATTGAGTGTCTGGGGATTAATTATGTGCACAGGGATAAAAAAGACTTGGGATTAAAAGACTTGGGGATTAAGTGACGAGGATTAAGTGACTGGGGATTAAATGACATGGAATCTTTCTGAGATACATGATTATATTATAATCTCTATAATCTAAGAGAGAACCCAGGTTGAAAGCACATCCAAGGCAGAACTGACACTACTACAAATGAGTTAATGAGGCAGGAATGTTTCAATATATAAAATAAACAAATCTTTTATGGACAAAAAAAGATATTTATTCCAATTCCAGTAATATTGTAAAAACAGCATCAAAATAGAAATGTCAACACTACTATGATCCATCAATAGCAACATGCAATTCACAGGATGCCTTTGTCAGATTATTACAAGTTAATATTTCCATTTTGATACTTGTCATTTCTGTTCTGTCATTCTCACAGTTTATAAATGTGTGCAATAAACTTTTATATGATCAATTATCACGGACCTAAAGAGAAATTTTAATAAGTGCTAAAAGAAATTTTGTGACTTTAAGTATTTAGACATTTCGATACAAGATTCAAAAAGAGAAACAAATGTCATATCAATATTAGAAACAGACACAAAGATAGTATTGTATCTAAACCTAATATTTGTATTTGAAGTTCATTTTGAGCAGGTACTTCATATTAACCTGTGCAACATCATACACAATATATCTGCAACAAGGTCAAGATGAAGTAACAAATAAACTATACATATGAGCGAAACAAATAAAACATGTTAGATGGCAGCCTGTATTTAGTTCCACCTTAGCCATGATGATTAAGGTAATCCTATTGGTTTTTATTCAGTTGCAAGCCAAAAAAGAACAGTTGTCCAAAGCAGTGATCACAAGTCATTCTTAATAATGGTTAATGGTTAATGGTTCTGGACAACTTCTATAGCGCCGTAGCATGGCGAAGGCCAAAGTCAAAGGCGCTGTCAACAACGCTGACAAATCGACATGGAACGGAAGATTGTTTGTCTGGAGGGAAAGTCCGCTCAGATGGCACAAAAGAGTTCGCTGCCGTGTTGAAATCGGGCAGTGAACCCTTCAGAAGGCGGTCTTCCGCAAGAAGGCGTTCCGTTCAAGAGTCAGCAAAAACGCAGAAAGGATGTTGAAGGACCGCATGGATGCTGCGAAAAATTCTCCGGCGTGGCGAAAATCAGGCGGCGAATCCTTGAGGGCGGTCATCTGCGAGACAGTAATCCATCGCCAACTTGACGGAACCGACTGAAGATGGAATTCGCGCACGAAACCGGAACAGTCTTTGCCCTTTATGGCCTGTAGGCTCCGAGTGAATGGTGGCTCAAAATGGCGGTCCAACCACGCCGACACGGCGACGTGAATCCGGCGTCGGCGCAGAGAAGACGCAAAGACCATCGCCGACCGCTTCGAAAACGATGGCTAGCGACGATCCGCGCGATTTAGCGCAAAGAAATAAGCGCAAGATGTCGGTAAATCCGCCAAGAACGGCGACATTCCGAAGCACGGACAGACCCGTGCAAGCAGCCAAAATGGCGCTACCGGAAATCTATTCAATAGTTCAATCTATTTAATAGTTTTGGGCTACAAGTGAAGATCACCAACCAGTGAGAGTTTACCGTGATATCTCGCGTATAAGATGCACTTTTTCCCTTTAAAAAATATGCACAAGTTGTGGGTGTGTATTATACATAGAAATAAATTTTATGTGCATACAATTTTATGTACATAACATCCATAATTTTAATTTAGCCGTATTATTATGCATATAACACTCACATTATACGGGTTTTTACCTATGTGGTCAGTGGTGGAGAAAAACTTTGCATGCACATCAATTTGCAAAAAGAATTTGACAGAAAATTGTGACTGTCTAGGTTACTCAATATCTGTCATTGATAGCTAAAATATGTGTAGGTTTTTTGTTTTATGGCATAATGACAGCCGCCGGTGGGGGAAACTGTCTACTCTTCCAATTTTAAGCAGAATTTGACAGACAATTGTGATATCCCGGTTAATTAATAGATAATCTGATAGGAAATTTTGGGTGCATATTATACATAGGTATTAAAATTTTTATATTATGATAACTCTAGAATCTAAGGGTGTGTATTATACATAGGTGCGTATTATACCTGAGATAATACAGTAAACCTCCAAAACCCTTCAATATTCCACCCAGAGGAAAATTGCATTTTCAAATGTGACAAAAATAAAACTAATTATATTAGCTATCATTAATTAAAACCAAAATCATAGTCAAAAGGATACTCATTATATAAAAGGCTGGACTGCTTGATCACTGAGTTGATACCTTTGCCCATAGGGATTTCAACACCATCACCTCCAATGTAGCTCCCTTCCGGATCTGGCTCAGTCATACCACATCCTACGACAAAACAATTTGAGATCTTGTATCTAAGTCAGGGTTGTCCAACCTTTTCAAGTGGAGGGCCAAATTTCAATGTTGAACCTGGTCCGGGGGTCACTATAGAAGAAACCGTAATGATTACATTACATCACAAGAATAACAATTTTCAATTCGCATTTTTAAAGCTTAATCGACTGGTTGTAGTTAAACTGTTACACTGTTGCAGTACCACTCGTACAATATTAGGCAGCTAGTCCAATGCTTAGTCTTACAGGCTTGCATAGAAGCAGAGGCGTAGCATCCCAATGGCTACTATGGCTCGAGCCATGCGCGGCACATGTGGAGGGGGCGGCAAATTGAGCGGTGATGACCTTTTTTGCTTGTCAGGCCATTTTATATAGCTGATGACTTTTTTTTGCTTGTCAGACTAGACACATATTCACAATGGAAGAGGTAAGAAACCCAAAACGATTTTTTCAACAACAAACCACAAGGAAAAGATCTAAAGGAAAAACCGAAAGATGCTGGGTGGACGGATTGGAAGATGCTGGACACAGCTGGAGGGCAAAGACTTGACCTTCAGGAGTATTTCATAACAACAATTGTTCCCGCGCTCTGGTGCTCAAAGTCTTATGAAGATAAAAAGGTAAAGGTAGGTCCCATACTCGAGTTCGAGCGTTGGGTTCCGGCGCTTATCTCCGGTCTGGGCAATCAGCGACGTAGGTGGTATAATCCATTAATCTGGGGTAGGTTGCCATTACTTTCCCCAGACCCACGTTTTACCTCGCAGCTTAACGCTGCTCCTCAGTTTACCACCGCCCCCTAGCGAGTAAGGCTGAGTCGACCTTAGGGCTCCTGCGGGGATCGAACCCGCGAACTTCTGCTCCATCGTTGTTACCACTCTTTTAACTTCCCGCCCCCTTATGAAGATACCTCACCATAAAACATCACTTGTTTCCAGGTCATTTACAGTGCCAGGGCTAAAAACATGGAACATCTACAACTATCTGTGAAATCATCAAATTCTCTGTAATCCTTCAAGAAAAATCTAAAGACATATTTGTTCTGAAAATCATATTCTTTTCTGTCTTAAAGTGTATTCCAGTCATTTTTGTTTGTATGCGATTACTGTTATTTAATTTATGTTTTATAGCTGGCCTCTGTATGTGCCCTTGCTCCTGACATTTTTGGTAATATGGCACACACAAAATTTCCAATATCATAATAATAATAATAATAATAATAATAATAATAATAATAATAATAATGGATTTGGAGCACCATCAATTGACACCCTTTGAATATTAGAATTGGTGTTATAAAATGTGTTATCACTAATATTTATTAGAATTTGATGGGACTAAGTGTTAGATGTTAGGCTGCTTTCAACAGAAACAAGATCTAGTAAAATCAGACACCTGATGCTACTACAAAAGAAGGGAGCCAATAATGACAATTAATTTATTACATACATTTATATAAATTGGGAGCCTACTAACAGAAGATGCCAGATGGAGATAAAGACAAGAGTAGAAATAGGAAAACAAGCATTTTTGGACAGAGGGGAACTGGTAAGAGGAGGACTAAGCATGGAACTAAAGAAGAGACCTTAAAAAACGTTGGTATGGAGTGTAATCTTACATGCTTCAGAAACCCGAACTCTTTGGAAAAAGGACACACAAAAGCTTGAAGCATTCTAAATGTGGCTATGTAGGAGGATGGAAAAGACCAAGTGGACAACCAAGAAATCAATTGAAGAATGTATTACAGATGGTGGGATAACAAAGTTCAATATTTAACACCATCAAAAGAAGACAGAGGAACTGGCTTGGGCATTGTGCTAAGAGGAGAAACTTTGCTTAAAGCAGTAGTTGAAGTTAAGTATATCAGGAAGAAAGATACAGTAAAAGGAAGGTCATGGAGAATGCTATTGGACTGGATGATGAAAATGTAATGAACAGCATCACAATACCTATGCAGAAATCAAAGAAAAGGCAAGACGCTGAGAGGAATGAAAACAACAGAGCTCTGAACCCATCCCAGGACAAAGAACATCATGATGATGAAGATTTATATAAATGAAAATAAAATCGCCCATCTATTAAACAGATTAAATCTGATGTAAAAATTACTCATACTGCATTTTAGTGTCTAATGTTTGATGCACGGGTTCCCATTTGTGCCATCCTTCTCTGTCAGCAGCTTGGGTCTTTAATCCTTTGCAACTGCTTTTATTCAGCATCCAGTGCAGTAGTGACTTACGTGGTCTTCCTCTGGTTGTCCTTCTTCCCTTATGTCCCTTCAGTATTGTTCTGAATAACGAGTCTCCTCTTAGAATGTGCCCAATCCAGTTCTTTTGCCTTTGTTTTATTGTTCGTATTGTCTTTTTCTCCCTTACAATATCTAGGACCTCTTTATTGGATAAGCTGTGTCCAACTGATTCTTTCCACTCATGGGCTATAAGCCAAAAATACAAAAATTTCAGTTAAAGAGTAGGAGTGATATTGCTAGCACAAAAGTCTTACCTTTGGTGCTGTGTTTACCCTTTGGAAGTGTGGTCACAAACTCGGAATGCTTTAATTCATACCTGTTCAGTTAAAGAAAGATAAATCTGATACACAGAAGCTTGCCCCAATAACTCACACAATTAATAAGGAGTGCTGTCATGTTGATGATTTTGCTTTGTGATGGTTCATAATGAGTGACCAGCACAGAGCATATAAACATCTAAAACCATGTTAACCAAAGTCTTTCCTACTGCATCAAGTTAACTTTATTCAAATATAATATTTCAAGATTTTTTAAGTTCGTCCCAATGTTGTGATGAACCAGTTTCTGTAGACACCCATAAAGCTCCACATTTTTAAAAATCAAATTCAAGCACAAATAATGAATACATCTGAAACCAAACAAGAACAGTTTTCAGTCTTTGACAATGAATGAGCTGATCATTTCTGCAGTGCAGAAGTCAGCATTGTGCTACCATTCATTTATACATGTATTCAGCCAGTTGGAACACAATTGTCTTTGTGTCTATTTATGTTTATCAAGTGCCTATATTTCATTTGATTCCTGCCATTTTTCTGTCTCAATCAAATTGGTTGTAGACCTGTGTTATTAATGCATAATAAGAAATACAGGCAAAGTACATACATATTGCCAAGAGCCACTTCACAAAGAAGAATTAATCCAGTTGGATTTGATTTGTTGGTAAAGCAGTAATTTGCACTCTTTGACACCATATCTGCAAAATATAATCCTTTGCCAAACATGTATCCAGTCTACAAAAAAAATACCAGCGAACCTTCAGTTCCATCTGTTACAACTCGCATTAGCAAAAGCTAAAAATATGAAGGAAAAAACAACAAAATCTGACTACACTGAAATGGTGGCTATATTCTAGGACACCCCAAAGTCACATTGTGTGCATGACAATCTCATCATTTATTATTTTTGTATGGGGTTTTCCAAATTCCAGTGATGACTTCAATCATCTTCATCATTATCATTGTGTTGCAATATATAATAAATGTAAAAAGTTGCATTTCATTTCCATTTTTGAGCTAATTTTATAAATGTTGGCTGATGTCAAGTCAGATCAATTCTCAAGCAATCCTGCAGCGATGCAGTCTATCATTGTTCAATGAGCTCTGACTGTTTGACTTGATGGCATTCATTTGAAAAGCTTGATTCACAAGTGAAAGTCAAACCAAGCATAGCGAGTATACTGTTATTCTTTTGTTTGCTAGTAAACATTCGCATCAAGCAATCTATTTCTGGTTGAAGTTTAACCCTTCTGCCGGGGATTAAATTTTTTAGACACCGTAACTCGGGGAATTAATTTTTGAAAAAAACGTTATTCCAAAATGATAACTGTAATTTTTTTTGCATTTGCGATATCTCAGGCTATATAAGAGCTAAGAAGATGAAGTATACGTCATTGTTTAGCTTTTTTACTCATCTTTCTATCCATCCGTGCAGAACAAAGAAATTTCGGGGTAGGGTCCACTCTACGGGCAAAAATAGCACCCCCGCCCCCCAAAATGTTCAAAGCTCCGTAGCAAAAGTTTTTCAGTGGTGACCCCCCCTCGGATGAGCAGCAAAGTTGTAGATGAATGTCAGTTGAACTAAATTAACCAAAACTTTGAAAATCGGTCAACATTTGGTGAAGATACATCAAGTCTAACCTGGACACCTGTGTCACGACACCTAAGTATTGGTTACGAGTTTTGAGAAAATTGTGTAATTTTTTGAATTTGCGATATCTCAGGCTATATAACAGCTAAGAAGATGAGATATATGCCATTGTTTAGCCTTTTACTCCTCTTTCTAACCATCCGTGCAAAACAAAGAAATTTGGGGTCGGGTCCACTCTACTGGCCTAAAATAGCACCCCCTCTGCAAAAAAAAATTTTCAAAGCTCCGTATGAAAATTTTTGCGTAACCCCAATCGGGTGAGCGGCAAACTTGTAGGAGATGTAGGAGGAACAAAATAAATCAAAAATTTTGAAAATCGGACCACAAACGCCGAAGATCTTCAGCGAAACTCGTAGTTTTTACTAGACTTGTCCCAATTACTGACCCCCTAGGTCCAAAGACCATATATTTCTTTTCAACCAGAGCAAATCTAGCTAAAAAATTGGTGACATCTATCGAATGGATAGATAATTAAGCGATTGATAGCATAAGACGTATCAGATACGTCGCGCCCGAATACGGTAAGATAACGGTGGACGTATGGGATACGTCGCGCCCGTCTGACGGGTTAATGGATGCTTTTGTACTGCACGAGTTTAAAGAAGTATGACCACCAGCACATTACAGATTCACAGATAGATTAACAGCACTAAGGAAGTCATTCGTCCTTTACCTGTTTTAACACTAATAAACATGTCTGCTTGGAATTTTCGCATTATTAAGTGCTTAGCAGATCGCCATTTTGGGAATAACCTGCAGGCCACTTCGTAGGCCTCTGTGGGCCACATTGGCCAACGAGCCCCCAGTTGAATAGTCCTGTTATAAGATTTGTAACCTATCTCTGAGCTCAAAAACAGCCTGCCTGTGGGCAATTATAGGTACAGGCTTAACCTGCATGGCTGCATTCCATCGAGGATCAGCCATAGAATTCTTCTTGTCTGCATCACCAGTGCAATGGTCCTGCAATTGCTGCAGTCAAGCGAGTGATCCTTTTCTGTGATCGATATAAAGATCAATTCAGTGAAAATTCTTACAAACTGAGACATCTAAACTGCATATACAAACCACTGGGGCTTCAGGAGGGCAATTCTTAATCCCTGTGATAGAATTCCAGCAAAGTTTGTTGTTCTTGATCCATGCCAAAGCAGCTTACGGTTATGAAGATCCCGGAATGGACGGAAGATTTTATCTTCACCTTCACGTTTAATACAGAAAGCCTGTAAAAAGAAATAACTAGTGTCACAATACATGACAATATCACAAATACGCTACTTCTTAACACATTGACTGCGGCACAGTTTATTTGCCTGGTGCGGCCGCTCTTGACCAGAACAAATGCAACTGCTTACAGGCAATCACCTGTTACTAGTATAATAGTTATCTCAACAATGGGGATTGAAAAATACAATGTCGCGAGTCAAGAATGCAAAGCAATAACAATGGCAATTACTGCAATAAATTGGGGGCAATATCAATGTAAATTCCAGCCTTTGTTAGCAAGGAACTCAATTACCTGGTCCAAATGCCTTCCTCACATCCCTAGGCAAAAATGCCTGCCTTACTCAATGAAGCATTGATGATGCAAGCAACATAATTACATGTTAACAGGAATTCTCCGGGTGTACAGTTTGCGTTGAAAAGAGGACGTTGCACGACGTCGTCAGCGCCCTGCAGTACTAAAATAAGGACGTCAGTTGACGTGACATCCCCAGCGCTTAACGTGTTAAGATTTTAAATAAATCCTCAGTGGCATTCTAATCACGGTAGATGAGTCTATGGGCTATAACATAATAATATAATACCATACAAGTAATTGTGGATTATCAACCAGAGGTGTAGCGTCCCAATGGCTACTATGGCCTTAGCCATGGGCGGCACACATGATGGGGGCGGCAAATTTACAGATTTAGCGGCGATGACCTTTTTTGCTTGTCAGGTGTAATATGAGTGAAATTGGGGCGGCATTTTTGCCAGGAGCCATAGGCAGCACGAGTGCACGTTACGCCACTGTTATCCACACTTAACCAAGTTTAAGCGCATTTGTCTGAGTGTTAAAATAGATTTGCGTTGAACGAGTTGTGACAGGCTATCTAAAGTTTGGATCATGCAATGATACCAACACCAAACAAGGAATTGCATATTCTATATTTCACAATATATGGATAACGACAGGATGAACATTTTACTGCTGTACCCAAAGTACATTCCAAAGGTGTGCGTGCAGTGGATCAGTGGTTAGCACACTGGTCTGTCAATCTTGAGGCATGCAGTTCAAATTCCAGCCATGGTAGAAACAATTTGGTTGTTTCTGCCCCACATGCTTCCTAGTTGACTCATTTGTGAATGATTGCTTTGAGTGCTAACTTGGTAGAAGGAAAGGCAGTGAGGGACAGGATGACAACTTCCCTCATTCAGCTGATGCCATACGATATCAAAGGCATTAATGCTCTGATCCTCCTACTGGCAATGAGCACAATGAGCATACATTTACCTTTTTTACATTCTAAAGGCCCAGAAAACATTGTGTGAGCACATGCATTGGTTGCTTTTGCCATTAGCAAGCATGACATGAAATTTAATTGCTATAAACCAATTAACACATAAAATGCCATTTTTAAAAGGTTAATTCCAGATGTATCCTCAGGCGGCTAATGTACTCTTTAAATATTCTTTCCCAAATGCGATCCTTAACCCCTTTAACGGGGATTAAATTTTTAGACACCGTCACCGTACCTGGGAATTATTTTTTGGATAAACGTTCTTCAAAAATGAAAACTGTATTTTTTTTGAATTTGCTATATCTCAGGCTATATAAAAGCTAAGAAGATGAGGTATACGTCATTGTTTAGCCTTTTTCTACTCTTTTTAACCACCCATGCCAAACAAAGAAATTTGAAGGTAGGTCTCTATTACCTAAAATAGAACCCTCCCAGAATTTTTTAAAGCTCCGTAGCGAAAATGTTTCAGTGATAACCCCAATCGGGTTAGCGGCAAAGTTGTAGGGTGATGTCAGTTGAACAAAATAAAACAATAAATTTGAAAACTGGTCAACATTTGGTAAAGATAGATAACTTCTAACCAGAATACCTGTTGTCGCAACAGAAGTTAGTGATGAATTTTGAGTCTTTACTTTAAAAAATGATATATCTCAGGCTGTATAAGAGCTAAGAAGATGAGGCATACACCATTGTTTAGCTTTTTTACTCCTCTTTCTAACCATCAGTGCAAAACAAAGAAATTTGGTGGTAGGGTCCACTCCACAGCCTAAAATAGAACCCCATCCCAAAAATTTGTTTGGAGCTCCTTTGCTTTTCACTCTTTATACCACTCCACTTGCAAATGTCTTGAAAAATAGGTCTGTAAATTTTCACTTCTATGCTGACGACACCCAGCTATATGTATCGGTGTATCCTTTTCTCCGGACTCTGCTTCACCTGAGCTCGCTAATCTACTAAACATCCTTACTACAGCCCGCAACTGGTTTATTTCTAATCGTCTTTTCATCAATCCTTCAAAAACTGTATTCATGAGTCTAGGTACTCAGCCCCTAATGACAAAATTACCTAAAAACTCCTTAGATTTATCATTTGGAGATGCAGTCTTGGTTCAACTTAAATCAGTTCATAATTTGGGCATATCATTTTATACTGATTTATCGTTCAAGTCACATTTCTCTAAATCGTCACAGTCTTGTTTCGCATTCATGCGTCACTTTAGATGGATTCGTAGGACATTGGATACAAGGTCTTCAATAATCTTAGCTAATGCATTTATTTCGTCTAAAATTGACTATTGTAATTCGCTTTTTTCGGGTTGCCGAAGTGTTCTCTTCAACGTCTCCAGACTATTCAGAATGCTGTTGCGAGAATTGTAATTCCAACGGGGAAATTTGATCACATTACCCCTGTCCTTCGTAGGTTGCATTGGCTTCCCAATGAACAACGTATTAAATTCAAAATCGCTACCCTTACTTTTAAGATACTAAAAAATCAGCATCCCACTTATCTTTGAGAAATGCTATTATATCATCAACCATATATATCCACGAGGTCTGCAAATAAATGCCTTCTTGAAATTCCCTTGCGTCGCACTAAATCTGGATGTAGGGCTTTTAGTTAAGCATCTCCATATGTTTGGAACTCCCTTCCCCTTGATATTCGGATGGCCTCTTCTCTAGATATTTTTAGACGTCATCTTAAAACATATTTGTTTCCTCCTTAAGTCTTGGTATTGCCCTGACTGATTTCTGGTTTTTGACCTGGACCGAATCGACCCTCCTCGGCTACAGTCTGCTCTGCCGATGAGCACTGCAGTTTGTGGTCTGAGGCGTCCCCGATGAACACCTATGTGTTTGAAACGGACGATAAAATTAATTTGAATAGTCCTAGTAGCGTTGCATGGTGTGATAGATCTCAAAGTACGGAATGTGGCAAAGAGCTACATCACAATCTGGAAAGAAGTATCTGGTTTCCTTCCTCACTTTCTTTCCACCATGATCTGTGTGCACCCAGTCAACTGCAGCGTGTTGGATTGTTCAAGGGATGGTCGCCCGCGTTGCGAAAGGCGGTCGGGTTGTTTATGGTAAGCCTCCAGCAACCGTTCAACCAGTCTAATCCTAAATTTTAGGTGTCATCTTCTCAGTAGGATTGTCCTTCCTGTACAAGTTGTACGAATTGAGGACAATCTGACTGAGAAGATGACTGAACTGCTTCTTGTACCGGATCGTGCTGTGTTTATTTTCAGTGGGGTAAGCTGTCAACATCTGGTCTGCAAGGTCTACAGTTTCCATGTTGTTGTTGTAACAGACAATAACAGGCTTCTGTATGTCGACACCACGACATGTTTTGACCGTGGTCAAATAGCAGGATTCAATAGCAGCATCATGGAATGTCGAAAACATGCAAACCTCACATTTGTCCATCCATTTCATGGCCAACAAAACTGTAGAAAAACAAGCAACTCTTTCCCCTTCTTGAGTTTTTTCTTCAGCTGAGTTGGCATGTTTTTCCTGCTGATCCTCACCGTACAAACAGCATCGGGTTAGTTGGACCAAAGTTGTCGGTACCAAGCAGGTGAGGAATACCAATTGTCCATGAAAATGGTATATCCTTTACCAAACAAATCATTTGCCAGAGTTAGAACAATTCTGGAGGATATCAAATTGTCTGGAGATTCAGCTAAATCCATACTAGACCCAGTATGGATTAGCACATTCCAAATGTACCCGTGTAACATTCTCACAAGGCATAGCATTTGATTCCAAACCTCTTCAGGGGAATGTATTGCTTGAATGCCAGGTGACCTTTCCACAGCATCAGCGATTCCTCAATAGCTATATAGTAAAACCTCTTTAGCTCGCCACCATTCGTCCGAGATCAAACTTTGGTAAGAGGCGAATTGGTGGCTTAACGAATACAATGTTCACTACTGAAACTACAGTAGGTTAGCCCCCACAGGGGGGATGAGAATTTCGGGTGCCCCACGGATACCAGTAGGGACGGGTCAGCTCATGAACAAATGACAAGTTGCTACACTTCGTTTCACGTATAGATGGCAGGTCGGCCACATGAAACTGTAAACTTGTAAAGGTAAAGTCTCTAAGCTAGTAGGCTGCGTCAGTGTTTCGTATTGTTGATAATGCAGACCAGAGTACCTGCTGCTGATGTAATACAGCAGCATTTAGGTCTACAGGTGAAAAGTTCCGTAAAACCGATCCATTATCTGATGCCATGGGATCGGCTGGGTTGGAGACAAAAGCCACGGGAGCGAAATTGGCCATCGCGGGGTGGGCAAGAGTGGCGGGAGAGAGGTCGACTGTCGCGGGGTAGGATCAGATTCCTACCCCTCCCCTGTGCAGACCTTCACCACAATCTCTTCACCAGTCATTAGCTGACAGGTTAATAGCTGATTATCAACCCCGATGTATTCAAGGGAGAGGGTCATTAATTGTGCAAACAGTCGGTCGAGAGGTTGGCTAAGCAGTCAGACAGGTAAGCAAAGTTGCAATGGCGAGCAAAAGAGGTAATAATACATAGGCATGGAATTTTGAAAGTTGTGGCGAGGGCGAGCGGCGAGTTTGGTGACTAAACGAGTTATTTTATATGAGTGGAAATCCATTCTTGACCCATCAATGGTGAGAGAGGAGTTTGGTGACCTAAAGAGGGGTGAGCTAAAGAGGTATTACTGTATTCTGCTCTGGAATATAGACTTTAAGAGATTTGGCGAATCACTGAATCAAAGACGGGTTTTATTTTGGCAAAGAATTTGTCGCTTTTACTTGGAAATGTATCCAGCAGTGTCAAATTGTCTAAAAAAATGCAAGCAATTCATAAAAAATCCGAAACTGTACTGTACTGGGGAAAAAGTTTGGACACCCCTGCTTTAGATCTTTTCCCTCAGGTTTGTAGTTAGAAAAAATTTGTTTTGGACTTCTAATTTCTTCCATTCTGAGTAAGTGTCCGGTCTATTTCATTTTTCTCTTTCTGATTACTTTGATGATGCTCAGTTGCAGTGTTCAGTTCTAATTTCACACGCTTGTTCTCCAGTTTTCAAGAAGCAAGTCCTTACTTTCTTTTATTTTCATATATTTGTCATCCATTTGTGAACCACTTAATTGGCTTACTTAGCATTGCATTGGTTCCCATTAGAACACTGAAGTTACTGGTACTTGGATGTTTACTGTCCTGGGATAAGGTCATTGTGCTTGTGGCCAACCCAGCCCCTAGGTGTACATAAAATTATAAATTGGTAGCAGCTTTAGGCTGCAAAGACAAAATGCAGATCTAAAGATAGCAATGGCAAACTACCGGTACTCTAGTTGAATGATGTACACCACCTGCATCGCTGCTTGTCTTTCAGCCTCAACACTTGGATTATATACCATGAAACTAACTTTATACCTTGAGCCATTCACCTGCAATCCATTAAACTATGCTGAACATTCCTGTTTTAGTGCCTTACATCTCAGCCTCCCATAACTAAATCCTTGGATCATAAGCTATCTAAAGCATAGCCAACTTCTGTATGTTACTGTTATTTTCATTTCAAGATCTTAATCTTCAGTTACAAACATTAAACTTAAAGATAGGTAATGTGAGGTAAAACTTGTATTTACAAAATACTGCTTTAAAATTGAACACTCAATGTGGTAGCATTGCTGAATAAGGGGCAATTTTCTTACCTCCTCCACTTCAAGGTCATACTGCTGATGAGTGGCAGCATGGGTATTCCGCACATATTCTCTTATTCTAGAAAATTCATCAGATTTCTTATCCAATACCTGCAAGTAAAACAGAACTTAGTTTCAGTTACTTTTACAAATAAAAAGCATTAAAATAGCATTAACAATCACAAGGCAAGGAAAGATAGTAAAAAAGACTATGGATAAACAACTGACATAAGATGTATAAAAAACCTGAAAGAAAATATTTGGTGTCACAATGTCAATTATGTTCTTGATTATACAAGTAAATGTTTTCAGGAAATGAAGATCTTAAACTGCACAAAGAATTAAGACAATGTTAAAGCAGCAATGCAGAAGATGTTTGAGCCTTCTATCAAAAACCAATATCCAAGCGATAAGACTTGTGAAAGGACTGTCATTTTGTTAGGAAAATATGGCAAAATTCCCATGAAATTCCCAGAAACATTTGTCACCAGGATCTGCAACAATCAAAGCAAAGGAAATAGACAGCTAGCTTAATAACTTTACTCTTCTGAGCCATTTCAAAGGATCTGGAAGATCTGAACTTCTGCAGTTCATTATAACATATCAAGTCTTGGTCTTCACAATAGAAAAAGATTGAAGTGCAAACAAGTATTAACATTCACAAGATGCACTACAGTTATTCATGCAATGAATAAAGTGAACAGAATGTGTCATAATCATCAAAACGTAGGTTGTTAATAAAGAGAATTAATAAAAATTAAGTCCAACCTAAAAAGCAACCATTACATTAATTACCATTTTCTCCTCAAAATCAAATAAATGAAACAAGTCCAATTACACAGAGCACTGCACACATTAACCAACTTCCATCCGGTGTCAAATCTCCCATTTCTCTCGAAGTTGGCAGAGAGGGTGGTAAACAAACAACTAGTCACCCATTTGGCCCGTAATGGACTTATGCAGAAAAACCAGTCGGCATATAGGGCCAGGCGTTCAATACAGTCGATCACGAGATCCTGATTAAACGTCTCCAGTTGTCCTATGGGATTGACGAACTAGCCCTCTCGTGGTTTCAAGACTATTTGACTCACAGAGCACAGTCCGTCAGTTGGGAAAATACTCGGCCCTCTTCTATTCATCCTTTATATAGGTGAGTCCGGAAGAATAGCGGAATCGTTCGGACTTTCTTCACACGTTTATGTGGATGATGGGCAGATCTATGCCTTCTGCCCTCCAGCGGAGGCTGAGGGTCTCCGGTCTCGTGTTGAGGAGTGCATCTGAGAGATCGGACGGTGGACCTCAGCGAATTGAATTGCACTCAATCCCGCTAAGATGGAATTTCTGATAAACCGTGCGCCGTTCCAGATTGGCGATGCAGTCAACCTTCCGCCGGCGAAGACCGTCTGTTAGGAGTTCTGCTGGACGAATCGCTGACGTTCGCGGGACACGTCAGTAATGTCACCAGAACCTGCTTCCATCAACTTCGGAAAATGAAAGAGACCTGCAGTATATCTCAACTCAGGCTGCAATCCAACTTGCACATGCTCTTATCGTAGCCAGAGTTGACTATTGTAACAGCATTTTACTTGGTCTCCCAGTTAATCAGCTTAACCGCCTTCAATTGGCTTTTAATGCTGCCGCTAGGCTGATTTATGGGGTCAGGTGGCATGACCACGTAACCCCATTGCTGAGAGACAAGCTACATTGGCTACGGATTCCGGAGCGGATTGTCTTTAAACGGTGTCAACTGACGTTCCGTGTCTTACACGACCCCTCATGTCCTGGATACTTGTCTGAGCTGATTTGGAAACCGTTAGCATCTGACTGTTGTCGCTTTCAACTACGTTCTAGCAATCGTGCATCCCACCGCCGTCGAAGACTGAAATTCGGAGAGTGTTCTGTCACTCGTGGCAACCCTCTTCTTTGGAATTCATTGCCAGACACAGTGAAATCTGCTACCTCCTTTGAACGGTACTCAGTTGCGCTGAAGACATACCTATTTAACATTTCATTTCAATTTATGTAAAGTTCAATCTGCTTGGTCTGCCAGCCTGACCTTGTTAACGGCCACAGATAAGCAATTACAAACGGATTTGGTGAAAAGAGATTTTCATAATTTAAAATATTGGTTTATATTTCTTCATTTGATTTCTTTATTATTATTACTATTATTAATATGCTTGCCTTGTATAGTCGTAGCATAGCTGCCGCGCCTGATTTTGTGCGTCTTGTGCAACTTGTAAACAAATGTGTTGGGAATTCTCTCAGCTACATTGCTACTGAGTTTTATCAAGCTTGGTCAACATTTTACAAAGTCGTTGCTAAAGTAAATTCTTTTTTGTTTTTTATGGCTCACAGTGTATATATAATCTATTAACCACAAAACAGTAAAATACTTTGTTACTACATGCAAAGTAACGGGAATCTACTGCAAATATTTGATTTTGGTTGACAGCTTCGAGAAATCTTTGTATAGCAGCTATATTCCAGCCTGGAATCGTCTTCCCATCTGTATTCAAACATCACCTTCTCTGGACATATTTAAGAAGCGACTGAAGACTTGGCTGTTCGAGATCAGCTATTCTGTTAAATCCTGACCTATATTATTCATGTACTAGGTAATGCGTTCAAGTAGTCTTTCTAGGATGAATTACCACATAAATCTTAACTTTCAATAAATAAATAAATAAATTGTCTCCTCTGCCCTAAACTTTTCAGCCAGGACCACCTAGAACTGCTTCATTAGTCGCCTAAGGGGTATTCTCCTGACAGCTGGACACATAGGCATAAGCATCTATCAGGCCGCTAAGGTCGAGCTCCCTCCCCGCTTTGAGAGGGTTGGCTAGAGAAAAGGCATTGAGGTTGGGTCCCTCACTTTTTCACTGAGTTCACGCCTATGGCCGAATAAGCAGGCCATAAATAGTCAAAGCTGTTGAAGGGTTTTTGCTTCCCCTCTAGACTTCCGCTCTTGGAGACTTGCAACTGTAGCCTACTTTGTCCACAAGGTCAATCAGCCTGACCTTGTTAACTGCCAGAGATAAACAATTACACTGGGATTTTATGGAAAGAGATTTTCATAATTTAAAGTATTGGTTTATATTTTTCATTTGATTTCTTTATTATTATTATTATTATTATTATTATTATGCTTGATATTTGCACCAATGATTTTGTGGATCTGGATTTGAAACTTAATGTGAAGAAATCTATTGTCATGAGGATTGAGACACGTTGCAATATTGCAAGTGCTGCTTTGGTCCTGGATGGTGCTGCTTTGCCATTTGTGGAGGAGATTAGGTATCTTGGAGTGACACTGAAAAAGGGCTGGCACTTTGGTTATCTATTTTGGAAGTTAAATTAAAATTTTTTTCGTACTTTTAACTGTTTGTATAGCCGTAGCAGAGCTGCCACATCTGAATTGATATGTGTTAACCTCATAAAGAGCTATTGTCTACCTATTGTATCGTATGGCATGAAACCCACATGTCCAAACAAAATGCTCTAGACAGATTGATGCAAGTAGTCGTGTGTAAAATTTTAAAAACAGGTGAGGCAGGTAATGTTGATTGTATTAAAGTTTTGACGGGTTTAGAAAGTTTACAAGTTGTTGTAAAAAAGCGACAAGCGTCCTTTATCAATGAATATGCGAAGAAGCCACTGTACTTTGCTTGAGTGCATTGCTAAAATGTGTCTGAGGGCAAAGGCTGGCGGGATGGGCAGTGATAGTGGCTGTACTGTGAAAAAGCGTGTGTTTAGTTTAATATTAGTCTATTTTATTTAGTTTTGTTCAATTGATTTGTGTTATTCCTTGTTTGTGTACTATCTGATGCTGTGCTTGTCACGAATAAAGATTATTATTATCATTATTATTATTATTATTTACTTCGTCCTCTTCCAAGTTTCACTTGTAAACAGAGCAGTGGAAGAGGATGAAGAATACTCAGCAGAGATTAGACGTTTTTCACCAATGATGCCTCCGTCAGATCTTAGGAGTGACATGGAAAGATCACATACCCAATGAGGAAGTTATGCGACTAACTAGCATGGACTCGCTACACTAGTATATAGTGGACAAGCGCAGACGCAGATACATTGGTCACATCTTGCGAATGCCACCATCAAGACCAGCAACTCAAGCAGTGCACTGGAGACCAGAAGATGGGAGAAGAGGCAGAGGAAGGCCAAGAAAAACATGGCAGACACTTTCGCAGAAGACATGAAAAAGATGGGGCTAGAGATAGCCAAAGCAAGAGAAGTTGCCAATGATCGTGCCAGCTGGAGAAGACTCGTTGCCCAATGTTTCAGAGTGAATGGGAGTTTATAAGTCTAAGTATTATTATTTATATAGTGCAGTAAGCATGGCAAAGGCCACTGTCAAGAGCACATCACATGGGGCACTTGTTGGAGATTTTGAATAAGTACGTCTAGTTTCTTTGCAAACTGTTCGAAGGAGGTTGCTCTAGTGACTTCCTCTGGTAATGTGTTCCATAGGATGGGGTTCCTTTGCACAACAGATCTCTTGCCGAGTTTTGCCATCCTGATCGAAAGAGGAATGAACAGAAGGATGCAACTGCTGGGCCGAAGATGCAAGCGCCTTTCAGTCATCATGGGCCTGTGCATCAGTGCTGTTAACCCTTTAAAGGGGAATTAAATTTTTAAAGTCATCCCCCGACGGGGGAATTAATTTTTGGAAAAGGCGTTCATATGAAAACGTGAACATATACGTTATAAACTGACTATATTTCAGACTATATAGAAGCTAGAAAGATGCGGTTTGCACTGTTGTTGAGCATTTTTATTGCTCTTTCTATCCATCCTTGCCAAAAGAAAAAAGTTGAGGGTAGGGACCACTCTACACTCCAAAATCGGACCCCTCCCCAACATTTTGTTCAAATTTTGATCAAAGGTCAATAACAAAACGTCTTCAGCGGTAAACCCCCAAATGTGAGTGAGAGAGTTTTAGAGGAGTGTAATTGGAACAGAATGGTGCAAAAATTTTGAAGATCGGACCATATTTGGGGTAGTTATGAAGTTTCATACCCAAGTGCCAATTGCTGGCTGAAATGGCAATTACGCGAACGGATTTTCAATGTGAAAAACCGAACAACTCAGTATATTTCAGGCTATATAGAACAAGAAAGATGCGGTTTGCACCATTGTTGAGCATTTTTATTGGTCTTTCGAACCATCCGTGCAAAAAAAAATTGGAGGGGAGGGTCCACTCTACACCCCAAAATCGGACCATGTCCGACAAAAAATTTTCAAAGCTCAATATAAAAAAATTTTCAGCGGTGACCCCCAACTATGAGCGAGAAAGTTGTAGGGATGTGTAATTGGAACAGAATAGTGCAAAAATTTTGAAGATTGGACCATATTTGGCGTAGTTATGATTTTTCTAGCCTCTGGCTGAAGATTTTTCCTATACATTTTCCAGCCTTGGTTGTTACACAGTCAATATCTCTTGCATATATAGTCAGCATTATCGAAAACGGTGCTACCGCCTATCGAATGGATGTGAACTAAATCGGTTCCAGCGTTGGATTTTTGAAAAAATTGCAGGTCCGCGGTACACACTCGCTTATATAGCGCACCGTTTATAAACGGCAAACCCGTGGAAGCGGAAGTAGTGACAGGTAGAGTCACGCAAGACCTGAAACATAAGCCAGCACCGTTTAAAAATGATGCGTTCCAGAATCCAGAGCCAGTACAGCTTGTCTCTGAGTGATGGAGTCACGTGGTTATTCCACCTGGCTCCGAATATCACTCAAGCGGCAACGTTTAGTACAGACTGCAGCCAGCTCAGTCGACTGTTTATGTAGTGATTGACCTTATTACTTTTAACATTTGCTGATGTAGATATTAATATTTTGACATAAAATTGATATTTTAGACATTATAGTAGTGGGACATGCACATCTGCCCAAAGCATATAATATAAAACAAAAACATATCGAAATATTTATCACGGTCCCTCAGGCTTCAATATAACTGGGTTCTACTGTACAAAGTTTAAATCATATTAATCTAGAACAACTGAATGATCCAATATATGCAAAGCTGTGACTACCAAACTCAAGAGATCCAATAGTATTGCTTCTGCAGGCAAAATCTCTTTAAATTAAATTAATAACTACATAATCCATTTCCTAGAGATTATTAATAATTCTTATTCTTCACGTTCCATCAAGTCGGTGTTGACTCCTGGTAATATCATGGATGTTTTTTTACTGATCCTCCCTGTTCTTCACAATTTCATTTGATTAATTCACTTTCATGTGTGCTGCTTCATAAATTCCATCCAGCTGCTTCATAAATTCCATCCAGCTGTCTCATTTGTTGTCTTCCTTTTCTTCTACTTCCTTCCATTTTTCCTAGCATAATCGCTTTTTCCAGTGTCTCTGGTCCTCATTATATTTTCAATGTCCAAAGTGCCTCAAATTCAGCCCTAGCATTCTGGTTTTTAGAGAGGTCTCTGGCTTGATTTCTTCTCTTACTGATTTATTTGTTCTTTTAGGTGCCAATAGTACTTTCAATGTTTTCCTCCAGCACTTCTCAAGATGCTTTCCAGCTGCCACACACATGTTGTATGTGCTGAAAACGTTTTTCATCTCCCGTACGATCTGTATGCCAAGCATTGAAATAAGGAAGATTAAAGTTCTGCCCATTTTCAAAAGCACACTAAAATGCCATCTCTTCAGGAGTCATATCCTGACCATTTGTATTCTTATGGCTCTATATAAATAGGCTAGTATACATACATACATAAATGCACTGTTCACATGCATCTATTCTTCTTCTGTTCTCTTTTCTCACAGTTAAGCTCTCATTACCATGTAGGACTATTGGGAAGACCTTTGATTCTATACCTGGTAATTCTCCTATGGTTAACAAGCTAATCAATGTCTTTATCTTTCAGTATTTATGCAGTCTTTACATTGCATCTTTACCCAACATTATTCTTTTTTCATTTTATTTATTTATCAGTCATCCTTGAAAATTTGCAACTGTTGCTTCTCATACATCGCACCTAAACTTTGGAACTTTATTCCAGCTTCTCTCCGCAAACTTGGACATTTTCAAACAATAAAAATCTGAATCCTCATTTCCTATAATTCCTGCGTTATCCACTCAAGTCTTCAGGTCTAAGCTTAAATCCTTCTTTTTTCTGAAATCATTCCCTTCATAGTTTTAAAAACCTAGCCTCACTGCCCTTTGGATATTGACTATTGCCTGGCCAATCTTTCACCTTTCCCATAGCTATTTTAAGAAAGGCTGAGCGCCTAAGAATAAGCAGCTACTGTTGTGCTGCTTTCCAAAGCGCTATATAAATTCACAAGATTTTACTTACATATTTCCACCTCTTCAATCCTTATGTAAAACAGATGCCAAATATAAAAAATCCACCATTTGTTTCATTTTCCATTTTTAAGTTTCCAATGTCATTGTCGTCAATACTTTTGTCTTTTGCAAATTCAGAAGCAGTCCAGCACTTTCCTTTAAAACTCTTGGGGTTTAGATAATTTTCTGTTTCTGAGAATAATGTAGTATCATCCGCATATCTCAAATTATTTACAATTCTTCCCCCATTTTAATTCCCATATTCCCCATTCTAATTCCCATATTCAAGTCATATTTCAAGTTATTAATCATATTGGGCACTACATAAACATCATGATTGAAATTGCAATAAAATGCAATCAAAAAACCAATGTTTAGCAAAATAAGCGAACAGCAAATAGTAAAGAAAAGGTTGAAGGTTACTTTAATTTCAGTTTTGAGTCGTTCATAATGAACATCAATTGGATCCTTAGCACTGTCTTCTCCACCCTTCAAAAGGTTATATGCAATTTCAATTTCTAACAGATTGTCCAGCATTTCTGTCTTCAACTGCAAAAGCACAAACATATTTGTAAACCACTGATATTAAAATAAGCCAAACAAGAATAAATGAATCACACAGAAAACATTTTGGAAGTCAAAATGTACAAATCATAGTTTATACTGAACAAAACACAATGAACCTGCAAAGCATATTGATACATAAACAACTATAGCTTCCATGAAGCTGTATTTCTTGATATTATACCTTGATCATTTCCACTGAGTTTAGGAGGAGGCTTTTTCAACCCAAAGTCATGAGGGATTAATGTATAAAAAGCGATTTGAAGCATCAAGAAACTGTGTTGCTGTTCCATTTTTTTCAACAAGCTGCAAAATATAAAATGGACCTTTAGCTCATTTTAATGTTCTTGTCTTTGCTTGCATATATAAGAATAGGAAATCACATGTCTATATTTTCAGTTTTTAAATGTCCTTTGCCAGTACCTGACATTAACTCACTTTATCAAAATTGATAACTAGGTTTATGTAAAATAGAACCATGATAAGAAACCAAATACCACTGTTATTATTAACTCATAAACCACTTGATCAAACTTATTTCCAATAAAGTCTCCAAGTATAGCTTTTACTGCATTAAACAATGCATGCTACCAACTTACTTGCTGAAGTTCAGTGAGCACACTGTAAGCACTCTGAATCTGCTTCTTAGACAACTTTCCTAATGGCATTTTCTTCAAGTCAATCTATAAAATAGAACTATCAACTGAGTATGATCAGATAAGCAACCACCAAACACTGAATATAACAGAATGATACGTGACAGTTTACACAAAAGTAGTACACTGTAATGGATACATATACAGTTATACACCTGTGTGTACACACATGCACATTACAGTGCTATTGAAAGACCAATAAATCAATGCTTTGCATTCTGAATTTTCAACCAGTTCAGGAGACCTATAGCATACCCTTACTCTGCTGTAAAATTCCCATCATGTGTAGAGAAATTGTTTGATATGTGTCTTACAATTAATAGTACAGTATGTTTATAAAAATATCAACGTATATACTTGTGGATAAGTTGAAAAATTATGTTTCAAAATTTACCTTAAAATTTACAGTTAATTTAAAAGTAAATTTACAGTTTAATTTAATTTGTGGAGTCAATACAACTTTCAAAATTTTGTTTGCAAAGAAACCACGTTGCCTAATGACTTACAAGGTTAAGTCGTGTTGTGTCTATTTAAAGACGTGTCTGTCAAAAGACGGTGGACGTCTGTCTCCTTTTTTAACTGGGCACCACCATCAGCAGTAGTTTCCTTTTGTCTATCAAATAATGAATGATATCCCAGCAAAACTATTGTTAATTAGTGTCTTTTTCGGCAAAACATTACAGGGAACAAGGCCTCTACTGGGAACACCCAGAAATTGTTTACCAACAGTCCCGCTTTGACCCAGTTTCACAGCCAGCGACCCAGCTCTAGCCAACAATCCTGTCACACAATGCAGTCTTCTGGTTTAGTCAACAATCACTGAAGGTCCAGATAAATCATGATGCCCCAGTGGTGTTTGAGGAAAATCTTGGTATCCCAGAACCCCCTATTCATACCTGGGACTATCTAGGCCATAGTTATGATAGATCTGACTAATGCCCAGATCTGCTTTGGCCCCATCTCTTCCATAGTCAAACGAAGGTGCCTTGGCATGTGGCAAGGATGGCTCCCACAGACGATCTTCACACAGCGATTAAGGTATAACCTTGGTCGTCCACCTCCCTGGATATGACTGCGCAGCTGACCATCAAGCACATAAGACTCAGCGGACAACAATTACCTCCAGCTACTGACTGTTGGGCTGCAAACAGCTCGAAGACATTGGATTGAGGGAAAGACTGGCCATCTGTTGACCCATTTTCAATGCAGATCGGCACAATTATGAAATTCAAGATATCAGTTGAGCCCTTAATTTTTAGTGTCAACTTATATATGAGCCACCAAATTTATTAATTGTTGGCTTTACAAAGGGGTAAACCTATAGGTGAGTACATACTGTAATTATGGAATGACTTTGTAAAATTTGCTGCACATTGATAAGTTGGAAAGCAGCAGTCTCGTGTTTAATAAATCAGTAACAGAGGCAGTTCCAGATTGGGGATGACTGGGGATGCATCCTCAACTGAGCTTTGTTTGCTTGTCAGCCTTTTTTGGCAAGGTTTATTTACATTTACTGGGCAAAACACTGCTAATGACCATTATTTGCTTGTCAACCTTTTCAGGATTTCATTACATTCCCACCAAATCCCTAGAAATTCATTGCATCCCCCACCAAGAATTCTTGGAACTACCACTGCTCAGTGAGTCGATTTCTGCATATATATTTTTTTAGCTAAATAGTTACTTAAACTCTCACAGATATACGATGTGGCCAGCACCAACAATGTGTACCGTATTTGCACGATTATTACCCGCGGGTAATACAAGAATTTACAAACCGCAGCCCCCCCTTGCGGGGTATATTCGTATGCGGGTTATACTGGAAACTTAAAACTAGTAGGAAGTCACACAAATGCGGTACAAGACGATTGGGCTTTTTTACCGAATGAAAGAGCGACAGTGATCTAAGTTATGGGGCCTCGTCCAATGGTAGCCGGGATGCCATTAATTTAGTCACGTGACCAAGGGGAGACGCGTGATGATTGGCCATAGTGATAAAACCCCATTGACATTTCGATTACAAATATCTAAATAATGAAATCGAAATAGATCTTAACTATTACAAATTTTGAGTCAGAAAGCCATGAAACTTTCGACTGATAGCTCAAGTGGGCCTTAAAGCGGCCTAGAAGAAGAGATTAGGCGAGCCGTATTTTTAGTCAAACCACATTCACCACGCCAGTGCAAATAGGGTTATAACTGCTTAAATAATCGTTATAAAAATCTTATTTACGCATACAATTGCAGAATAAATGTCGGTGCATCGTTCTACAAGGGTGGATTTGTGCAGAAAGGTGCAATAAGTGCACAAACGAAGTGTTTTGAAAGCGGTCCCATGGTCGCATAATAAGCTTCATCAAAAATCAGTCATAACTCTTGAAATATACGGACCCAGTGGCTGAATCGCGCTTTCGCTCACTTCCTGAATTATTTAGGATCATATTTAGGGGCTTTTATTGTTGGATGGCTGTTAATTATCTAAAAATCAGAGTTTTGAAAGCCTAATGGTAAGGATAGCATCTCCGGTAGACGAGCGGCCATTACGCCCATAGATTTCAGTAACCAGTAGTTTTCACACAGACTAAGTCTCCTAAACCACTTAAAATCACATTATTATTATTATTATTATTATTATTATAGCCGTATATTAAAAATTCAAATTCTCCGCGTTTGCACGTTTGCTTACTTACTTCAACTGGAGTTCCATAAAAGCGGACTTTCAAGTTCATCATACGTTCGTCATTGACAGTGCCGACGTTTTCAAAGCGCCTTTGGCCATGTTGTGGCGCTATAGAAGTCTCGGAAATAGGAATCTTGTTTGTCTGGCCATTCGTACCCCGTTTGATGATGTTAATGACGGCGGCGACAACGATGATGATGATGTTTTAGGCTGACTAGGCTGGCTGATGTTTTAGGCTGACTATTAAATAATAGTTTTCTATGTCTGCCGTCAAATTATAACCGTGGGAACAATGCTTGCGAGAATCGGAGTCGCCATCCTTTGATTGACCGTGAGAGAGTAATTGTTTTTTAATTGTTACTTAGGCTATTTATAAATTTGTTTGCTTGACCGTGGGAAAGTAATTGTGTTCAAATCTAATGTTTGTGTGAAGTTGCCAGTCTTCTGCCTCAGCGGTTTTTAATTGGTACGTAGGCTATTTATAAATTTGTGCGTGACGTGACGTACAGTGGCGTCGCCAGGAATTTGTGGTTGGGGGAGCAAAAGGAGTCTGGCGTGTCAGATTCCTTACCCACCCCTACCCCACCCTCCACAAAAACTTTCTCACCAGATTTATGCGAATCTGGTAGGTGGTCTAGGGCAGGTGGGGGGCAGTTGCCCCCATTTGCCCCCGTGGCGACGCTAATGCGTCACGTATTCAGTAGACTCCTCCCCTCCCCCACGCAAAATCTAAATCCCAAACCCTTCCCTGAGTGCGAGGGTACTAAATGGATGGACCCTAGATGGCAGCAGTTACTTTATTACCGTGGTGTAGTATCTATGCGAAAATAATTAGTTTATGTGCAGCAACCTCTAATATCGCTCCTCTTATATCGCTATGGTCCATGAAATAGGCATATTATTGTCCAAATTAGAGCAAAGTAGGCTATTTTCTTTTAATAAAGAGAGTAAATATGGCACTTCATACGTCCATTGGCAAAAGTTTATTTTCCGTGCGACCAAGCATTTCGGTACAAATAATTCCCGTATCGTAAGAATTTTACTAAATTACACCGGTTAGCGGTTTATTGTCAGAAATAGATAGGAAAATACAATTTTAGAGTGTCTTACTTAATTTGGGTGAAACCTTAGGAAGGAAACATGGTGTGAGGCTCTGCCCTTCGGATATATTGACCGTTGCCCGTTAAGAAAAGCTAAGAGTATAAGAATAAGCAGCTACTGCTGTACTATGCCCAAAGCGCTATATAAATCCACACGATTTCACTTACCGGTACATGCCGTACATCATGGCGTCAAAACCTTCAAATGCCTGAAGACTAGTAAATGCGGGTTATATTCGCGTGCGGCTTATGCTGGGACGTTGGAACATAATTCGTAATTTTCCGCGGGTTATACACGTATGCGGGTTATGTACGTGTGCGGGTAATAATCGTGCAAATACGGTAAATAGCTTGCGGTTGAAATGAGAAATTTTTCTTTCATTTCACACCAAATGTTGACTTAGTGAACTTTTACTTCACATTAGAGTTGGACATTAAATCATCCTCTAAACAGTTTCAACTTTTTTGAGAGGGAATTATTTTTAAGCTATGGCTTAGATGTTGACAAAAGTCAACATCTGCTATGAAAGAGTTTAAGTGCATTGCATTATTATAGATTAAATCAGAGGTGCACAATCCGTGGCCCGCAGGCGATTTTTTGTGGCCCGCGGACGTTTCCAGGATTTCAATGGAAAGTGGTCCCGAAGGCTTTAAAGTGGCCCCAAAGGTTTTCTTGCTTTCATATTAGCGCTACACTTTACTGGTAAACCTTGTTATTATTATTCATTATTATTTTTCCCTTGCTGTTAAGAAATTCACAAATTTCTGCTATCAGTTCAACAAAGCATTCTAAAATAATATTCGTCCTCTGCTCTCTCACATCTGTGTAATATGGTATGTCATGGTAAGAGGCTCCAGTCTCTTCTATAAATAACTTGAATTGATGGCGACTTAGACCCTTGGAACAAACGGCTTCTTCTGTAGCGCTAATATGAAAGCAAGAAAGCCGTCGGGGCCACTTTAAAGCCTTCGCGACTGTTTGGAAGCATTTACTTGTGCGAACAAACATGCTCTATAATGAAATTGAAGAAAAATGTTTTAAGGTTCAGGTTGTTCAGGTTGAGTGCTCGGTTTTGAAAGTTGCAACAAGTGAACTGCCACAAAATATGAATAAGATAATTAAAGACGTTTAGTCTCAACAACTCCATTGGCTATAAAAAAAGGCGATTGACCTTTGCTTTTTAAACTTATGAATTAATAATTGAACATGGTCATAGTGGGGACAAGGGAGATGAGAGAGGTAGTACCTTTCCCTGATCCTACAGATCAGGACTGGTCCTCATCACTCCCAGGGTCAAGTGATGCGCAATACATAGCCTCTCCTTGTGCCAAGACCGTCTGTGCGTGATGAAGAATCACACCCTACTAGAGGTGTCCCTGTTACGCAGAACACAGCGGATCTAGACTGGGAAGTCGAAAAAACATCCCTGGCAGTGGCAGACAGCGCTTGCCAGTACTATCCTGAGGCTATATGCGAATAGCGCAGGCAAGGCTCAGAATAGAATATTCACGGGCAAGGATGGAGCATCTATCTAGTCTGGCCGTGAAACTGCAACAGAGTCACAAGATGTGGACCATCTTGTCAGATGAGTGTCGATGCTCTGACAATCAAGGATAAACACGACTGTTATATGATGCCAAGACTTACAGAAAACACATGCGGCTCGACGCCGCCCGGACAAACAAGGTCCGTCCCCA
The DNA here is from genome assembly GCA_018105865.1 of Metaphire vulgaris. Taxonomy (NCBI): domain Eukaryota; kingdom Metazoa; phylum Annelida; class Clitellata; order Crassiclitellata; family Megascolecidae; genus Metaphire; species Metaphire vulgaris. The sequence continues at coordinate 292,304 of JACLAT010000060.1, forward strand.
ACTGAGCAATCGGGGTTGGGTGAAAAAGTTGGCTACTGAAAGGCTTAAGCCAACATCAGATATACTTTCAATAGGTACATGGAATGTACGCACATTATGGGCACCCGGCAAACTGGAGCTACTGAAAACAGAGATACAAAGATACAGATGTGACATTTTAGGATTAGCAGAGATGAGATGGACAAAATCTGGAGAGATAGGCGGTGGAGAGGTGATATGGTCTGAAATGAAAAGAAACATGAGGCAGGGGTGGGATTTCTTCTCAGCAAAAGAGCAAGACAGGCCCTGATAGGATACAAACCTGTGAATTCAAGAATCATAGTTGCAAGATTTGAAGCAAGACCATTCAACATATCCATAGTTCAGGTCTATGCACCAACAGCAGAAAGCTCAGAGGAGGAAATAGATCTCTTTTATGCAGATTTGATAGCGACCATAAAGGAGATACCAAAGAGAGATGTAATGATCATTGGTGGAGACTGGAATGCAAAAAAATTGGCACAGATAGATCTGGATGGGAAAGGGTGATGGGAAAATATGGAATCGGTGATAGAAATGAAAGAGGGGAAAAATTACTGGAGTTCTCTCTACAACACGAGATGGTCATTTGCAACACCAAGTTCCAACAGAAGAACTGCAGAAAGTGGACATGGAGATCTGGAGATGGGAGGACTAAGAACATGATAGACATGATCCTAATGCCCAGAAGATGGATCACTGCAGTCCAGTTGTGCAGGTCTTTCCAAGGTGCAGATATTGATTCGGATCACAGCCTCGTGCTTAGTAACATCAAAATGAAACTGAAAATACGAATAAGAAGACCATTCCAAACATCAAGAGACATCAGTAAGTTGGGAGAAAAGGATTTTGAGCAATCTTACCAAGAAAGACTAGAATTTAAGATCAGAAATGCGCCATGGAGCCAGATGGAAGAGCAAGATATTGATAAGAGAGCTGACGGGATAGCAGGAGTGATACGAGAAGCTTTTGAAGAAACAGTACCAGAAAAGGAGAAAATCAATAAGAAATGGATTACAGAAGCAACCCTCAAGCTTGTGGTTGAGAAGAGGGCCCTAAAAGTTAGACGTGATTTATCTGATGCAGCTGAAAAGAGTATAGATTAAAATGTAATGAAGTTAAGAAGGCTGCAAGAACAGACAAAAATAATTGGCTTGAAGACCAGTGCAAGATTATCCAAAAGTACCATGGTGAGTTTAAAACAAGAGAAGCATACAAGCTAACCCGGGACATAAATAGAAATGGAATCCAAAACAAATGGCCAACAAAGACAAAGATGACAAATTGCTAATGGAAAAAGAAGAAGTCATGCAAAGATGGACAGACTATTGCAGTGAACTATACAAGGCGCAGGCAGACCCGGCAGTACAGAAGGAACTTGTAGAAGAATTACAGAAAATATCACCGCCCCTGCTTGACTGTGACAGAGACAACAACATCCTGAAAGAAGAAGTAGAAATGGCGATCAGAAAACTTAAGAATAATAAGAGTCCTGGAAATGACATGATTACAGGAGAGATGATCAAATGTGGTGGCGAAATAATTATAAACGAACTGCACAAACTATGTAACATGATATGGAAGGTAGGTAGGATGCCAGCTGAATGGACAAAATCAATACTGATACTAATACACAAGAAAGGAAGCATGATGGAATGCAAGAACTATCGAACGATAGCATTGCTAAGCCACCTTGGAAAAGTACTAATGATCATTCTGAACGAAAGACTTAAAACCACATGGAAGAATACTTGGCTGATGAGCAAGCAGGGTTTAGAATAGACCAAGTACAACACAACAGATACTAGCATTGAAATTACTGGCTGAAAAAGCACGGAAGGAAAAACAAGAAAGTCTACAACTGTTTCATCGATTTCCAAAGGCATTTGACACCATAGATCAAACAATAACCTGGGCTGTACTGAGTCATATGGAGTGGACCAAAATTTGGTTAGACTGTTAAAAGACATCAGCAATAACTCAAGATCAGCAGTGCGAATCTCATGGAGAACTTGGAGAATGGTTTAAAACAAGCAGAGGGACAAGACAAGGAGATAACATATCACCTATGGTTTTCATCACAGACCTGGAAAGAGCAATGGACAAAGTCAAAGAACATGTAAAAGGCATAACAGTTCAGGGACTTTCATTTAACAATCTTAGGTTTGCTGATGATATTGACATCCTAGAGGGAGATGAAGATGATCTGGAAAACACGGTACAGATACTGAGCAATGAAGCTGAGCGCTATGGACTGTGGATAAACATTGAGAAGACAAAGACAATGGTGTTTGGCGACAAAGAGATCAAAAGAAAAATTAAAGTAAATGGAATAGAAGTAGAGAACGAGAAAACTTCACCTATCTTGGAAGCAATATGACACATGACTTAGACTGCAGACAAGAGGTCGCAAGAAGAGCAGCAAGAGCTCTAGATCAACTGATGGCAATGGATAAGATCTGGAAAAGCAAATCAATAAGCACTGAAACAAAAGAAAAAAATCAAAACCTGTATCTTCAGCAGCTTTTTATATGGATGCGAAACATGGACCATCACCAAAGACCTGGAAAAAAAAATACTAGCCTTTGAAAGAAAATGTTATAGAAAAATACTACGAATCGGATGGGTCGAAAAATCACAAATGAAGAACTATACCGGAGAATTCAGCCCAAACAAACCATGCTGGAAAAGAGTAAAACAAAGGAAACTCCAACTTTTCGGACACATATGCAGAATGAAAGAGGACAGAAAGATCAAAGCTCTAATGCTTGGAATAATGGAGGGTGCCAATAAGAGAGGGAGACCACACAAGGAATGGTGTGATGATATTGAAGAATGGTGTGGAAGCAGTTTACAGGATCTTAGTCACAGAGCAACGGACGGGAAAGAATGGCAGAAAACTGTGGAGATGGCATTATACACCAACGGGCGATTAGCCCACGGTTAATGATGATGATGATGATGATGGTCATAGTATTTGTGATTAACAATGCCTTAACCTTTAATTCTACATTTAAATCACTAATCAATTCAATTTAATTTGTTCCTACTGGATTGACTGTATTCATTAGAAATTCCATTAATTCCATTAGTCCTGTCGAATTAAATTTTACCCATAACCATATTACATATTGCTATTAACGGTTACTGTCAAGTGTCAACGTGGTGCTTCTGCATTAGAACAAGTGCATGTGGCCCGCGTACTCTTGGAACCGAAAAATGTGGCCCTCCGTCCTTAAAAGGTTGTGCATCCCTGGATTAAATCAATAATTTTTTAGTGTCCTCCAGAACATACTTTGAATAACTCTTCTTAGAAGAACTTCTACTCTCTAGCAAGAACACATGTCAAAATAACAACAATTTATCCTCAACATGTATCCAGGTTTCGCAATTTTATGCCAATTTGAGCTAAATATTAACCCTTCCACTCAACAAATTGCATAACCAATACATTATGAAGCCTAAATATTGGTCTTATGGGGCCAAAGGGTTAAGAAGCTGACTAATGTTCATACCAATATACGTGTGACTATCACATGAAAAGCGAAGAGCAATATTTTAAAGACCAGGGCTGCTTATTCCTCTGAGACCAAAATCGAGACTTTTTGTTTTCTTATACCTCCATCAAGATGACAAGCTTAAATCTTTATTAAAATTTTTTTTGAAATTCTATTAACCAGCATTAAATATTCATGCTTATAATACAGTTTCTGTCAGGATAATTTAGAAAAATAAATGTACGCTAAATTTCAAAATAAAAATTACCTCAAATTCAAGCATGGCTTTTTCATGCTATCAACATCAAAGATGATTCGAACAAGATCTTGAATGCTCGAGCCAATTTAGAATTGGATCCAGCTTTAGCATCCAGCTTACCCACTTTGTCATCATCTGCACCATAGTCAATATCCAGCGGATAAAACTTGTTAGGAACTTTGGAAAAGTTTGCACGATTCTCCCAATTATTTCCTGTTTTTTCGGCATATACAGCTTTGAAATCATCAATTGCATTTATTTTTGAACCAAATGGATCTAACTTATTCCCACCAATTGTCGTTCCAACTCGACCCCATGCACGAAAAACCCACCACCTAAACATAGCATCATTATGATTAAGTTATATTGTGTAACTGTGAACAACTGAAAATTACCACAGTCCCGAAACAACTGTAAAATTCATTGCATCAAATCAATGCCCTACTTCAGATATAAAATAATTAAGCACATCACCAATGTACATAAGTTTGTATTCAATCACTCATCATCAATGTTCCCTCTAATTCTTGAGGGTCCATGTGCGCAAGAAATTTCTCTTGGGCAACAATTTCCCAATTGACTAACTTTTGGGCAATTTTACTACAGCAAGGAGAAAGAAACTTAAATGAAGCTATATATACATGTATATATATATATATATATATATATATATGTCAAACAGGGTATTAATTATATAGTACTTTTGTGGTTTATAAAACTTGAGATACAAGAAACCAGTTATATCTAGACCCCTCTTATCTCTCGATCGAGTTTGTAGAGATTTGACAGAGAGTATTGTAGATTTCTGAAAGACTTCGTTTAGCGTCATTTCAAATGGCTCACAATTTTTCGTGGCATTTCGAATGCTCTAGAATAAAATTGAGGCAGAATATATTGACAATTCTAGTACAGTTTGACTCAGCTAAGCTGGAGACACACGAAAATGTGGTTTTAATTTTTTTCATCACTCTTCTGAATTTTGCATATCAGCCTACTGTATCACTAGTCTTTGCATTGTCAAATGCGAAACAGGGTATTAATTATATAGTACTTTTGTGGTCTATAAAACTTGAGATTCAAGAAACCAGCTATATCTAGACCCCTCTTATCTCTCGATTGATTTTGTAGACATTTGACAGAGAGTAGATTTCTGAAAGACTTTGTATAGTGTCATTTCAAATGGCTCACCATTTTTCGTGGCATTTCTAATGCTCTAGAATAAAATTGAGGCAGAAAATATTGACAATTCTAGTACAGTTTGACTCAGCTAGGCTGGGGACACACGAAAATGTGGTTTTAATTTGTTTCATCACTCTTCTGAATTTTGCATATCAGCCTACTGTATCACTAGTCTTTGCATTGTTTTATATATATATATATAAAATTAAGTTCGCGACCATAATAAACCACTTGCTAAGTGTTAAAAAAGTGGTAATTACCTTTTCTCCGCTTGTCAGGCATTTTACGGACGACGATAAATACAGTATAGACCTACAAGTCATTTCGTGGTGATTACATTTTTTTGTAAAATATTTGGACAATTTTTCGTAAAAATAAAACCTCCTGCACATTTTTTGGGCAATAGAAAATTATTTTTTGGGCGCACGGCTCCCGTTTATGGGCGCGCGCCCACGCGCCCACCTTAGAGGGAACATTGCTCATCATCATTAACCGTGGGATCATCGCCCGTTGGTGTATAATGCCATCTCCACAGTTTTCTGTCATTCTTTCCTGTTCGTTGTTCTGTTACTAAGATCCTGTAAACTGCTTCCACGCCATTCTTCAATATCATCACACCATTCCTTGTGTGGTCTCCCTCCCTCCATTATTCCAAACATTAGAGCTTTGATCTTTCTGTCCTCTTTCATTCTGCATGTGTCCAAAAAGATGGAGTTTCCTTTGTTTTACTCTTTGCAGCATGGTTTGCTTTGGCTGAATTCTCCTGTACAGGGTGTCTCAGAAAAAACCCCCAGCAGAAAACTATGATTTCTTAAAAATTCCTAAATACATTTCTATCAAATTTGCAACAAGTGTGCAACACATATTTCTCCACCTTTCTGTATATTTTCATCTCAAGTGCATGTAATTTGGCCATATTGCAAGATATCAAAGTCAAACTTCGATTTTTACAACTCAGCCGCAGCTTGACAGGTCTAAATATCTAGCTTCACATAATTTTTTAGACCCATACGATTCTTAGTATTTTTCTATAACATTTTCTTTCAAAGGCTAGTATTTTTCTTTCCAAGTCTTTGGTGATGGTCTATGTTTTGCATCCATATAAAAAGCTGCTGAAGATACAGGTTTCAAGTATTTTCTTTTTTGTTTCAGTGCTTATTGATTTGCTTTTCCAGATCTTGTACATTGCCGTCAGTTGATCTAGAGCCCTTGCTGCTCTTCTTGCGACCTTTTGTCTGCAGTCTAAGTCATGCGTCATGTTGCTTCCAAGATAGGTGAAGTTTTCTACGTTCTCTACTTCTATTCCATTTACTTTAATTTTTCTTCCGATCTCTTTGTGGCCAAACACCATTGTCTTTGTCTTCTCAGTGTTTATCGACAGTCCATAGCGCTCAGCTTCATTGCTCAGTGTATGTACCGTGTCTTCCAGATCATCTTCATTTCCCTCTAGGATATCAATATCATCAGCAAACCTAAGGTTGTTAAATGAGAGTTCCTGAACTGTTATGCCTTTTACATGTTCTTTTATTTTGTCCATTGCTCTTTCCAGGTCTGTGACGAAAACCATAGGTGATATGTTATCTCTTTGTCTTGTCCCTCTGCTTGTTTTTAACCATTCTCCAAGTTCTCCACAGATTCGCACTGTTGATCTTGAGTTATTGCTGATGTCTTTTAACAGTCTAACCAAATTTTGGTCCACTCCGTATGACTCGAGTACAGCACAGATTATTGTTTGATCTATGGTGTCAAATGCCTTTTGGAAATCAATGAAGCAGTTGTAGATTTTCTCATTTTTCCCTCATGCTTTTTCAGCCAGTAATCTCAATGCTAGTATCTGTTGTGTTGTTTGGCTATGCAATATGAAATACAAGAACACTTAGGAGCTGCATAATTATGAGCAAGAGCATTACTCCATTTGAGCAAAATCTCACTTTTTTGATTTATCGGATTCAAGAACTTGAAGCTTGTAAAATGAATTCGTTCCTCTGACAATGTCAACCAATCCAAGAACAACATTGTACAGTTCATTCTTTCCCTCTTGAAGCACATGTGCTTTACTTTCAAGACCTTCAAACAAAATAATCATGATTACATAATAGCATCATTGACAATAATTCACTTTTTAAAATATTATAATGACTTCCAAAATCAGTGCAACAGAACAACTTTTGACAAGTGAAATGACAAGGACATTGACATGATATAAAATTTGAAAATATACTTTGTGAAGAGTGCTACTAATTACATAAAACTAATTTGCCTTTGAAAATTCAAAATCAATCAAAATTTTTATTTCATTTCATTAATTATTTTGATGCAAAATGAGAGAAGAAAACTTGCCAGAATCAGGATCGACTGCGGCACCACCTTTAACAGTCATCTTCAATGTTGAAGGAACACTTTTTGTAAACATGACTTCTATGAGAAATAAACAAAATATCATTAAATAAATCTTTGGAATTGGAAAGAATCAATTGTTAATTATCAATGAATCAGTCACCAAATTGTTCAATCAATTAATTCATAAAAAAGGTCTATAGATGTATGGCACCATCACAATGATGCAGTGATATCAGTCAATGGCAGTACTGATTTGATTGTGTTAAACATAAACTAGAAAGAAAAGAAATTAAAGGTGACAACATCTTGTTGTCTAAAACTAGTAAATCTAAATTATAAATAAAATTGACAGTAACACAGTAATGCTTTCATTTTATGAAATTCACCATGTTTATTAGTTTGTAACTGTTAAATTAGTAGCCAGCTACTACAGCATTGTAGTTGTGAGTGCAAAATGTCTGAGTCAGTTCTGGACAGCAAATGTGTGGCAAATTGCAACAGGCATGTCTCTTGAAGTTCTTTCATCAGCCCACTTATAACTCCTTATTCATTCAATTCTTAATCTTCAGTGCCCATGAGGCTACGAGAACTTAGTACCGCATGTTCGATACAAAATGTGCATTAAACCCGCAATTTAAAAAATTAATCACACAATTAATGCGATTAAAAAATTAATTGCTTCACAGCCCTAATTTTCTGAGTTTTCAGCTAACTACAGATGATGACAATAATGCTAACCATCTCTTTTTTCAGTCACACTCTTTCCACTTTGCTTCAAATTAGCACATGGGCCTTTCTTGATGCGAAGAGAAGGCTGCAGAAATAACATTTCTGTTAACATTTCAATAATTGCAAGAAAAAAACTAAGAAACCGCACTTTCACTCAATTTTTTATGAAAGCTTGGATAATTAGCATTCTTTGCAGTTTTACTGATATCTAGTGCTTGGTTTTTTATGTCAATTATTTATTTATTTCAAGACAATTTCTATAGCGCTGTGCACTAGGCTACCATGAGAACCTCTGCTTTTTTAAGTGTCAATGTTGTGAATACATATCATGCACAAGATAGCCTTCTCAAAAATACATAACCAGTTTAATGATGGCAGTCAACACTTTCATACCACCTGAGTTTATAGTAAAATTAAGGCTGAATCTAATTATCTTACTAGTAGAAAATGGAGTTTTGGTAAAAACTTAGAGCAAATGCAGGAAGAATTTTCATCATGGTACGAATAAACAAGTGAGGGTCATCATTTTTTCATTTTCAAAATAATATCAACACCATGCATCTAAGAGGTTTACGTCAATAATACTGCGCACAAAATATCAGCAGATGAAGTAATAAAAGCAACAGAAACAATCATCAATAAAGTACACAAAAGGAGATAAACTTGGTTTGGACATGTTAAAAGAATGGATTACAATAACTGGGCCTATAAAGCACTACATACAAAGTAGGAGACAGAGGACGAGGAAGACCAAGAAAAAGATGGATGGATCTGGAAACAAGAACGTGACAATTGTAGAAGGATGCAGATTGACGCAAGATAGAGCAAAGTGGAAATGTTTCGTATCTAACTATTGTCGCCATGCAGGCAGAAAATGAAGATGATTATGAATATATTCTTTTATAATGTCGTAACAATGCTTTCGCATGCTGTGACAGCTCCAGCTATTTCTTCCAATCCTGTCAGTGCCTGCATTCTGTTGCTCTTATAGCTTGAACTAGGTTTAGATTTAAATCTTGACAGTCATTCTGTATGACGTCCAGCCATCTTTTCTGTGGTCTACCTGTCTCTGTCCCTGTATTCTGCCATGTAGACACACATACAGCAATCTTTGTTGATCCATTTGACAGCCATGCCAAGGTATCATGGAAGGAAATCTGTTCTGTGCCTTTCATTGGCGAAAGGTGAATTTGGGGAGAAAACGAGGGGCGAGATAAATTACTCAGCTTGTTTTAATTATAAATATATAATAAGCATAAATTCAAATATGCCTCTTAATTTTTTTTACCATAAAAGCTGAATTAATTAGAAAAGAAAGCCACTGATACTACTCACATCAGATCCCCATGGAGCAATGCTGTGCTGCTCAATGAGAGTGACAACATCACCCTTTGACAGATCGTTCAAGAAATCTTCTCCTATTATGTGGATTTCTATTTCTTTTGCTTTCTTGATTTTCTCTGTCATTCTGTCAACTTCAGCTATACAAACCAAATCATTGTCTTCAAATTCAGTTTTAGATATAGAAAATAAGGCATATTGCACTTTAACTGAAACATAAACAGTCAATATAGTCATACACACCTCACATGAATTGGTATTTGACTAGTATATGCATTAGATTTACCTCATAATACATAAATAGTGGGCTGGGAACATCTCTACAGAGGAGAGAAGATCTAAAGGAAGGCTTAAAGGATGATGGGTGGACAGATTGGAAGAGGACCTGCACATGGCAGGGCTGAATCTCAAATAGTCTTGTTTTAGTTATTCGTTTGGTTTTAGTTACAGTTATAATTAGTTAATGCCAACCTAGTTTTAGTTACAGTTATAGTTATAGTTAACTAAATATAACTTGAGAACATTTTAGTTACAAATAGTCAAGTCTTAGTTATAGTTAGTTATAATTATTGATAAAACACAAAAAGGCAAAATGTACAGTACACTCGATTTCAAAGAAAGGCACAATAGTACTGTATTTGCACGATTATTACCTGCACACGTATATAACCCGCATACGTGTATAACCCGCGGAAAATTACAAATTATGTTCCAACATCCCAGCATAAGTTGCACACGAATATAACCCGCATATGCTATGATGTATGGGGCGCCCAGAGCGCTGACGGGGGGTGACCGGAAGATTCGGTACCGGAAGATTCGGGACGGAAGATTCGGTACTGGAAAATTCGGTACCGGTCACGGAAGATTCGGTACCGTTGGGCGCGCGGGGCCCGCTGGGGCTCATGCCACCTTATTGCCCCCGTAGGGTAGGCGGATAAGCCCGTTCTAACGCAGGGGAGGGAAATAACGGCGAGCTACAATAGTAATCGCACGGCGGGTGGGAGCGGTCTGGGAGCCGTTGAATCGGGTCAATTTTCCCTCCGGAAACGGCCTAGCTTAAACTCTGCCTTGCTTTACATGTAAAACGTACTACCGTAGCAAATCTATCTATTTTGGGCCTTTTCTAGAAGGTCACATTACACAGTCAAGTTCCCTGCACATATTGCAAGTTTAAAATCTGTTTACATCCATTAAGTCGCTGGGAGGAGCAAAAGCGCACCTGAACGCTGGGTGTCCGCTAATGACGCGCGACAGTTAAAGTGGACAAATACCAGCAGCAGGTGAGGCGTCATCTTATCTGTATGTCAAGCCAGTACCGAATTATCCGGTACCGAATTATCCGGTACCGAATGTTCCGGGAACCCTGACGGGTGCCGAGAGCGCTGATGGGGTTTCAAGTTTCCAGTATAACCTGCATACGAATATACCCCGCAAGGGGGGGCTGCGGTTTGTAATTTCTTGTATTACCCGCGGGTAATAATCATGCAAATACGGTACTATAGGAACTGCCATTAAGTGTGGAAACAATTGGCATACGTCTTGGCATAATGTGCTTTCAGATGATTTTTGAGGTTGGTAGGATTTCTCCCACTCAACAGATCAGCACAATGTTTTCGCTTCCCATGCATTATACATCTACAGTGCATTCGCTACTGTTCTCGCCCACTGTATATTGAAAAAAGTCCCAAATCACGCTAGATTTCGGCCGCCCACCGCTTATTTCTTTAGGAACCTTTGCCATGGATCACAATAAAAAAACTACAGTAAATCAGGTAAATCACAAACTGTACGCCTAAAGTATTTAGAATTCCGACTGTTGCACAGTGCACACTGCACACAGGCCACATCATCCCACATGCACAGTTGGCCGCAGAGACGGCAATGTGATTCTGTTGAGACAGATGCAACGAAGCATTCATGTTTAATTCATTAGTTATCGTTATTAGGTTTCAGTTATTATTAGTTAGACAGGTTTTAGTTATTGAACAACGTATTAAATTCAAAATTGCTACCCTCACTTTTAAGATACTAAGAAATCAGCATCCCACTTATCTTCGAGAAATGTTATTATATCATCAGCCATATATATCCACGAGGTCTGCAAATAAATGCCTTCTTGAAATTCCCTTTCGTCGCACTAAATCTGGGTGTAGGGCCTTTAGTTATGCATCTCCATATGTTTGGAACTCCCTTCCCCTTGATATTCGGATGGCCTCTTCTCTAGATATTTTTAGGCGTCACCTTAAAACTTATTTATTTCCTCCGTAAGTCTTGGTATAGTCCTGACTGATTTTTGGTTTTTGACCTGGACCGAACCGACCCTCCTCAGCTACAGTCTGCTCTGCCGATTAGCACTGCGGTTTGTGGTCTGAGGCGTCCCCGATGAACACCTATGTGTTTGAAATGGACGACAAAATTAAATTAATAATAATAATAATAATTGTTGTTCGTTAGTTATTGGACCAAGCATTTCAGTTATTATTAGTTACAGTTATTTAGTGATGTTTTAGTTATAGTTACAGTTATCATTAACGAAAATCTTTAGTTTCCGTTATCGTTAACGAGATCAACACTAAACAACATATGAAAGTCCTGCCGAATACCTAGTGGAATGATTATAATCATTCCACTAGGCCTACTAATTAGTAGGCCGAGGGATTAGTCGCATCTTAAGGTAATAGGGTTCATTATATAATATGGTTTTAAATACTGAAAGACAAATTTTATAATTAATTCGGTATTTGATAGGAAGCCAATGTAGGGAGTGTCTAGCTAGAGTTATATGTTCAAATCTTGGAGTTTTGGATATGACTCTAACTAAGGAATTTTGTACTCTCTGGAGTTTCTGCATATTTGAATTTGTGATGCCGAAAAGCAGGGAATTGCAATAATCTAGGCGACTAGATACCAATGCATTGGCTAACTGAATAAGAACAGGCTTAGGGAGATGTCTGAAGCGATAGATGCCTCGAATATGATAATGAGAAATTTTGTAGACTGAATGTATCCAATCCTTAGTGTTCTTCTGAGCCATTTATTTTCTGTTGCTATAATTTTTTCTCCAGTTCTTTTTTTATGGTCCAAGATTCACATCCATAAATTAGTATTGGTATTACACAAGTGTTGAGAATTCTTAGTTTTGTTTTCATCCCAATGTCATGTCTTTTGAAAATTTTGGTATGTAGCCTGTTGAAGGTTGATCCTGCCTTTGCTATTCTTCGTTTAATCTCCAAGTCCGAGCCTCCTTTTGCTTCCAACTCACTCCCCAAGTAAATGAAATTCTTCACTATTTCAATTTCTTTTCCGTTGTGTGATACTATTGGCCATTCTCCAACTTTTTTGTAATTGGCATAATTTTTGTTTTATTATTGTTTTTTCACTAATAATAATGCCAAAATAACCTTTTTGTCAATGTTCCTTAATATTAGAAATAAGATTAAGAATAGGATACAATCAATCTTCAAATAGAAAAATACAATAATTATTTAGAGAATATAGATTGCTAATCTTGCATTCCGGTGCTAAAATATTGGAATGAGATAAATTTATTGACAATACTACTGTATACTTAATACAATTAATGCAATAACCAAGAAGTATTAGCTGCATCATTAAATAAACCATTGAATCATAGATCTTCACCTTTAGTACTGATGCAGGCAGTGACTGTTTTATCCAGAGATGTCACTAGCTTTCCTCCAGAATCAGTTATCAGTCTTGTTAGTTCAGCTTTCTTTCTTTGGAGTTTTCCAATAAGAATAAATTTTGTGCCAGAAAGAGGCTGACTAAGAGCACCAGATGTTGACGCGCCATCATCTGCTGATGCTGATTTTGGTGGTAGGAGTCTATCTCGTTTTATATAGACATAATTTTTTCTACAATAAAATATTATTCAAGTCAACCTGGTCAACCCAACTGCACGTCTGAACAATTAATATAAAACGGCTTATACAACATCAGCAACTGAATGCCAGCAGTAACTGGTATGTGTGCATAAAAGCATTACAATGATCAAGGCAATAAATTCACATGTCACACGTATCATTCTGCTTTTATTGTAAATGAACTAGACCAGGGGTCGACAACATACGGTACATGTGCCAGACGTGGCACGTGTGGCAAATTTCAGTGGAACGTGAAAGACCACAAATTTATGTTCTGCTCTTTAATTAAAAAGTAATGTAATTAATTCAAAACCAGATTTCTTTTTATAATATTTCTTGTACATATGAGTGCTTATAAGCCTTATAAAATAAAAAGACTTGTAGCCTTATATATTTAATATATGAAAATTTGGTAAGATTGATAGGTGGCTGGCACGCTGAATGAATTGGAAATTCAACTTTGGCACACTATTGCCAAAAAATTGCCAACCCCTGAACAAGACTAAGTACAATAAAATACTAGCAGGTATAACCAAGCAACAATTACAATGGATTAAAAATTTCAGAATTAAGCTACTGCAATCAATTTATGGCATTTGCAACAATTTACACCATGCTAATTATGCATGAGTAGCAATCCATAGGCAACACCCTCACATTCAACGACCTTGTCCTCAAGTGCAGCCACCATATCTTTTTTTAGAATGGATAGTAAAACCAATTAGCAATTGCATAAAAACATTGCAATGATGAAGGACTGTGTTGCCAAGTGTTGGCACAGATAGATGATATTGGGGAATGAAGTTCCTCTTTATTTAAATGTACTGGTATACCCTGCTACATAGTTCAAGCACCTTGTTCATCTTAAACTAGCTTTGCATACAGTATTCCAAGATATGGAGGGAAATCCCAAGATGTCAAAGGGTTGAGCTGAATAGCGTAGCCATGAGGGATACCAGGGGGTGCCCGGCTGGGGCAAGATTTGTGCAAATCGGATGAGATATTTCAGAGGCAGTGATAGGTTGACAGTCAACAGCATTGATTAACTTAGCCAAATTACATACACCTTTCTTCTACTCTATAATAGATCACAATAAAAGTCTTATTTAAAGTAAGCACCAGAGCTCACAGACAAACTCTGATATCACTCAAAAATTTCTGTGGCTGGGGCTCTGCCCCAGACCCTATTGGGTGATCATGAAGCTTTACCCCTCTTTGCCTGTTCCCCTGATGGTGTCCAAAATGTGGAACCCTGGTCAACTTCATATTTTAACTTGTAGTACAATAATGAAACTATGCATAATAGAAGCCAATATTAAATAAATATGACCTTTTCTGTAGCAGTCTAGTCAATGAAATGATTGCACATATAAAAGTACTTCACACTTAAACATTTAATACCTATATAATAGTATGTGCAATAGGAATTTTGCAACTATGGCCTGCAAAAAGAAATTGCTGCAGAATTTGGCCCTTTGTGGGAAAAGTTTGCAGAAGCTGGTCTTCTTGATGTAATCACTATCCAGGATGGCACAATAAAAAAGTACCACAGTTTCATTATAAAAGCTTGACAACCCCTGAGACAAACTGCATGGAATCTGGTATACTTCTGCAGTATTATACCCAGAATGCAGTCATTTCAGTTTTTCCTTAAAATTTCAACCTGCAGCGGCACCATTTGCAAAGACACAGGCTTGCTGTAGGATGTGTTCATTGAAAAGACAAGATACTATGTTTGGTTTAAGGCTGTTAGTGGTTAACCGATCCTAAGAGCACAGCTCAGTCCTTTTAACCTTGACCAAGCGCCGACAACATCAAAGCGTTTTGATGTAGGCAGACCAAGATGCAGGCGAGTGTAGAGTTACTAGAGTTGTAAGTCTACTTCAAGGCTAGTCGTGGGAAAGACGCCTAGCTACCCGCGGTATTAACAGCCTTAGTTTGGTTGCCATAATTATTAATAATGCTAAATGCTCACACAAATATAACAGTTTAATGCTTGAAATGTCATATCACAACAACTTACAAAATATCAACATCATGATATTCTTTTGGAATTTTGAATGACTTCCGCTTTGGTAACTCAGTAAAATACACGCATTTTGTCCATTCTGTGATATTACCAGTGCAGTGATAGCCACTTTTACTTCCACTAAAAAGAAATGAGAACATTTCAGCTGTAATTTCAAGAGTATTGATGTTCCAAGTTTGAAATAAACCATAACAATAATATTATAAGCAATAATTTTACCAACCATAACAACATTATCTTAAATCATTCCCAACTGACTCCCAATGCAAAGTCCAAATATTCAAAAGAAATAAAAATCTAAATAACTGTATATACTTGTCTATATACTCTCACTTCTATACACTAGAAATTAAGAAATTTGCTATAACCTGCATATAAGTCAATAATAAAAATATAGGAGCTTGCAAAAATCTTGAATTTTATAATAATGCCAAATTTACATAGAAATTGGTTCAACAGATGGCTGCTCTTTCCAAATATCACTGATCGCCAATGCTATAGCATTAACAGAATAATAATAATAATATTATTATTATTCTGCAGGCAGAGAGCGTGAGAGAGACAGACAGAGATATTAATAATAATTAACAGAATGCTTTGTTTGATATGGGATGCAGGCTGAGGACAGCACTGTATGAAGTGATTCATCTGCACTGCAGGCCAATTGTTGACTAGACCGGATTGCTTTGTGCGGCATGATTATTGCTTAGAGCTGGGTCTGGGCCGTGAATCTTGGTCAACGAGGACTTTCAAAAAACAATCTGGGTACTCTTGGTTGGAACCTTGCTTCCTCATGATGCTTTACAAGCACTAGTTAGCAATAGTTTTGGAGGCTTGTAATTATTTGATAGACAAAAGGAACTGCTGCTGCATGATACTCAGTTGAGAAAGGAGGAGACAGGCCCCGTCGTCTTTTGACAAATACGTCTTTTAAACAGACACAACATGACTTGATGAAATGCACTACCGTATTTTCGTGCATATAAGAATCGTGTTATACAATTTTTTTACACGATTAGCCCCCTTGATGCGTCTTATATTCGTGGGCGTCTTATCTAAATTTTTGGAACACGAAGAACTGGCCTCTATATCATCAATAAATAAATTCAAGACTGCAAGTAGATGCAAGTAGAAATGGTGGAGGGAAATCCTTCCAGTTCAAGAAAATCTCTGTCAGTAGTCAGACTCTGTCTGTCTCTCTCACTCTCTCTGCCCACAGTCACATTTAAATGAATAAGGATTGTGACTAATCAGGATTCTGAATAGATTCCATAATAGATAGTTAAGCAACTTATGCGTAGACATTATATGATGACTGACTGTGATGGCGGGGAAGCCCTTCCAACCCAAGGAAACCTCTCTCTCTCTCTCTCTCTCTCTCTCTCTCTCTCTCTCTCTCTCTCTCTCTCTCTCTCTCTCTCTCTCTCTCCCTCCCACAGCCACATTCAACTCAAGGCTCTCCTCTCTCTTTTCCTCCCCCTCTCTCAGCAACATGTTAATGAAAGATGATTGTAATTGGTCAGGTTACTGAATAAAGATTTAGTGTTAGATGTTTAAACCATCAAAGTAGGTCTATTTCAGCATTATGACAGTCAACAGAACCCTTCCAATTCAAGACAATCTCTCTCCTCCTTCCTCTCTATCTCTCCGCTGGCAGCCACATTCAACTCGTCTCTTTGTCTCTGTCTCTCTTTCCCTCCATCTCCCTCTATCTCTCAGCCGGCAGCCACATATAGATGAAAGAGAGTTGTAATTAGTCAGGTTACTGAATATATATTTAGTGTTACAGTGGATGTTTAAATGATTGATGTAGGTCTATTTTAGCATTTTGAAAGTCAACAGAACCCCTTCCAATTCAAAGTAAAATCTCTCTCCCACCCACCCTCCCTCCTTTCTATCCTATCCTTTGCTCTCCATGGGCAGCCACATTCAGGTGAGATAGGATTGTAATTAACCAGGTTACTGATTAGAGACTCGGTACTTGACTCTGTTGGTGCATCTTATATATAAGAGCGTCTTACCCTTAATTTTTAAACACAAATCATCAAAAACCGCGTCTTATAATCGGGTGTCTTATACTTGGGCAAGTCTTATATGCGTGAAAATATGGCAAGCAAGGTGTTTCTTTATAAATATTCTTCAGAAAGTTGCATTGGCTTGCAGATAAGTTGACTCAGTGTTTTAAAGTGAATTTTAAAGCATAATATTTTTACTAATATGTGAGTATATAAATGTATACAGTAAATAATGATTCACCTGAAAGTCAGTTGACCTTTACACTCTGGACATGGAAGCAGTGCTCCAAATGCCATCCCATCACTTACACTGTCCAACAGCTGAACAAAAACACCCAACATGATGCATACGAATAGAACCAAGAATGTTCTAGCAGTAATTTTTAAATCAAAATCTGATAAATATCTCATTTATAATAATAAAGACAAAATAGCTACATCTAGTTATTATCTTTTAAATGCCTTGAGAAAAGAATAAGCTTAGCTCAAAAAGACTCGACATTAACTTGACTTTTCTTTATTCGTGTGCAAAATTCCTTTTCCTTCAAAGTTCAAATTCAATTCATTACGCTTTTTTAAACATGTCCACAGCGAATGCAAAAACAAACAGCCAAACTGAGTCAGCCATTTGGTCCAGAAAGTCACAATTTGTGCTTTTATTCCAAAAATAACACAATGTTACTCCATACTCTTGTTAACACATTACCAACGCATAACCACCTCACAGTGTTATGATAAACTACATCTGTTTATTCACACTCCACCTCTAACAAAGTCCTGAATTGTCTGTAGTTTAGTCTTCTTGATCTAATGAAGTTCACTGCTGCAACAATAGGATCAATGACCTGTTGAAATTTAAAGACTGATTTGCACAACTTTCTTGGTGAATGATGCAGTGAAATGATAAAGTTGTGTGATTTGGACGTTTGCTTTTTATTTTGTCATTGAGAAACTTGACAAGACCAACATATTTTCTTAATAATGAAGGGGCACCATCAGGTGTTGTACTGGCCAACTTATTCAATACTAGGCCCATTCTGTCCATACAGTTCTTACACACTCAAATAAATCTTTGCCTGATGATTATACGAGAAATGAATAAAGGCAACAAATCAGTCAACAAATTAAATAAAAATGTACCAGAAAATACAACTGGCAAAATGCACCCATTTATTGAAAACCAAAAATGGAGTCTAGTAATATTTATAAGATTACTGACTAATATATTGCTTTTGTGGTGAGGCAAATGAACTTAATATTTTGAGCAACAACTCAAAGTTTCCCCACCACCAAAGGAAATCCATGATAAATTGAGAATGCACATGCTTGGCATATTTTTGTGCTTGAATCTTGATGTTCTATAAAGTAAAATATGCACAAGATAAATAGAACATACCGGATGTGTTTTATTGAAAAATATATAACAGCTATTACATGTGTGTCGGTGTTCCATATTTATATGCTTCTAAGGTTCCATAGTTCAGCTTGCTAACTGACTGTTGTAGAACTAGACGTTGTAATTTCAAAGATGCCTAATGAGAAGGAAACAAGATGCTTTTCACAGAGGTCTAATCGCTAATCCTACCACCAGAGGTTATACACACTGGATAAACTCTACTAAGAAATTAATAAAAGTCAAGATACCCTCAAGTGATATCTAAAGACTTTTTAGGAATTTCTGAGGTACACATGAGACATGACTACAACAACATTGTCGACTCGCATGGGCTTGCCTGGCATGCTTATACCGACGACGGGCAGGTGTACTCCTCCTGCCCACCCCTGGAGACGGATCATCTGCGATCTCGCCTACAAGACTGCATCCACGAGATAATGCAGTGGACAGCAACAAATCGCCTTGTGTTAAACTCCGAAAAAACTGAACTGTTGTGGATTAACACCCCTCGAAGGGTCCACCAGATCAGTCGAATGCCATTTACGATCGAAGATGCTGTCGTCACTCCGTCTACCGAAGTGCGCCTCCTCGGTGTTTCCCTTGATGACTCCCTATCGTTTGTCGGTCAAGTGAACATTGTAACCCGTGCCTGTTATTTTCAGCTCCGAAAGATTAGGGAGATTCGTCGTTACATCTCAACATCAGCTGCGATACATCTAGTCCGTGCCCTGGTGTTATCTAGGCTGGATTATTGTAATAGCCTCCTCCTCGGCCTTCCCGACTATCAGCTGGGCAGATTGCAATCGGTCCTGAACCGGATGATTTTCGGTACCAGGTGGCATGACCATGTTACCCCGTTATTGAGGGATAAGCTCCATTGGCTCAAGATCCCGGAGCGTATCGTTTTTAAACGCTGCTCGCTGACCTTCCAAGCCTTGTATGACCCTTTCTGCCCTGAATATCTTTCGGCGTTGATATGCAGGCTGGTGATGAGAGACTGTCGCAAACAGCTTCGTTCTAGCAAACGATCTCACCTCTACGTTCCCCTTCCGTCCAAGACCGTGAAGCTTGGAGAAAGATCTGTGACTCAGGGCAATCCTCTCCTATGGAACGCACTTCCAGATCAGTGACCATGACAACCGACTTCGAGTCGTTCTTATTGAACCTTAAAACGCATTTATTTCGTATGAGTGTCTTTTGTAAAACGCTCTTGCCTTTGGCCTTCGCCATGCTATAGCGCTACATAAATTATCAAGTAGAATAGAATAGAACAGTGTTCCAATTGCCACAGTAAATGCCCAAATGACTCTCAAACAGAGATGTTCTAAAGCATTTTACAGTTAATTTAAAGACAACACAATGATTGAATGGCTACCCTGCTCTCTCCAGTGGCCAATTTCTGTCCATTGTATTCCAAAAGCCCTTTCAAAGCATCATTTGAAACGTGTGTTTGAAGTGCATCACGATAGTTCCAAATAAGTTTATTTTGTTCCTGTTACTCACAAGAAAAAAATTCCGAGTTATGAGTCACATTTAATAATGAAATTCATGTGGCAATAAAAAAGCAACAATTATAATTATTTGCTAGAGCAAGCAATAACATAATATGCATGTATATATAATTACTTTTTTATATATTATCATCATCATCATCATCATTAACCGTGGGCTCATCGCCCGTTGGTGTATAATGCCATCTCCACAGTTTTCTGCCATTCTTTCCTGTCCGTTGCTCTGTGACTAAGATCCTGTAAACTGCTTCCACACCATTCTTCAATATCATCACACCATTCCTTGTGTTGTCTCCCTCTCTTATTGGCACCCTCCATTATTCCAAACATTAGAGCTTTGATCTTTCTGTCCTCTTTCATTCTGCATATGTGTCCGAAAAGTTGGAGTTTCCTTTGTTTTACTCTTTCCAGCATGGTTTGTTTGGGCTGAATTCTCCTGTATAGTTCTTCATTTGTGATTTTTTCGACCCATCCGATTCGTAGTATTTTTCTATAACATTTTCTTTCAAAGGCTAGTATTTTTCTTTCCAGGTCTTTGGTGATGGTCCATGTTTCGCATCCATATAAAAAGCTGCTGAAGATACAGGTTTCGAGTATTTTCTTTTTTGTTTCAGTGCTTATTGATTTGCTTTTCCAGATCTTATCCATTGCCATCAGTTGATCTAGAGCTCTTGCTGCTCTTCTTGTGACCTCTTGTCTGCAGTCTAAGTCATGTGTCATATATTATGTGTTATATATTATGGCTCCGGACAATTTTTTTATCATAAGTCCCTCGGGAACAAAGTACCGAGGGCACAATACACACACACACACACACACATTAGCTGTCCCTGCCACATGTTGCGGTGGCTCTTTCTGGTTGCACCCCGTCATCCCGTTATTGCCTGGATTCCTGGTAGAGCCCTGTTGCCCTCTAAACCACACAATTGTAATGATTGTCCCGTTGCACCCGTTATTGTTTGGATTTGCTGGTTGAGCCCATGTTCCCTCTAATTCCTGAGGGTCCGTGTGTGCATGAAATTTATCTTGGGCAACAATTTCCCAGTTGACTAACTTTTGGGAAATTTTGTTTCATGCAAAAAGAACACAATCACAAAAATGGTGATGACCTTTTCTGCTTTCGAGTCGGTCTTTTCTGGACAGTAAAGAACAAGCATGGTGAGGTGATGACCTTTTTCATCACATTGCGACAACTCCTCAACCAGGGATTTAAATTTTGGATGCCATCACCATGCTGGAGATTTATTTTTGGGAAAACGCTTTTCAAAACAGAATACTGTATTTTTTAAAATTTGCTATATCTCAGGCTATATATATAAGAGCTAAGAAGATAAGATATACAGTATACACCATTGCTTAGCTTTTTTATTCCTCTTTCTAACTATCCATGCAGAATCAAACAAATTGAGGTAGGGTCCACTCTACGGCCTAAAATAGAACCCTCCCCAATTTTTTTGAAGCTCTGTAGCTTAAAATTTTCAGTGGCAATTCCACTTTGGTCAGTGGCAAAGCTGTAGGGGGATGTCAGTGGAACAAAATAAATCAAAAATTTTGAAAATCGGTCAACATTTGGTAAAGATACATCGATTCTAAACTGAACACACCTTTTGTCAGAACGTAAGTCTTAGTGATGGATTTCGAGAAAGTTTTGTAGTTTGCAAATTTGCTATATCTCTCACTATGTGAAAGCCAAGAAGATGAGGTATACACCATTGTTTAGCTTTCATATTCCTGCTTCTAACCCTCCATGCAAAACAAAAAAATGGGGGTAGGGTTCACTCTACAGCAGTGGTTCTTATCCTTTCTATGATTACGTACCCCTAAAACAAGCATGAGAGAGAGCGAAGTACCCCCTGCCAAAGTACCGTATCTACTATATATAGCGACAAAAAGGTTTATGCTCCAAAATATATTTTTAAAATAGTAAACTGCAACATACATCTATAAAATGTTTGTGCACATGCCAGAAAGTGGGCTTTTTCTTGTAAAATTTCTAATTTAGTACAAAAGTTGCTACAGTACCTGTACAGCATAGAGAGAAAGTTGCATCTTAATATGCATTTCTACACAAATTGTTATGCCCGTCTTAATGCGAGTGCTGCTGTTGTTTGCTGTCCACAAGTACTGAAAACTGTGGTTGCGTTTTGGATAGTGCCACATGCATATCGTCACTGGCATCATTAAGTCTGTTTCTTTTGGCAATCTTCAAATTGAGCAGTGTAGAAAATCCAGATTCACAGAGGTAAGTCGTCGCGAACGGAACAAATATTGCCATGGCTCTGCGCGTCACCACTTCTCAAGACTTAGAAACAAACTCTCTTCATGCATCATTTGCTTTGTTCTCATGTCGGTGAAGTCGTCTTTAGCAACTCCGCCAGACTCCAGTTCCAGCATGCAGTGTCATGTCTCTTTATTATGCTCAAAGCACACTGCATACCCCAACCACATTGCGACATCTCAAAATATCTAAGAATTCTCATTCGTGTGTGGTTTCTGGCGAATGAATTGTTGATGCAGTGATATGATTCGCACTAATTCCATTGCCAACAAACAGGTGGCGTTTTTCATTTTTGACCAAAAAAATGTTTTTTTTACGTAAGAACATGCTCGTATTCTAATGGAAGGTTGTGCAGTTACGAAAAAGAAATGGATTTACATACATTCATATACAGCAAACAGTGAATGCTAAGTGAACAATGTCAATAAACAATAAATTCTCTTTATTTGCTGCCTGGTTGCTTGAAACTTTAAAAAGGTCATTATGAAGAGATGAACATTTGAAAGACCTTGAGTTGCAGTTCCTCTTCAGTTTCATTCTTTGCCTTTTTTGGAGCTGAAGCAGAGGTGTCAGCTTCCATCTTTCTCTTTTTTCTTCAAAATGCAATTAATTATCATATGAATGGCCAGGCTTTGCTATTGACTGTAATATGCAATGTAATGTAGCATTTGTAAAGCACCTCTTATATTTCTACTGGGAGGCACTCCTGGCATTGGAGTTGCATGATAAAGTAGTGAGACTTTAGCTTTTGCATTGAACAGAGCAAAAGAGTAAGAAGTGAGGCTCAAATTGATGGGTTCAAAGCATTCTAGAGGGAGGGTCCAGTCACTGTGAATGCTTGACACTGAATAAAGGCAACATCACCAGTCTAGAAGTGATTGTAAAAGACATACTTAGTTGTATTGCAACTTTGTACAGTAAATCCCAGTTGAGGGCTTTAAAGTATTCATCAAAGCTCGCAGTTTGACTCTAATATTACTCAAAATGAGACTGGGGCTCCGCTCCCCATGCCTTCTACTCTGATTAAATGAGATATGTGCATGTGTCTTGATGACCCATATTCTGAAACCTTAGCCCCTCAAATGATTAATAGCATCAGAGTAGCCATGAAGGTGATGGGGTAGAACCACTCCCCATATTCGGGCATAAACTAGTTGCGAGATTCATGCAAAGCCAATAAAAAAATTGTATATAAGGGGGTCTAAGAGGGAGTATAAGGATTGCCAATAAGCTTTCATATAGTCTGCAAAACTTGCTCCAGAGCTCATGATCTGAATGTAATATCATAATTTCTTAGGCAGGACTCCACCCATACATCTGGAGAAGCTCAAATTGATTGTTATTGCTTTCCTCAACCCCCAGTCAGACCAAACCAGCGGGTTCACCTGGGAACCAAACCAGCGGGTTCACCTGAATAAGTGATGGCGAGTCTCTATTCCTGACTACTGCTATTCTCAACAGTTCAGTCTCGATATAACCTTTATTTGTTTTATAGATCTGTTTCTTGTCTATAAATGCACATGAAGTGGCATTTTTAACAGAAGCATTGGTCAGAAAATTAAAGAACTTGGGCCCTATTAAAACACCTTAGATGGCCAGGTTTTGCAGAACTCTGTCTTGGAACTTTGATGCAATGTCAAGAGCTGAAAAATTTTGCTGCTAAAAATTGAGACTGAAGAGAGTGTGGCTCTTTTAGAATCAGGGCCTCTGTCTCTGAGTCACCTGGGCCTTACTGCTGTTATGCCACTGGCTCTGTGGTTAATTAGACCCACTATGATGTAAGGTAATGTAGCATTTGTACAAAGCCTCTTATATTTCTAATCAGAGGCGATCCTGGCATTGGAGTCGCATGATAAAGTAGGGAAACTAGCTTTCGCAATTAAGACTAATGAGCCTCGGCTGATTCACTAAACAAGTATGTTTTTAGGTAAGAAAGAAATGTTATCGCAATTGAGTTTCATCCCGCAACGATGACGGTAGAGCATTCCAGAATGCAGGGGCAAGCGCCTGCAACGAACGATCGCCAATTCTGGTATGTGTACGAGGAGCCCAGAGGATCCAAGTCAAGTTGGACTGTGTGTTAATTGGTTGATTTCGGTTCCGGTCAGACTTGGGTCAATTACAATTATAATTCAATTGTAATTAATTACATTTGGCCAATGTAATTGTAATTGATATGTGTGTAATTGTAATTGAGCTATTGTAATTGTTTTACCCAATTACAGGAATGTGAGTTTTATAAGTTCTAATAGCGTATTAGCATGTATGAGCCGAAGTCTTGTCAGTCTATGAATGCATGGCAGTGAATACAATGGATGGTTAGTGAATTGTCAAAGCACAACGATTATTGGTAAATGGACTCACTGCTCTGGTCAGTTGCCATGCAAAAATTTACTTATTTACTTTTTACTGCCTTTCAAATTGGAAGGGAACCAGATTATCATTTGTTTACTTCCTGTGTTCTGCAGCTGCGCTTTTTTGTGAATGAAAGTTTAATGCCAGTAAAGATGAGCGTAAATCAAGCAGGAGTAATATGGAATTATTCTGAAAAGTCTGATGACTTTAATAATGCTGTTTCCAATGCAAATGTTAAAGTGAAGGTTTAAAGTGAAAACCGGCAGGTTGTGTGGTGAATTAGTGTTATGCTCGAAAAAGGTTACTTCGAATTTGTTGACTCATTTGCAGGTTTGGAAACTTTGTTACGGTTTTTTAAAATAGGCCGTAGCATATGACTTTGTTGAACTAATTTATGTTAATTATTTTAGACACTTAAGTTTATTAAAAGAAGCAGAAAGAGGTATGAAAAGTAATTGTAATTGTAATTGACACGCTTGTAATTGTAATTATAATTGATCCCAATGTAATTGGCTGTAATTGTAATTGACAAAAATCCGTAAAATTGTAATGCAATTGTAATTGCTTAAAACATAATTGACCCATGTCTGGTTCCGGTCAAGTAGCAGCACACAGTCTCTAGTCAGGTACTCTGGTGCATCTGCCCGTAGGACATTTATCGACCAGAGAAATGATCTTGAACCTGATACGTTGTGTCACAGGTAGTCAGTGAAGATCTCGGAGTACAGGAGTGATGTGCTGCCATGATGTCGTCTGAGTAATCAGACGTGCAGTGGCATTTTGAGCAACCAGAAGCCTCTTGTGTTGGTTGTGTGTGATAAGAGCTAAAAGGCTGCTGCAATAGTCTAAACGTGAAGACACGAACGAATGAATTTTCTGTAACTCTGTAATGCGTTGAGCTACCTCAGGAGTGAGAGGGTCGATGATAGCATGTAGCTGACGCAGCTGATAAAAACTGCTCAAGACTACTTTGCTAATATGGTCTGACATAGTCAGATTCTCATCTAAAATCAATCCAAGATCTCTAACGGCACATGATCGCTTGATGCTAACTTCTCCAAGATTTACAGTAGTTCGATATAGCCAGGTCTTTAGGCGCTCCTTAAACATATCTAGTGATGGTGAGAGTTGAATGGCCGTTGCTAGCCCATTCCAGACCCGTCCTGCTGCCACGGGAAATGCGCGATCACCCATGGTGGAGACGCATTCAAGGGATGAGTAGTGCTGCTGTTGAGGCCGATCTCAGACGCTGTCGACCATCAAGATCTGAGACACGATGCAGTTCTGTCTTTAGGTATGCTGGACCCATGCCTTGCAGACACAGGAACACCAGTTTGTATTGATATGTTCTGGCACTGAAAGCCAGTGTGAATCTACCAGTAGAGGTGTTATGTGATCGCTCCGTCCCGATCGGCGAATCAAACGCGCAGCAGCATTCAGCACCATCTGAAGATGGTTGCAGAGATAACTAGGAGTCCCTGCGAGGTTCTTTATACAATATATTGACCAAGGGTCCTCATGTTGCACAACTGTGGATAATACGTGATTAGCCTAACCAAAGAATATGTATTACACAAAATTAATCACACGAGTATTAAAATGATAATGTTTTCTTAACAAGTGACTCTAAAGCCGAGAGTGCCTCTGATTAGTAGTATAAGATGCGCTATGTAAGTCCTTTATTACATTTCATTGTATTGTATTGTATACTGGACTATTTATATATCGCCATAAACATAGCATAACCAAAAACAAGGGCGCTTTACAGGGGGTATGACTCCCTAAACAGATGGCTTTTTAGTCTGCTTTTGAAGATGGGGCAAGCTTTAATCCTCCTTATTTCAGGTGGGATGGTATTCCACTTGAGTGGTCCGCCTCGGGAGAAGGCGCGATCACCGAGGGTTGGAATCTTAAGCGGTTTCGGGACAGTGAGGTCAAGAGAGGACGGTGATCTCAGTGTCGACCATCTAAGAGCGTAGCTAGCGGGTGTCAGGAGTCGCTCCAAGTACTTCAGACTGGCTTGGCCGGTGATGATGCCGTGAATTATTAGACATCTTTTGAAGATGATCTGCTCCCGAACTCGGAGCCAGTGGAGTCTGTCTCTCATAAGAGGTGTTATGCTCGCCCGGCGATCCTGACGGTAGATTAGCCTGGCGGCGACGTTTAGGATAGTCTGGATTTTGGACATTAGGTAGTCTGGAACACCATAAATGAGACTGTTGCAATAGTCAACAGCAGGGACCACCGTAGCGAGAACACACTGTAAGGTGGCAGAGGTGGAAAGTGTTTTCCTAACCTCCCGGAGCCTACAGAGTTTGTACATGCAGCTCTTTGTTAGGCCTGCGATGTGATCAGCAAAGGAAAGTGAAGTGTCAAGTGTGACGCCAAGGAGTCGTATATTATCAACCGGCTCAATCGCTTTTCCCACAAACTGGAAAGCGGTAACACAGAGATCAAAATGTGAACATACAAGAATATGATAAAATTAGAAAAACAAAAGTTCAGTCACAAGTTTACTGTTTATTACTGTTAACTGTTTATTTTCCAACTAAAACATCATAGAACATAAATCATAAGTATAAAGAACATAAATCATAAGCACAATGACCATGTAGAAAAAATTGAATATTATATAAATCATAAGCACAATGATCAAGTAGAAAAACTAGGATGAATATTTTATAAATCCTTGCTTATACTATATTGCCTCAAGTTAACATAGCAACAAGGAATACAATAATCATATTAAAGCAATAAATTAACAATACTGTACACTGTACTAGTTGGAGACTAGAGATACCAAAGGGAATATAATTCCCGTAAGTCGGTATCCTACAAAGTGAAATAGTAATATGAATGTAAAGTGAAATATTAATATGAATGAAAAACCATGAAGAATTATCAAATCCTTTCTAAAAACCGTATGGTCATATTGTAAGGACAAAAAAGTAAACACAAAAGTAAGCAAAGCTTACCTTTCACCTTTTCCAAGCTTCTCGAGAATCAAATCTTTGTCTTCTTTCTTCAAGGACTTATACCCAGGAATTCTATTTTTAAAAACCAGTACCACTATCATATGCTACAGCTACAATATCTCTCAAATCATTCTAATGTCCTAATTTCTGAGTTTTATCCATGAGGAGATAAACCACAGCTGTCCTACTGCTTCTATAGATGATGATTAATTCAAAATGAAATTACAGGCAAAAACAAAAGTTAGTTAGCTAGACAATTTGGAGTGGCAGTGATTCAGCGTAAGACTGACTACGAGATGAACAAGATAGCAGACCAGACATGTTGACAGTGAATGACTGAAAACATCCAGAATGATGCAATTAATGCAAAGAACAGCTTCGACTTTTTAAAAAATAATGAGCAGATTGCAGTCCCAACAATAAGCTCCAAAACAAGCAAAAAGACATCCAGGAAACTGCCAAGAATGGCAAATATTTGAGTCATATGCAAGATTATGCTTGGCAGCCAGAAAGGCACCACCAGGAAGTTAACTAGCTAGACAACTTACATATCGCCACAAACATAGCAAAGGCCAAAGTCAATGGTGCTGTTGACAACATTGACTAGTCAATGAGGATTGGAAGAAATCAGTCTTGATAATTTGCTAAGGTAGTGCAAAGGAGTTCACTGCCATGACAAAATCTGCAGGTGAATCTATGAGAAAGCGGTCTTTTGAAAGAAAATATCTTCACAAAATTGACAAGTGAACAAGGAGCGGAAGAGGATGTTGAAGTTCCATACAGGCAGTGAAAGGAGTTCTCAATGTGGCATAATCAGGCTGTGAATTTCTGAGTTGTCTTCCCAGCTGAATAATCTGTTTTCGAAGCTGGCAGATCTGATCAGATATGGAATTCAAAGTAAAGACTCGAGCTGCAGTCATTCATTATAGGTCTGGCTAGGCAATGCCGGCCACACAGGTGACAAAACAAGATAGCAGGCCGGATGACTGCAACAGCACCTGACATAAAATGTCTAGGACATCACAGACATAAACAAAGAGTGATAAGGCAGATGACGAGCAGATGGTTCACTGACAAAATCACACCAGACAAAATAGCGCCGACAAAATTGCGCTAACAAAAAGTGCAGACAATTAGATGCCGTCAAAATAGTTTCAAACTAAGAACCGATAGAGAACTCAACTTTAACTTTAACATTTATTTTGTTTCATGAACTATTACATCAGTGCAAATTTAACTGTGAACAAATGTCCTTTCATAATATTCAATAACGTAAAACCAGTTACTAAATGTAGTAAAGAATGCACCTGCTAATACCTTCGACATGCCAACATGATTGAATCACAGTACTAAATAGTTTTGACATCTCATAGCTGAGTAATCTTTTATTAAATAATCTTGACTGAAGAATATGTTTATTTATTATTGTGGATCCAAATGGTAGACTACCACATCGGATCAAATAGTCTTGTTTCGTATTACTCCGTTCAAACTGATGGACTTCTAGCATGATATATCAGGAAAGAAATTTTCATATCGCGCGATTATATTGGCGCTATATCGCCGGGATTTGTGGAGCTATTTTGTCTGCACTATTTCGATAGGATACCCAAGTGGATGGCAGTTCCCTCAATTAGCAGAAAAAAACACAAGTAAGACTTTGGCAAAACTGTTAAGAACAAACACATGTTTGGCAGTTCTCAGGAGCACCAGAGGAAATAAAAATAAAGATCATCCTCTTCACAGTCCTCTGACATTCATACAAAAGTGAGAAGAGTCAACTTTACATGCTGCTTTAGAATATTAATTGGACATCTTCTGGACCTGTATTGTTGAACCAGAGGAAGCCCAATATATGCAGCAACATAACTCCAAAATTACTTGCACTTGAAATGTTATATAAATGGGCAACGATATAATCAAAGTCTGAGGTGGTGACAAGAGAAACTTCTCAAATATTGGGTGCATTTACATAGAATGACCCTCTTAACCTATACCCAACAATGCTATGCAACCCACGAATCTGAATGCATTATCAATATTTTCAATAGTCAACTCAAAATCAAAAGAAAGTTAACAAGAATGAATTCCATAAAAGGTACATTAGTAAGAAAATTATAATTAACCAACTTTGTTGGATCCATGTTTTCACTAAAGCCTATTTCATCCCTTTTCTCCACAAAACAATCAAGATGATACCACAAATTCTGAGGGCCATACATCTTGGAACGCTGGCTTTCAAAATCTTTCCTTGACAAACGCACCAGATCCTTAAAAAACCAGAAGTGACAATTCTAATATGCATCCTATGATATAATATAAATAGCCTTTACTGCCATCATAATATATAAATATGTATGCACACACACACACACACACACACACACAATGCCTATATGTAGGCCTACAACTATAATAAATGACATATTACCAGGTAATTTTCATAACTATTCAGAATGCAGAAAATTTTGGCCTTTCATGAAAAAAATTTGTAGACTTCTGGTCTAAATATAGTCTTTTACCTTGTCAATTTTAGCCTCACAGCCACGACATGCGCTTCTATTTGATTTCGCATATTCTGCTGAAAATTCCTGGTAGCCTTCACTGACATCATTACCTTTTGTTCCAGCACTACTCCCACCACCTAAAGTGAATAATATACAAACCTAAAGTGAATACTGAACAATATAAAAACTATCAATCAGATAAACAAGGAATCTATAATATTAAGATCCTTGCTCTGTATGTCTCTCTGTTACCTTCAAGCGTTCTGATTGGTTGGCTGTGTGAGCATTCTGATTGGTTGACTGTGTGACGTTCTCAACGTTCTCATTCGCTACCTTCAAAGCCGTTCTGATAGGTTGGCTGGGTGAGTGTTCTGATTGGTCGTTCTGGAACCTTAGGCGCAGTTCGCCGTGAAGTTTAACGGCGACGCCGGTTTAACGGCCACGCCTGGCGCTTGACGGCCGCACGTTGCAGCGCCATAATGTGTACAACGTCGCGATGCGTTGGTGGGCGAATCAAGACGACGTTGCTATTGGAAACTTTGAAGAAGCGTTTGACCGCACGTTCAATTGTTCATTGCAGCGTCATAATGTGTACAACGTCGCGATGCGTTGGTGGGCGAGCTTGAGGAAGTTGCGCAATTTTAGCGTACACAAAAAATACGTGTACAGCGTCACAAATGGTCACAGTTGCATGATTTTAACATACATAGGCCTAATTGTTACATGGCGCAGAGCTTGGCTAGGTGGCGTATGTACATCATTGAAACGTTGTGTCAGCATGAATTCAATGATTGGGTTTTAGTATTATCCTGCACTGCAAGCGAAGCGAGCATCTTTCTAGTGTATATATATATATATATATATATATCTTCGTCTGGCAGAAGAAGAAAATGGGTATAAAATAAAACAGGTTCAGATAAAGTATGATCAAGATCAAGAAGCAGATTTTTGAAGGGCTATTTTCATCAACAATGCACCTGTCAAGATTAATCGACTGACTGCAACATACAAACAGAGAAGCATGTATATAACAAAATTATAGGTGTATTGTGGAATATTCAATTTTTGACTGGGATTGCGACTTGAAATTTTCAGAATGGGCACAACTGATATAGGAACTACAAAAAGACAGGCAAAGCAAAACAGTATAAACAAGATCAATGATAACAAAGATCACTTTTCAAAGCTTCTTTAATTTTTTCCTGATCTTCCCATCTCAATGAATCAAAACCATGAATGTCTGAAGAATTGTTGACTCGTGCTCTCTTCCAGAAACACGTGAAATGAAACCAATTCGGAACCTAGAAAGGGACAATATATGATAAGCACTGCATATATCTAGGGTTAAATTAAAAGCTTCCAGCAAAAACCAATACATACAATTACCTGAATGTCTTATGCATGTACTATATAGAATATATAAAATGTACCAACATTAGAATAGACATCAGTGCATTTAATAAAAAAAGACATCACAGCAAACTATTTTATATTGAAGAAATATAATGAACAAAACCAATTGTTGCTTCAGTCTTTAGCTTTTTGGCTTTGAGCTTGCATCTCAGAGTTTATAGATATATGATCAATTGATCATTACCGTATTTTTACGCATATAAGATGCGGGTTATATGAGTTTTCACACAAATATCCCTCTTGATGGGTCTTATACTCTGGGATCTCTTAACTAAATTTTTTAAAAGATGAAGAACGGGCATCCAAGTCATCATTTATAAAAAATCCAAGACTGCAAGTAGATGCAAGTAGAAACGGTGAAGGGAAATCATTCCAATTCAAGGCAATCTCTCTGTCTGTCGGTATCTCTCTGTCTGTGTCTCTCTCTCCACCAGCAGTGACATTTAAGTGAATGAGGATAGTCATTAATCAGAGTTCTGAATAGATTCCACAATGGACATTGGACAGTTAAGCAACTTATGTGCAGACATTATATGATGGTCAAGGCAGTGGAGGGAAGTCCTTCCAATTCAAGGTGATCTCTCTCTCTCTCTCTCTCTCTCTCTCTCTCTCTCTCTCTCTCTTTATGTCTCTCCCTCTGTCTGTCTTTCTCTCAGCCGGCAATGACATGGAAATTAAAGATGATAGTAACTGGTCAGATTACTGAATAAAGATTTAGTGCTAGATGCTTATATTATTGATGCAAGTCTATTTCAACATTATGACAGTTGACAGAACCCCTTCCAATTCAAGGCAATCTCTTTCTTCTACCCTCCCTCCTATCTCCCTACTCTCTCCTATCTCTTGCTCTCCATGGGCAGCCACATTCAGGTGAGATAGGATTGTAATTAACCAGGTAACTGAATAGACTCAGCATCTGACTCTTTTGGTGTATTTTATATATGGGGGTGTCTTATTCATAATTTTTTTAACCCCTTAACTAAGGCGTCGGCAACCTACGGCTCGCGAGCTGCATGCGGCTCTTTCGAGGTCATGTCGTGGCTCTTCCAGTTCCATGCGCAAAAAATAATAATTATAATATTTTACTTCCAAAACTCAAAGAAATATTGCAAACAGGATAAAAATCATGAATGTAGGAAGGAGAGAGGATAAAGCGTCCCTATAATAAATACATTGCCGGTAGTCAAATTAAAGCACTGTCGAAATGTAGTTGTGCAGCTGGTAGCAACGCCACGTTGTTCTTGCGGCAAATGAATGCGCCATATCCGGTCATCCTCTCTCCTTCCTACATCCATGTTGTCAACTTGTCAGTCTTCATCGGAGCGTGACTGCGTGTGTGTTAATTTAATTTTAATCGCTTGCGAGAAACAAAAATTGCCCGTGATTTCAAGAAGAAGACGATTTTAGAAGCGA
The DNA here is from genome assembly GCA_018105865.1 of Metaphire vulgaris. NCBI lineage: Eukaryota > Metazoa > Annelida > Clitellata > Crassiclitellata > Megascolecidae > Metaphire > Metaphire vulgaris. The sequence goes on from JACLAT010000060.1 coordinate 325,446, forward strand.
ATTATTTTCTCAAAGGTTTGTACGCTTCAACGTTCACAGAGCTCAAGAGCAAGTTAGAAAAGTTGGAGGTCCAGAAAAGCATGCACGTTGCGCTGCACAAGTGGACAGCTCTAAAAGAAATACCGCGAGTTGAGGCACTCATATTTGCTGCATGGAATAGTCTTCCAGAATGCTACAATGAGGTGAAGAAGTTGGCATTTGGAGTGCTGACGATCTTCGGGTCAACATATTCGTGCGAGCAAGCGTTCTCTTACATGAATATAATAAAAAGTAAAGTAAGAAGCCAACTAACAAATAAAAATCTAGAGGCATGCTTGAAACTGAAAATAACAAGTTATGAGCCAGATTTAACCGAACTTTCAAAAAACATGCAAGGCCAATGCTCACATTGATGTAATTGTAACTATTTACTATGTCTATTGTTGCGATCCATTAAAATCATTTGTGTAAGGTTTAAATTTTTTATATGAATAAATATTATTTTACATTTAAAGCCATTTATCTTAAACCATAATTCAAATGTATATACCTAATGACCTAATGATAACCCTAATCAAATACCATAATAATGAAACAACAATTTTAGTGGCTCTTTAAAAACTGAGAAATCTTGTAAATTATAACTTTTGGCTCTTCCGTCTCAAAAGGTTGCCGACCCCTGCCTTAACTGGGTGCCCCGAGTAACGCTCGTCCATTTTACATTGAGTTACAAATAGTTGCCCAGTTAAGGGGTTAACACAAACCAACAAAACCCGCGTCTTATAATCGGGTGTGTCATATACGTGGGTGCGTCTTATATGCACGAAAATACGGCAGGCTTAAAAGAAGAATTTGATGCCACAACACCATAAAATCTCGTGTTTCATCATGTATTCTATACACAAGATTGCCTCCATTAAGGTTACAGCAATGACAACCGTTTGCTTTTTTCATATGCAAAACAACCCTTTACTTTGTCCCTAAATTCTAAATATAAAAACCTTCATTAGCCATAAGCCATTAGCCAGAAAAAAGAAGACAACCCTAAAGAAATGGAACAGAGAAATGAGCAGAGAAAAAAAGGAAGAGCTAAAAGAACAAATAAAACAAAGATTAGACAAAAACCAAATAGAAGACTCACCAGAGGAGAAATGGGTAAGACTCAAGAAGATAATAATAGAAGCAGCAGAGGAAATAGTAGGGCATAGAAAAAACAAAAGAGCTAAGAAACCATGGATAACAGAGGAAATGATAGAGCTCATGACGGAAAGAAGGAAATGGAAACATTAAACAACAGAAGAGGCAAAAGGGAATACAGAAGAATGAATAACAAATTACGAAGGGAAACGGGTAATGCAAGAAAGAAATGGTGGGAAAACCAATGCCAAGAAATGGAAAAAATGAAGAAAGAAGGAAGAGAGGAAAAAGTATATGAACAAGTAAAGAGACTTACAAAGAAGGAAGGAGGGAATAGAAAGGGAATTAACATCAAAGATAAAGCAGGAAACATGGTGAATGAAATAGATAATATAAAGAAAAGATGGATAGAGTATATCGAAGAACTATACAAAGCAGAAGACAGACCAGAAAAATTATAGGAAAATAAACAAGAATGGGAAGAGGAACTGGGGATATTAAAAGAAGAGGTAGAAGGGGCACTGAAAGACTTAAATAATAATAAAGCGGAAGGAATAGACAACATACCCAGCGAGTTCCTGAAAACATTGGGGGAAAAGGGATGGATGAATTAACAGAGGTCTGTAGAAGTATATACAACACCGGAGAATGGCCAATGGATTTTATGGAAACAGTCATGATCCCAATCAAAAAGAACCATAAGTTTACTCAGTCACGCATCAAAGATTATGCTGAAGATACTCAAGAACAGAATACAGGCAAAGGCAGACGCAGTAAATTTTATTGGTGAAGATCAGTATGATTTTAGAAAGGTAAAAGGAACCAGGGAAGCCATAGGTGCATTAAGAATACTAAGTAAAAGAAGCATACAACATGGAATGGATATATACGTTTGCTATGTATACTTCAAAAAAGCATTTGACAGGGTGGACTGGGTCAAACTAATGAGAGCACTGAGGAAAATTGGAGTAGAATGGAAAGAAAGAAGACTAATCGGATATCTATATATGGGGCAAAATGTAAAAATAAGAATAGAGGGGGATGTAACTGAACCAAGAAAAATTGGAAGAGGAGTGAGACAGGGATGTCCACTGTCGCCACTACTATTATATATATATATATATATAGAGAGAGAGAGAGAGAGAGAGAGAGAGAGAGAGAGAGGAGTTAATCAGAGAGGCGATGGAGGGGACAAGGGAAGGGGTGAGCATAGGAGGAAGAATAATACCAGCACTGAGATTTGCTGTCGATCAGGCAATGATAGCTAACAATGAAAAAAACTTACAAAAAATCATGGATAGACTAACTCAAGTATCAGAGGAGTATGGCATGCAAATAAATACAAAGAAAACAAAAACGATGATCATCAGTAAGAAAGAAGGAAAAGAAGTGAAGACCACGATTTATGGAGAAAGAATAGAACAAGTCCAGAAATTCTGCTACCTGGAGAGTCTCATAACGGAAGATGTAAGATGCAAGGAGGAAGTGAAAAGGAGAATAGCGATGGGGAAAGAGGCATTCTATCAAAGAAAAGAACTGATGAGAGGAGGATTAAATAGAAACTTGAAGAAAAGACTTATCAAAACACTGATATGGAGCGTGACACTTTATGGATTGGAAACATGGACTCTAAGAAAAGAGGAAATAACAAGACTAGAGGCCTTTGAAATGTGGATATGGAGAAAAATGGAGATCAGCTGGACAGAACATAAGACAAATGAGGAAGTGCTGAAACAGGTGGAGGAAAAGAAAGACATGATCAACACAATAAGAAAAAGACAAAAGACCTGGATGGGACATATAATGAGAGGAGACTCACTCCTAAGGGAAATAATAGAAGGACAACTAGAGGGAAAAAGACCAAAGGAAGACCACGAGATGCTACTTGACTGGATGATGGAAAAGGACTATAAAGACTTAAAGGAGAAAGCTATGAACAGGAATGAATGGCAAAATTTGAATACAAAACCTGCCTAAGGGCAGAATACTACGAAGAAACCATAAAATGTCAATAAATAATTTTTGTGGCATGGTGGAGTAGTGGTAGGATTCTTGTCATGAAACCAGAGGGCAGTTTCTTCAAACCTGACCCTAGCCACTGTGTAATGACCTTTGGCAACTACTCTGTGGAACTTCTAGGACCAGTAACCAATGTCGATATCAAACTCTTTCTACAGGATGAACAAGTAAAAACTGGACCCCTTTATGATATTTAATATCTTGGCCGCTTGTGTAGCAATTTAAATGAAATTTATAGGCCATATGCCTGGGAATGTTTCTGATGTAATTGCCAAATTTCATGCTGATATCTTTAGTATTTGCTGAAATATGGCCAAAAAACTAAAGAGGCCCACATTTTGAAATTGACATTGGAATATAACGTCATCTTCTTCTTCAGGTGTCGTGTATTTCTACGTTGACGACTATGGACTTCCATTTCTCTCTGTTGTGTGTTGCTTGTATGAGTTCTAATTCTGTGCATAGTTACTCCCTTTACATCTGTCAGTAAGCTGCTGATATAAGTCATTCTTTGCAGTGATGTGACCAAGGCAGTCCAGCACAAGGCCAAGACGCTAACCCTCAAGACCAAGGCCAAGACCAAGATTCTGAGCCCCAAGGCCAAGGCCAAGGCAGTGACCTACAAGACCGAGACCAAGGCCAAGACATTTCACTCAAGGCCAAGGCTTCGATCCATTTTAACTATCGGCAAGGTCACACTCGTAATGTAATATAATTATGAAATATGTACACTACAGTAGCGCTGACAATTGTTACACTATTGTAATGGTTCTGGACAACTTCTATAGCGCCGTAGCATGGCGAAGGCCAAAGTCAAAGGCGCTGTCAACAACGCTGACAAATCGACATGGAACGGAAGATTGTTTGTCTGGAGGGAAAGTCCGCTCAGATGGCACAAAAGAGTTCGCTGCCGTGTTGAAATCGGGCAGTGAACCCTTCAGAAGGCGGTCTTCCGCAAGAAGACGTTCCGTCGAAGAGTCAGCGAAAACGCAGAAAGGATGTTGAAGGACCGCATGGATGCTGCGAAAAATTCTCCGCGTGGCGGAGAATTTTTCGCAGCATCCATGCGGTCTTGAGTTCATGTACTATGTTAAGACTTAAGAAATCCAACTCAGACCCCGCCGATGTGAAGTCATACAGGCCGATCTCTAACCTGACAGTTTTATCAAAACTTCTCGAGCGGCTCGTTTCTCATCAACTCATCCGCTACCTGACAACATCCAATCTGCTACCCGATCTACAGTCTGCTTACCGCGCCTACCACTCTACTGAAACCGCTGTGTTGAAAGTTACATCTGACATTCTCCGCGTGCTCGATAGTGGGGATGTGGCAGTCATCGTGCTGCTGGATCTTACTGCCGCCTTTGATACAGTGGACCATGGCACGCTGCTGCGTAAGATGGAAGCTTCGTTCGGAGTGGGCGGCTCAGTGCTCCAATGGTTCACTTCCTACCAATCAAATCGCACGCAGCACGTACGCTGTGCCAACTCTGCTACGCCGCTGAGCCAGGTATTGCGCGGGGTTCCACAGGGGTCAGTCCTGGGACCTAGTCTTTTTGTGCTCTACATTGCTGACATAGTGAGCATCGTTCAGCGGTTTGGATTGCATGCTCACCTCTATGCAGACGACACACAGGTATATGGGAGCTGTTCCCCTGCGACAACCGAACTGCTCCAGCAGAGAATCATGCTGTGCTTGACAGAGTTGTCCAAGTGGCTGAAGTCGCATCGGTTACAGCTCAATGCTGCTAAGACCGAGGTCCTTTGGTTGGCTGCTGAAAGGGAGAAACATTTGATACCGTCTACCTGCATACGACGACGGAATTGATGTGCAGCCGGTGTCGCCGGGCACGGAACCTCGGGATATTCCTGGATAGCACCGTATCAATGAAGACACACGTTTCGAAGACTGTGGCTGGATGCTTCAATGCCCTCAGGCTGATTAGAAGTATTCGTCGCTCTGTGTCAGCCACTGCACTCAGAACACTGGTCTCCACTCTGGTGTTGACCAAATTAGATTATGGCAATGCTACTCTCGCTGGAATACGGAAATACCTTCTCAACCGTCTTCAGTCCGTTCTGAACGCTGCTGCTCGTATGATCTGCCATATTCCTCCAGGTGAACACGTAACTCCATCGCTTCGTGATTTGCACTGGCTATCAGCGCCAGAAAGAATCCACTTCAAGCTCGCGTTATTAGCCTACCAATGCCTGAACGGTGTCGGCCCTGCATACCTGGCGACTGAACTTGTACGAGTAGCTAACTTGGAAGGTCGGCAACGCCTGAGATCTGCCCGTTCCACCTCACTGGTCGTCCCAAGGATGCGCCTTCGAACTGTCGGTGATCGTGCGTTTCCTGTTGCCGCATCGAGAGCGTGGAACTGTCTGCCTCCATCTGTGCAGCTCTCTCCTTCTCTCAACACCTTCAAAGAGAAGCTTAAAACCTGGCTATTCCGCAGGAGCTACTTGTGATTTTCTTGTGTTTTTGTATGTGTTCACACAGTTCTTTTAGGACAAGTTACCACATTAATCAGTACGTTGTAATAATAATAATAATGTGAAAGAGCTAACAGCACAGCCTAATAATAAACTAGTCAATCTTGTTTTGTAAATGTGTAATCATGCACTGAACATTTTAGTAATTATGATCTGCATTCTGCAATCAGCTTTTGAAGTTTCAGTTACTTGAAGCTGTAATAATAAAGATGATGTCATTATTTAAACAAAAAACTGCTCATTTCACTCATTTGCCATTGCAGCACAAGAACATCAACGTTTCAAGCAGCTCATTCCCAAGCCTGGCTCGATGCGGACTCATTACAATTCCTCCTTGTGAAAATACTCTTTCAATGGGGGCCGAAGTTGCAGACACACAAAGAGGGCTAGAAAACAGTGGCCTTAAGCTCATGAAATTCCTCTCAGCAAAAATGTTGTAGTCAAAATCTGGATCGAGCAAATCACTGTTGATTGTACACATGTTGCAATGACAAACTATAGCTGCCATCAGTGCCTTGTGATGTGACCAATGCACTTGCTTCCAAGACCAAGGCCAAGTCCAAGGCACTAACCCACGAGGCCAAGACCAAGACCAAAACATTAGACCTCAAGACCAAGGCCAAGGCTTCGAAATCCGGCCTCGAGGCCAAGACCAAGACCAAGGCTTCACATCACTGATTCTTTGTCTTCCTCTTGATCTTTTACCTTTGACTTTTCCAGTAGTTACCAGGTTTTCTATACCTTTCTTCCTCATTATATGTCCAAAAAATTGAAGTTGTCTTTTACGTATTGTAGATAGCAATTTTCTTTGCGTACCTGCCATTTCGAGTACTAAATCATTTGTTTTCTTTTTAGTCCAAGCTATTTTCAACATTTTTCTTAAGAACCACATCTCTGCAGCTTCAAGCTTTTTCTTAATGACTTTAGAGATAGTCCACGTTTCTGCACCATATAACATGATTGGCCAAACATAGCATTCCAGAACCCTAATCCTTGTTTTCATTGTTAAATGTCTGTTTGTAGGTATGTATGTGTTTTAAATTCCCAAAGGCTGCTTTGGCCATTCCTATTTTTGCTTTAATGTCTGATTAACTTTTCGCATCACTGGTGAACCAGCTTCCTAGACATAACGTCATAATAAAGTGATAAAAAATTATTTTTATTTGTTGGCCCAGAAAATGGCCGTTTTAAAGAGGGTTCCAGATGATTTGCTACGGGAGCAGGTGCTCAAAATGCCCCCTCTCAGCCTTCACGCATGCCGACAAGCGCTTCTTCACTGACAGTATCGACTTCTTGATCTGGTTCTCAGGCAAACTCTCCCAGATATTCTTCAGCACCGTCTTCAACTCCGTGATGTTCTGTGGCTTTGGCTGATACTTTTGATATCTGTTGAGCATGATTCCCCAGACGTGGAAGTTAAGTGGATTGATATCTGGGGAGTTGGGTGGCCAGTCATCTTTCTTGATGAAATCTGGACAATTTTGCTCCAGAAAATCCTGGGTCCTGAGAGCAGAGTGGGCAGGTGTTCCGTCTTGCTGGAATATAAACTCTTCTCCAAGCAAATCAAGACAGTCCTGCAGCCAATCATAATGCTGCTATGTTCATCTGTTGGCCGTAAGTAACCCTTGACCTTGTCTGGCAAGATGACAACGACGCCATTTTAGACTTTAAAATGATACATTTTATTATGACGTTATATTCCGTTGTCAATTTCAAAATGTGGGTCTCTAGTTTTTTGGCCATATTTCAGAAAATACTAAGATATCAGCATGAAATTTGGCAATTACATCAGAAACATTCCCAGGTATATGGCCTATAAATTTTATCGAAATCGCTACACACGCAGCCGAGATATTAAATATCATAAAGGGGTCCAGTTTTTACTTGTTCACCCTGTAGATTCGTCTAGTTGTGATTTTGTCCAAGTACAGTGTCATATAACCGGTATCTGCTTTAAAGTCATTGATAAAGGATATGAAGTAAGGTACCAGACCAAACAGAAGCATGTAGAGTACCTTTGCTGGGACAAGCTGTTCATGGGATGTCAACAAAAGCTGCTCTATATAAGTCTGCCACGTCACAAAATGAATTAAATGAGTACCCGGTAATTAGTTGCTGTTAACAAGTTTTAATACAAACAAATTTCGGCTTTCTTTACATTATCATAAGCAGTAATAGGCAACCAGTGTAAGGTTGTTAAAACTGCTGGTTTTAAAGGACCGGTTAAACCTTCAAAAAAAAGACCGGTTAACCGGTCGTTAGCAGCAGCCTGGTGTTGTGCCTACATTAAAGTGCTTTGATGTTGCCGGCGCTGGGGCCGGCGTCCTGTGTGGCTACTTCAAAGCGCTTTGATGTTGCCGGCGCTGGGGCCGGCGTCCTGTGTGGCTACTTCAAAGCGCTTTGGTGTTGCCGGCGCCTATGCCGGCGTCCTGAGCAGCTACATCAAAGTCCTTTGATGTTGCAGGCGCCCTGCATCCTACATCAAAGCATTTTGATGTTTTCAAATTGAAATTATGGTTAACTGGTCATGGTTAAAAGGACCGGTCCTTGCTCGTAGGACCGGTTAACCAGTTAACTGTTAACAACTGTAAATCAGTGCTTCTCTATTAAAGACTTGAATAAGATCTGATACAGAAAATTTGTTGGGATTGCTGATTGCCAATGCTGTTGTCAATTGTGTCTCCAGAAGCTGTTAGTTTGGTTTCATTAGTCTTTCCTGTGACAAATTTGAAAAATGTTTGATCCCTTTGATCAGCAGCAAGTTGGCTGTTTTTTTATCATCAGCATGTGCCTGAATTTGACCTATACCCATGTTTGCAATACTGAATGTTGATTTGCACAGTGCACATTATGCTGAATATTAATCTGCTGCTGTCATTCTACACCAGCCAGGAAATCTGCCACCACTTCTGTAAGGTACGATGGCATCAACCAATGATCACTGAATTTAGTTTTTCTTGGCAAAATGGGTACCATAACAAAAACATTCAAAAATTAATTAATAGAACTGCAATCACTTCATTTTGTAAGCAAGTACTACTAAATTGGCTAATGGCCATTGCAGATTGTGACCAATAGATCATATCCCAAAATTATTTCAATAACCATCATATACCTTCTCCTATAAGTCAATCTCATGAATAAGTCAACTCCCTTTAAAGGCCAAAAATGAAGAAATTTACTATAAGTTGGCAATAAAAATTTAGGAGTTTGAATTTCATAATTATGCCTGGCCTACATTGAAATTTGGTCAACAATCACTGATAATCAACAATGCCATAACTCAATTCTTTTGCATGAAATGGGCCACAGGCCATGAACAGCATGATTCATCTGGGCCACAGGCTGATTGTTGACTAGACCAGAATGCCTTGCACAACATGATTATTACCCACAGCTGAACCTGGGTTGAAGAGGGACTTTCGAAATACAATTTCTGTAAAGAAAGTACTGCTTACCTTGCCATCAAAGGCTGGAGACTGAAATAGACAAGTATAAACATATTTAGAAATTCAACTAAATTGTAGCATATCACTGAAACTAATTAATTATAATCATGCAAGAATTCTGAATAAAATCAAAAGTAAAGAAAAATAACTGTGTATAAGCCAAGCGTTAAACTGGCTTTTAACCCCTTAAGTGCCTAGCCTGAGCAGTGCTCGGGTTGCATATCATTAGTTATGTGGCTAGCCCGAGATGGTCTCAGGCAGTACTTTGCAAGCCGAAAGATAATAATCAGCAAGCCCGGGTTAGACTGGGACAAAAATATATCTGTATTTAGTATTCATTTACTCGTCAGATGGAGCTTATTTTTAGTGGTCAACCGATACGAGTTTTAGGCCGATATGCCGATACAGATACTTTCAGATACATTAGAAAAGCCGTATCGGTCAGATACCGATACTGATACTCTAGGGCCAACCATATAATATAATACGTACCCAAAAAAGGCATATTCTCACCTACCTCTTGTTGCACACCGTTCATTTTTGGAACCCCCTATGCGTACGTGCAAAATAACTACCACCATCCCCTCCCTGTGCAAAATTAATAGAACTCTCTTTAATATTGGGGCCTATGTTCTGGTGACCGTTGGGTGCTTCTATTTTAATAGGCCGCTACGCTCGAGCATTCTGCACATACCCACCCCTCCTCCAAGTTGTCGGCCAAATATTTAATAACCATGGGAACAACACTTGTGACCTTTTGTTTGACCGTAAGAAAGTAATTGTGTTCAAACCTGTGTCTGTGTGTGTATATATCAGTCTTTTACGTGAGCAGTTTTTTAATTGTTATGTAGGCTATTTATTAGGCATCAACCGGAAATCGCCTTGGACATTCACCTCTGCCAATATTAGTCTCCGAGACATATACTTGGGTGCAAATAGTTGCCAATAATCATAAGCAGAGTTACACCTGACTTTGTTTAACTGAGCTAGAAGCCAGCATTAAAGTCCTTACGACCACCCACATCGTGGCTTAAAGCATCAGCTTCATCAACAAACAACAAGACTCCCCGTCTGCTTGCTCTCCATCTCTCTCCCTCTTCCTCTACCTCTGACAGCAGACACTGCCCTTGCATAGCACAATTGGCTAAGTGGCGGTCAATTGAGTAATTAATGCTGCTTCAAGTCGTCGTCCCCCTCTCCCTCTCCCTGCCAATTGTCTCTCTGTGTCTCTATCTCTCTACCTCTGTCAACAGACAATTTGCTCTCTATGATCTGGCATTGTACCAACAATAGACTAAAGTTTACTATTTAAAGTGTCAATAGTCATTAATGCAGTTCCAAGTCATGGTCCCCTCATCGTCTCCGTCTCTATGCAAATTGTCTCTCTCCATCTCCCTCTCCATCTGATTTTAAGTAGTTCAAGGCTGTTTCGGACAAATTGAAACAATTGCCCATATGGGACAAGTGGTACCCGGTTTGTTTGTACTCGGAACCACAAATAAGCAAACGTTTAATGTGGCCTACATGCCGGCGAATCGACTGCGTTGTCTCACGAGAAATAACTTATGTCATTTATGAGTTGTATCGGAACCGATGCGCCGGCCTGTATCTGACCGATGCAGATACATGCTGATGTATCTGAATCGGCCCGATACCGATGCCTGTATCGGTCGATCACTACTTTTTAAAAAATATTTCCAGTGTTGGAGCTAGGAAATTAATACTTTTTGTACCCAATCCTTTGTCTGTCTTCAATGCTAAGATACAAACATGGCCAAATTATTAGCTATTAAAGCGTAATCTTCCAGTCAAGTATTCAAACCCAATGAAACAATGAAAAATAAGTAGATATAAATGCTCTTTTATGTTGAAAAACTCTAGCAATGTCTTTAATCATTCAATTTTCTGTGCAGAATGCACATGAAAATGTCTCTGGAACAAAAAATATTCTTTGTTGATGTCAATGCCGAATAAAGTAAATAAAGCTGATGTTAACTTTTAAGCATTTCTATGTGTTTGCATTGCCTATTTTAATAAACTTGGGACATTTTCAAATGTAACTGTTTACTATTTTTAGAATTGCAATGTTGGTAATTCATTTGGCTAAAATACAGGATTCCCGGTAATTGTGGGCAGTCGATACCTGCATGTAAACAGGAAGTAGAAATCCGCGCTCTAACCTAGCAAACCGAAGTACCAGTGTATCAATCCGCGCATCGTAGCACATATCATAGATTTAAAATATATATGTTAAAGTCTATGGTACACATGCCTACACCCGAACAACGTGTCTATAGCGCTATAATATACAGTTTAAATCACCTGTGTGTAGCGTCGAGTAGCATAAAATTTACAATTGTATAGCGCTATAACAACCAGTTTAAATCACTTGTGTGTAGCATCAAGTAGCATAAAATTCACAATTAATAGACATAATTTGTCAGCATACAGAAACATGAAAATCCGTAAAAAATAAAAAATTAAAACTAAAGTAAGCATGGTTGTTTACAATATGTTATTTTCTATTTGCCAAACTGTGAAAAAATAAACAGCTTCGTAAATTCTCGTGACCTTATATCGTGAAAATATTGGCACTATACGAAGTCGGTTAGCATAATACGCCTCACAAGATCTCTATTGAGGATAGGGTTGCCAACTTTCGGTGACTCGATACCTGGACAGTGAGCAACAACTCTGTCAAAGACGACGACAACAGAATTTGACCAGTCGAAATCTAAAATGTTAAGTGTGCTACATAAATTTCATAACATAGGCATTTATCTGACTTTTAAGTTAACCAATTTACCAGGAACCCCAAATATGTCCGTCCATTTTACATTGTGTATTTTGATCTTCTATCCTCCAACATTCCTGTAAGCCTGACTGCCAAGTTCTTGAGTCTCTCTTTCCTCACTAAGTGCCCCAAAAATTTCATCTGTCTTAGCTTGATATTAGGCCTAGTCATCAGTATTTGTTCCTCTTCCATCATCTGTAAAATTTGGAGACAGAACGTTGGAGACAGCACGTTGTATACGTATGTATACAGTACGTGTATGTGTGTGTGTGTGTATATATATATATATATATCATCATCATCATCATCATCATCATCATCATCATCATCATTGCTCTCTGCCAACTCATTAGTGGCAATAGCTAGTCAGAAAACATTCCCAGGCCTTTTGTCAAATGTTAATTTTCCTCCTTCTGCAATTGTCAGTTGTCTTTCTTTAAAATCTTCTTTTATGTTGTCTATCCATTTTTTCTGGGCCTGCCTCTTCCTTTTTTACCTTCCTTGTATGTGTAAAGTGCTTTTTTGGGAAGTCTCGAGTCTTCCATCCTGTGTACATGTCCATACCATGTAAGCCTCCTTTTTCTGAGTTTGTCCATGATGGTATTCTTTAATCCAATCCGCTGCCATATATCTTCATTTCTAAGTTTTTGAAGTCTGCTAACTCCAAGAATTCTTCTTAGGCAGCTCATTTCTGCAACAAGTAGTCTTTTTTCATCTTCTCTTTTTGTGACTTAGGTTTCAGATCCACATAGAATTTGTGGAATGACAACAGTATTATAGATTATTATGCAGTCCCCTAGCCTGGGGTTACAGGCTAAGAAGACAATGGCTTCATCGGCGGATCATCAACGAAACAGTGGACAACGGCGGTGGAGGCAGACGATCTTTGCACACAGGCGAGCAGGCTGAGAGCACGTTTCCAATTTATCAGGTTACTGCGGTCAGCTCGATTTACCAAGAATTCTTAGCCAGTGCTTGGTGAAACTGAGGCCATGGAAAGTCAGAAAAAATGAACAGGTCAAATTCAAATAATCATGCCGGAATCATGACTCGCTATATATATATATATATATATATATATATATATATATTATATATATATACATACACATACATACATAGTATATATGTATATATATATATACATACATATATATATATGTATGTATATATATATATATATAGTAGTCATGAGTGACCAGGACAACGACAAATGACAGCATCAACTTTTCATGTGCCTAACTTCGAGGTTTGCCCCCAATATTCTAAGTGGATCGACGCTTTGCACTTTGTCTACTTATCTCTGCAGCTCCTTTTTCGAGAATGCTAATAGTGTTGTGTCATGACTACCTAAAACGCTAATATTTAGTACAGAGTCGCAATTCGCCGATTCCACTAACAGGCTCAGGAAATTTTGTCAACACAGTCTCTGAACTTATTTCCGAAAACATTTCCTCATTTCTTGCATTAGTTTTAATATAATTGGAGCCTGCTGCAATACTTCACTGACTTCAGAGAAATCATGAACAAATTCTAAATTGTCCAGGACACTGAACACCGTTGGTCAATTCCTGGACTGTCCAGGACAGTTGGCGGCACTTGTTTACAATTGTCCCGCTAATTATATTAAGCTATATGATACTATACACTACCACTAACAAAACGCACTGAATAAAAATTAAATCATCCTTGGAGAACTATGTGAAAAATGAGCTTTAATATCATCATTAATCCCATTAGTCGCAGCAGCCGGAAGTAGATAGGAAGTACAGAGATATGTTAAACAACCACAGAATTCGAAGTAAGTAAGAGAGTAAGTGCTGCCCGACAGGGGTTTAATTAATCATTTAAGGACTTACTTATTTAATATGAGTTCATTATAATTAATCCACTATAATTAATTAAAATTAATTATATTTAATTTATTTTAATTAAATCTAATTTTAATCAATTAACCCCTGTCGAGCAGAACTTACTCTCTTACTTACTTCGAATTCTGTGGTTGTTTAACATATCTATGTACTTCCTACTTATTTCCGGCTGCTGCGACTAATGGGATTAATAATGATATTAAAGTTCATTTTTCGCATAGTTCTCCAAGGATGATTTAATTTTTATGCGGCACATTTTGTTATTGGTAGTGTATAGTATCATATAGCTTAATATAATTAGCGGGACAATTGTAAACAAGTGCCCAGTTGGCAACCCTAATTGAGGAGTCATCGTTGCAACTTCTTTCAGTACGAACGGACTACTTTCGGATTACTTCCTGTTTACATGCGGGTATCGATCAGCCACAATTACCGAATCTTATAAATAACCTTACAAATAGCCCCTTACCTCACAACTAAGCTGCTATTAGTAATTTCCAGTCGGTATTGCACATATCCCACGCAGTGGCGGCTCTAGGATTTGGCAAGTGGGGGGCCGTTGGGGGCAACTTCTAATCATGGGGGCCAACCATTTGTTGTTTAATGTATGTAGCATTAAGTATAGGGTCCCAACTGGGGGCCATTGGGGGCCAGGCTCTCAATAGGGGGCACGGGCCCCTGGCCCCGGTGGAGCCGCCACTGATCCCACGACTGGTCCCGGCACAAATATGGAGCCCACCTGCCCCTTGTACTCCGCCGTGTCTACGCTAATAACGCACTCAAACAAGTCTAACCTGGACCATGATGGCCAGTCGCAGAGTGTCCTTTTCGATTCCCTTTCTACATGCTTTACACGTCGCTCTGCTGCTTTTCGCGTATTCAGAGCGAAAAGGAAGGTCAATATGATGATCGGACATAATTGCTCAGTATTTCTAAAGGATTTCTGAGAAATCTTAATAGAAGTCACCAGAAAAAAAATTAAAATCGCTAATGCAAAAAACTCAGGAATTGCTTTCGCCTATAGATGTCAATGCTTTCGCCAGATGGCAACTGCAGTCATCGACTCATCGTTCCCGCCAGAGACTAGACATTTCTCATGATTTCTGCCACAGAGTAAGTAAGTAAAATCGTGTAGATTTATATAGCGCTTTAAAAATCAGCACAACAGTAGCTGCTTATTCTTAGGCGCTCAGTGTTTCTTAAAATAGCTATGGGAAAGGTATAAGAGGAGTATGAAGCTTACTCGTTGTTCTCTTGATGTACACTGCCAAATTACACACTCAAAGAATGCTTTGATCAAGTTTGATGTCCTTGGGCCAGTTATTCCGAAACTGATAAATCTCTCACTAACAGAAGGTTGCTTTCCGTCTTCTTTTGCTAATGCTGTGATACAACCTCTTATAAAGGAATCATCCCTTTGCCGGAGTCTGCCCAAATGATTTAGCAAATCACCGTCCTATATATATATATATATATATATATATATATATATATATATATATATATCCAACTTAAACTTTCTGTCAAAGATTCTCGAGAGAGTGGTTTGAAATCAAATTCATGCCTATCTGTCTTCAAATAATCTTTTCCTTCACTTGCAGTCAGCATACTGCAAACTAGAGGTGGGTCGATTAATCGAAATCGTAATCGAAATCGCGATTTTTGGAAAAACCGAAATCGAAATCGAGACGATTATTAAATAAATCGAAATAATCGATAATCGTCAAAAAAATAATCGAAATCGCGATTATTTTTCGATTATTCCCGTAAGTTATATTATACAATATTTCCGATTCAAAGAAAGATCAATTTACCGTTGATTAACAGATTTTCATTGAAAATGGATTCAACTGCGTATAAAGACAGGCACCATCTTTCTGGATTTGACAGCAGCTTTCGATGCGGTGTGGCATGCGGGTTTAATGTACAAACTCTCGCTCAATTTGCCACCCTGGTTCTGTCAACTTGTGGAATTACTCATCTCTGGCAGACGGTTCACTTGGGAGATGTCAGCTCCTGGAGACGTCAGCGAAACGGTCTAACACAGTGTTCAGTTCTAGCACCTATGTTATTCAATTTGTAGGCTTATAGGCCTACAAACGACTTACCGGATACCATAGGTAGGAAGTTTGGATACGCTGACGATATCGGTCTTGCCACCCAGGTTCGATCCTTTAAGGAGATTGAAGACCAGGGTTATTTCTAGGATTGTGAATTGGGGTGGGGTGTCGGGAAAATCTGGGGTGTGTTTATTTCTAGGATTGTAGGATTGTGAATTTGGGGGTGTCGGGAAAATCTGTGGGTGTCGAAATTTGGAAGTCTCTACCGAAAAAGGCTGACAAGCAAAAAAACCTTATAGAGACTCACAAAAAGTCTGACAAGCAAAAAAAGTCATCCGAGGATAAAAGTTGGGGGTGTATTTCTCCATTTGGGGCAGGCCCCTTCAGAGGCTGAAGGAGGCCCAGGCCAGATGGAATTTCGAGGCCTCTCCTAGCCTTCCCAACAATTAAAATTTTGACAAGCGAAAAAAGGTAATCACCAATTTTGAGGACCGCAGAATACCTTCCTAGCTTTCCCAAAATCCCAAAATTGTCGACAAGCAAAAAAGGTCATCACCAAATTGTGAGGCCCCTTCTAGTAGTAGCTATCTAGCTTTCTAGCTCTCCCAGAATTCTAGACAAGGAAACAAAGGGAGGCCCCCAAATGATGGAGGCCCGGGCCGAATGGCCCTCCTGGCCCCCCTCTGAATGGGCCTGTTTGAGGGTGTTCAGGGCTAATCAATATGCATTCTGTATTATTATATTATATATTATATTATTATACAACGTAAAGATTTATGTGGCAACTAATACAGTGACTGCGTGGACACATTACAAATTATAAATTACAATAGCTCGTGCGAAATAGCCAAGTTTTAAGATTCTTCTTGAAGGTGTCTGGCGTTAGGGAGAGTTGAACTGAAGAAGGCAGGCGGTTCCATGCCCTTGCAGCAGTCACGGGAAAGGCACGATCGCCTACAGTACGAAGGCGCGTCAATGGAACGACCAGAGAAGCGGTTCCAGCAGATCTCAGGCGACGCCGACCTGCCTGATCTGCGACTCGTGCTAATTCTGTCGCTAGGTACTCTGGCCCTATACCGTTCAGGCAGCGATAAGCCAGCGTTGCCAACTTAAACTCAATCCGCTCAGGCATT
The DNA here is from genome assembly GCA_018105865.1 of Metaphire vulgaris. NCBI lineage: Eukaryota > Metazoa > Annelida > Clitellata > Crassiclitellata > Megascolecidae > Metaphire > Metaphire vulgaris. The sequence goes on from JACLAT010000060.1 coordinate 342,384, forward strand.
GATAGCCAGTGTAAGTCTCGTAGAAGCGGTGTTACATGTTCACGAGAAGGGACCTGAAAGATCAACCGCGCCGCTGCGTTCAATACGACCTGGAGACGGTCCAGCAGGTGTTTCGGTGATCCGGCGAGTGTCGCGTTCCCGTAGTCTAGTTTGGTCATCACCAATGATGAAACCAGTGACTTGAGGGCGGTGACTGACACTGATCTTCGTACACTTCTGATCAGCCGGAGTGCGTTGAAACAGCTGGCAATTGTCTTCGAGACATGGGTCCTCATCGATAATGTGCTATCGATGTGGATCCCGAGATTCCGGACAGACAACACTGGTTGCACATCAAGTCCATCGATGCTGATACAGGTCGTCGGTGTCAAGTGTTTCTGACGCTCAGAGGTGATCCATAATATTTCAGTCTTAGCAGCATTGAGTTGCAGCTGATGTGACTTCAGCCACCTGGTCACCTCGACCAGGCACCTAGTGACACGCTGCTGGAGCAGATGAACTGCTGCAGGAGGGCTACTTCCATATACTTGCGTGTCGTCGGCGTAGAGGTGTGCTTGGAGCCCGAACCGTTGGACAATGCTTATCAGGTCGGCGACATGGAGCGCAAAGAGAATAGGCCCTAGTACGGAGCCTTGGGGAACTCCACGCACTACACAGGTCGGCGGAGTGGTTGAGCCTGCACAACATACATGCTGCACCCGATTCGTTAGATAGGAGGAAAACCATTGGAGCACTCGACCGCTCACTCCATACGATGCCTCCAACTTCTTCAGTGTATGCATACCATTGTCACATTACCAAATTTTAGGGGGTGTAGACCTCAAATTGGGGTGTTGGGGAGCAGCTGCTTCTATCCCCTCTTGCAGCCGGGCTCAATTCCCCCCCCCCCAAATTACAAATTCCCCCTCAAATTACAAATTCCCTTTGCTAATTTTCTCCCTTGTAGACTTAGTATTATATTCAAATGTTTATCCTTTGTGTTAGGCATAGCTATCATGTACCATTGATTACATCACGGTCAGTGTTATTTTGAATCCAGTAGCGTCATTTTACACTTTTCTAGGGGGCGAGATAATTTGTTGGCAAATTTTGGCATTTTTTGCAAATTCTAGGCTTTTTTTGCAAATTTTTGCAAAATTTTGGGAAATTTGTGGCAATTTTGGGGCCAATTTTGGTAAATTTGCAATGCTTTGATATTTTTGGCAAATTTTCGGCAATTTTTGCGATTTTATGCACATTAATACATTACAAATTATTTTTTTCATTTCCTTGGGGGCCACGGCCTCCTGCCCCCCAAATGACGCCCCTGTTTGAATCCATATCAGTCTCGGTTCAGTTCAGATTAGTAGCATCATTTAGCTTATTAATAGTTTATATACGGTGTTGAAAGCAAAATATTTCCCCCCCCCCCACTTTTTTCCGGGCGCACGCTGCGCCCGCCTTAAATAGGGATAGAAGCCCCTGTTGGGGAGTGTTAGGGGTGTAGAAATATCCCTGTTGAAGACCAACTGAACATCGATACACAGAGGATTGCCGAATACTGTAAAATATGGCGGGAAAGCCAGTTTCTAAAGGTACTGTGAAATAATCGAAATCGAAATCGCGATTATATAAAAAACCGTAATCGTAATCGAAATCGTAATCGTGAAAAATAATCGAAAATAATCGTAATCGTAATCGGAAAAAATAATCGTAATCGACCCAGCTCTACTGCAAACATCATTCTAGAATAGTGATTCTACTGAAACACTCTGCTCTCTGCAGTCCACCATCACATCATAAATGTAAAGGAAGGTGGCAATTAGGTCACCGCATTAATACTTCTTGATCTATCAGCAGCTTTTGATACTGTGGATCATTCCATCCTTTTACATCATCTCCAGCAATGACCAGCATTGGTTTGGTGTATCCGATTCAGCGCTGCGTTAATTGGTTCACTACTTACTTGAGCCCTCGCACTCAGTCTGTCTGCACAAATGGTACTTTAATTATTATTATCGGCCTATATAAATTGTGGGATCCCCAGGGCTCGGTTCTTGGTCCTCTCTTGTTCACTTTATACACGATTCCTCTTGGTTCATTACTGTCAGACCATTACCTAGATTACTACCTATATGCAGATATGATAGGCCTACTCAGATTCAGTGGCGAGACCACGGGGGGGTTTGGGGGAGTTTGAACCCCCCACTTACCTTCGGGCCACCCGTGAGATTCGTGCAAAATTGCAGAGAAATTTTTGGTGAGGAGGGGGGAGGTAGGAGATGATTGAGGATCGGTTCTACTAGTCTAAGTATCAAGCGTTCTCAACTGTATATGGAGGATAACAGGATGGCGTTGCGGGCTTAAACGTTAGTTTGTTCACAAGAATCGTACATTGGATATTGAAAAGCTCATAAACACCTTTGCTGAACGACTGGATAGGCGTAGGCGAGCAAAGCTCTACTAAATGTAGTGTTATATATTTGAGACCAGAAGCAATTGGGTGGTCAAATGCGTGACCGACATTTGCGCGCCGACATTTGCGCGCCGACATTTGCGCGATATTACATTAGTTGATATTATTGGGGTTAGGGTTAGAGTGAGGGTTTGACTTTGGGTTATGATTAAGACTATAGTTACTAAAGCACGGATGACTTATACTGTAATTTATGGCGCAATTCGAGCTTCCTCGAAATACGCGCTAATGTCGGCGCGCAAATGTCGGTGAACCAGCAATTGTACAAGACCAATAACTGAACCATGATTGATATGTAGTATTGGATGTCTGTTAATTGCTATGGCTTAACTAGCCTGCTGCTTTTTAACTAGTAACAGTGGTTTTGAAGTTTTCATCAGCAATTTAGTTGCCTGCTGTTTACTTTTTGTCGCCTTTGCCACTAATTGTGAGTTGTGACAGTGAATAGATTTACAGCGATTTAAAACAAGATTTCAAGATTTCATTGAGCAGTAGCATATGCCACGTGACTCTTACTCTTAGTAGCATTGACACTAGTATGGGCCAAAGACAAGTAATTTTTGACTTAACACGCACAAATTGAAGCAGAATAATTTGAAATTGACTTAAGCATAAGAAATTACAGACATGGAACCTATTGATGCCAGACCTGTGGTTTTGTGTCCAAAATGCTCTAAAACACACGTACGAGCATCTACGATTTCAAAAATTTTTCCGGTGGAGAAACCCCCGAACCCCCATTCCGATCGAGGGAGGCCGCGCTAGACGCGACCGGGAAGGGAAGTGTCTAACGTGAGGGAATGGAAGAAAGCAGGGGTATTTCTAAAATTATCAATTTGGGGGTATTTCAGGGTTATCCCTAACCCTAAGCCCCAGTTCGTAAGGGTCTTCATTGGCTTCCAATTAAAGAAAGAATAGACTTTAAAATCTGTCTTCATGTATACAAAACACTGTGACGACCTACCTCTGGCAACTCCGATGTTCGCCAGGATGTCGAGTGTATCACACGCGAATTTCGGCCTCTAAACTTTCTGTGCAAACAAGTAAATACTCGACCAGATCTGCGTCTGCAATATAGTTCTCTCCCTCTCCCATACTCGGACAGTTCTTGGTTCTCGTACATTTTCAGTGGCTGCCCGCTAGCTGCTCCCAAACCCCCAAACTCTGGAACTCATTGACTCAACATGTGCGCATTGCAAATTCATTACAAATTTTGAGGAAAAGATTAAAAAGTAAAAAACCCATCTTTTTGACCTGGCCTATCCACCATAGACTGTCACCCGTTTGCCTGGCCGGATACCTTGGATTTGACCTGGATCTATAATTATATTTGGATTTGGTGTGCCATCGGTTGATGCTCTTGTGAATTATGAAGTGGCGCTATAGAAGTTTTAGATTAGATTAGATTAGATTAGATTAGAATGTGATACACGCCTAAGTGGTTTTGAAGTAAAGTAAGTAAAGTAAAATCTCGTGGATTTCTATAGCGCCTTAGGGAGCAGCACTAAAGTAGCTGCTTATTCTTAGGCGCTCAGCCTCTCTTAAAATAGCTATGGGGAAGGTATGTGATCAGCCAGGCAATTGTCAACATCCAAAGGGCAGTGAGGCAAGGTTGTTACAGCTATGGAGGATATGATTTTAGAAAAAGGAATGATTTAAGCTTAGACCTGAAGACTTGAGGAGATAATGCAGGAATTATAGGAAATGAGGATTCAGATTTTATTGTTTGAAAGTGTCCAAGTCTGCGGAGGGAAGCTGGGATTGAGTTCCAAAGTTCAGGTGAGGCGTATGAGAAGGCACGGTTGCAAATTTTCAGGGATGACTGGTTGAGTGGTCGTGACAGAGTGAGGTAAGATGATGAACGTGTGGGTACGTCGAGGAGGCTGAGGGGTTAATAGTGATCTTAGGTAGACAGGTTTTGATGAGTGAAGTGAGCTATATGTAAGTGTTATTATCTTATATTGGATACGTTCAGTTATTTTAACCTTTATTTTCCCAACGTTCCCAAATGGGAACATTGATTTGAAGGCAGTGTAGGCAGTTAACCAAGCTATATCATCCTGGTTTTTCGTAGCTTTTGTTTAGAGCACGTGTTTATCTTTGATTTTTGCATAAAATATCTCTGCTAATTTTTTGTACTTTTTGTACAAATTGCATTAAAATTCCGAAAAATTGCCAAAATCATAGGTATAACGGATATATTTTAGAATAAAATCTAAATGTCAACATCTATTTTACCATAATGGCTCATTTTATTCAACTATGACCCCTATGCATGATTTTGAGTCCGATTGACATGTATGACCATAGGTTAAATTACAAGACATGATTGAACAGCCATGTTCCCAATTGGGAACGTTGGGTCAATGTGACTAATAGGCTGACAGTTGTTGATATTTCACTAGCATTGGCCATTGGTGTTCCAATCCGGCAAATATGAAAGACTAATATGTGTGTATGTTCTGATGATACATTTCGTGAATATAATGACCTGTTCTGTTGCACACAATTGTGTAGCTATTGTTGGACAGTAGCTAAAATGCTTGTAACTAAGCGATGTTTCGCCCTCTTCTCTAGCAGTTGAAGCAGTTTTTGAAGAGTCCTTCAGTGATGACGATGACAATGCTAGTATTCCAGACATTTGCACACTGCCTCTAAACGATGGGGCAGATTTTGAAGTTGAAGCAGTAGATGAAGATATCTTAGGTCCAGATGAATCATCATATGATCGTGTGAGCTTCGTGTGTTTCCTCGTGTTGCAGTCTGCAGATGAAGGGATCCAGGTCTCAGCAGGACCCTGTGAAGATGACAAGACCCGTGATTGTAAGCTTAGTAGCTCTGAGTTGAGTCATAACTAAGTCAACCCTGTAGTCATGATGGAACATCGTGTGAATGGAGTTTGAGGAAAGAAAAAACTCACAGCCACGAATTTTCATCAATTACGCAACGGGCATAGACAGTGTTGATCTTCTTGATCGTCTGCTTTCGACATACCGACCCAAGATCAAATCCAAACAAATAGTGGTGGACCTTGCTTGTCAATGCATTCAATATTGCAGTGGTTGCAGCATGGAAGCTACATGTAAGGTCGCTTCTTCCGGCGATCGCCTCAGATATCCTGAATTTCGACGTGGAATGGTTGCCTGACTGTTGAAATACACACCTTGATAACGTTATGGAGAATTCACTGCCTTTGTTCCAAGTTTTTTACGACATTATGAAGTCAAACATCGACTACTTCCCAGGGGCGAGGTGCTTATTGTCAGACAAGTGCAAGAAAGAAATGCTCGAAGCGTGAGAACTGAGAGGCACCTTCCTGAGAGGCACCTTCACATCAAGTGTTTTGGGGTCTACCACACCAATTATTAATTAATTAATTAATTAATTAATTAATTATTAATAATTAATCACCTTAAGATGATATTTAAAACAGTATTTTCCACATATTATGCCTATATGAGGCATGTTCAAAAATTTACATACTATATAGCACAAATGTACTAAAATTACTGCCTTTGGTATTTCCAGGATTTTCTATAGTCATAATGACCCAACGTTCCCATTTGGGAACATGGGTATTGTTCCGTGATCTTGAATAAATTTTTTCTGATTTCAACTTTTTGTGTTACTATACATCAGAAAGTGTCTAAATATAAGTTTTCTTGAGTGTGTGTCAATTTTGAATGGGTCTGGGAAAATAAAGGTTAAGCCAATGTAATGATTTTAGTATGGGTGAAATGTGGGAGAATTTAGGTGACTTAGTAACAGCACGAGCAAGTGCATTTTGTATTGATTGCAATTTGTTGATAGAGGCTTTGGGAAGGTTATAGTAGAGGGAGTTACAATAATCTAATTTGGAGTGGACTATTGAAGTGGCAATTGTGGAGGCAGTTTTAGTATCTAGGCAAGGGCGTAGGCGGCGAAGGTCACGAATATGAACATAGCAGGCTTTTGATAGTTGGGAGATTTGAAGGCTAAGTAAAAGCCTGTGTGAAAACCGCGCTTCGTCCAGCCGACAACCCAAACTACCAGCCAACAACCCACCGTGCCCATAGCTATTTCAAGAAAGATTAAGCGCATAAGAATAGGTAGCTACCACTGTACTTAAAAGAAAAGCGCTATATAAATTTACAATATTTTACTTTTACAAGAACCAGGACAAAGATTAACAACTCTTGTTTCTTACAAAGTTCGTAGTGGTAGCCCGGGAGTAAATATTGAATGTAGAGTGGATGAGGAGCGATCGTCGTGTACATTGACTGCTGCAATCGGAGGACGTTGTCATTTGGGATACAGATCGTCTCTTAAGAGTTTAATTGATTGATTGTCTATGGTAAGTTAATTGAACGGATTTTGTGATTCAGCATACTTTCACGCCATATTATAATTGACCAGGGGCCGTCCATAAAGTACGTAGCGCTAGTTTTGGCCATTTTGGGCCATTTTGACACCATCCCCTGTCAGAAACTGTCACAAACCTCGGACCCCTAAAATTACGTCACAAATCTTGGACCCTCTTAATGCGTCGACCATAAATTACGTAACGCGTGTTTTCTATATAGTATATTCGAGTTTCTCGTTCAATTTTCAGCAGCAAAACATATATTAAACTTTCGGCAATCATAGCGAATGTAATTGAGACCGAAAATTTTATGTATTTCGTCCAAAAGTGTTGATGAGCAAATAAAAACGTCTTTTACTATACCTCCTATCAGGTGTATTTAAGGTTTTATTTATACTGAAAGTGTGAGGCCATGCTGGTCATTATGGTAGCAGATTATGGTAGCAGATTATCAGGTGTGCACAAGAAGAGCACCAGCATCTCCCTCTCTGGGACATCCTCAGCCTTGCAGGCAACATACCCATATAATGACAAGCAGTGATATCTCAGAAGATCTGTTATTGATGAATGACCAGTTTTTGTCTGTATTGCCAGATTGATGATGTGGTCTGTCTGTCAAATGTTTAGGATCTGTCATTGGCATTTCATTTGGAATGTTTTCAGCTTCTTCAAATTGACAACAGGCACTCTCTTTCCTAATCTAACTTTCTCAAATTGTGTCAAGAACCTTGGTAGTTTTTACACTGACAGGAACTTGACCTTCAGAAACCATTTTGCTAGACTCTCGTGATCCTGCTTTTACCAGCTTAGGCATATTAGGATAATTTGTTCTTTGCTTTCTCTGTCTGCAGCCAAATCTCTGGTTCATGCATTTGTTGCGAGTAGGCTAGACTATTGCAATTCTCTTTATCTTGGTCTGCCCCAAAACCTGCTTTCCACTCTGCAATCTGTCCTAAATGCTGCGGTTCGTCTTGGGGCTAAAGCTCCTCGCTACTCTAGCATATCAGACTTTATGCATACCACCCTCCATTGACTTCCAATTTCTGACCGCATTAAATTCAAATAAGTAAATATTGTTTCTGCAGCATTTCAAGATCAGACACTGTCTTACTTTACTAAGCTTTTTAAAATCGGTATTGGGTCAATTGTCTGCACGTCAATTGATCGACACAAATTGGCCGCGCAAAATTGATCGCAAGGTCAATTGGTTGCAAGACAATTTTGGACCGCTAGCCAATTGATCACAATATCACCGATAACTGTTCATTGTATGGTCCGAAGGAGAAGACGCCAACGCTATCACTTGTGAGATTGTGTATCAATGTCTTGTATCTCAATATTTGATCAGCAAAATCTTAATAACGAATTTTAATCTGGAAATATCGGTCTGTAGATCCTGAACAGTGAACACCTATTCCAGAACCCTGGCTATGCTACTGGCTGTAATGAAAATGACCTAAAGTTCTAAAATTTCACTTGAAAGTGAATCTTAAGTTTACAATCTCATAAGCAACAGCTTCAAATGGTTTCTAAATGGAGCTTTGTCTCTCATAAGGCATTTTGAGGGTGCGGAGCTTAGTTCAATTGACAGTTATCGTTGATATTGCGATCAATTGGCTAGCGGTCAATTGTCTTGCAAACAATTGACCCCGAACCTTTACCCTGTCGCCCCGTAAAGCCGCAAAAGCGGCTTTTGCTAGCGATACCAGTCCCCGTAAGGCCTCTTTTGGGATTTCTGCGTCTTTTCTTTCCATATCGGTAGCGACGGCGAACGGTCGTCCATTGTCTACAGTGTAGGCATTCGGGAGCAGGTGACTGCCCATTTAATTGCTTTCATGACGCCCAGTGAACACTCTGAGCCAATTATTGGCATTCCATTTGTCCAGTGATTTCCAATGCTCTTCAGCTAGAGCCGCGAACTATTGTCTGGTCTGACAGGTGGGTGGTGACCGTGGGTCCTTCAGAAAGATTGTAAGGAATGCACATAATTTTCTCCAGGAGCTCAGGGGAAAGGGAACTGACGCACAGGGCGACAGGGGCGGCAGGGTTAAAATCACCTTCTTCCACTGCACTTTGTATCCTCCGCTCCACTGATCGTAATGACATGTGACAAATTAGTGTTATGTGTTGATGATCACTACATTAATTCATTGGTGATATTAAACTAAATTATTATTGCCGATGGTTATATTAGGACTGTCCTGCAGAATATATTTGCCAGAAATGTTCATGAAGTAGATGGAAGATATGGTTGTGTTTTCTGTTTAGAATTTATGGTTGAAATTGTGTTTGATGCCTTCTTTTGGAAACATGTTACATTTGAGCACCACATTCTTTCTGGACTATTGTATCATATGCACAGTTACACTTTTTAGAGTTGGTAAGTATTTGGAAAATATAATGTATTTGCTTATCTTCATTGTTGAATTGTATCATGATAGCTATAGACTGGCTTTCACGAAGAACTTATTTCAATATTTTGTAAAACTGTTATCCTATAATATATGGCCTTGGGAACTTGAAAAGAGGTATGCAGATGCTAGTTTACATTATTATTACTTATTTGCATAGCATGCAATGTATTGTCAGCCTCTTCATGACTGTTATTGGTCAAATGTACAATCTGAGCCAATAAAAAAAATTGGTAATAACTTTGGCAAATGTGAACCAATTTTCAAAATGATTTCTTGATTTGACTCAAAAATAAATGGAGGACAAGATCACACACACACACACGTATAAATTTACTATGCCTTTAACTTATTATTATTATTATTATTATTACAACGTACTGATTAATGTGGTAACTCGTCCTAAAAGAACTGCGTGAACACATACAAAAACACAAGAAAATCACAAGTAGCTCCTGTGGAATAGCCAGGTTTTAAGCTTCTCTTTGAAGGTGTTGAGAGAAGGAGAGAGCTGCACAGATGGAGGCAGACAGTTCCACGCTCTCGACGCGGCAACAGGGAACGCACGGTCACCGACAGTTCGAAGGCGCATCCTTGGGACGACCAGTGAGGTGGAACGGGCAGATCTCAGGCGTTGCCGACCTTCCAAGTTAGCTACTCGTACAAGTTCAGTTGCCAGGTATGCAGGGCCGACACCGTTCAGGCATCGGTAGGCTAATAACGCGAGCTTGAAGTGGATTCTTTCTGGCGCTGATAGCCAGTGCAAATCACGAAGCGATGGAGTTATGTGTTCACCTGGAGGAATATGGCAGATCATACGAGCAGCAGCGTTCAGGACGGACTGGAGACGGTTGAGAAGGTATTTCCGTATTCCGGCGAGAGTAGCATTGCCATAATCTAATTTGGTCAACACCAGAGTGGAGACCAGTGTTCTGAGTGCAGTGGCTGACACAGAGCGACGAATACTTCTAATCAGCATGAGGGCCTGAGGGCATTGAAGCATCCAGCCACAGTCTTCGAAACGTGTGTCTTCATTGATACGGTGCTATCCAGGAAAATCCCGAGGTTCCGTACCGACGACACCGGCTGCACATCAATTCCGTCGATACGTATGCAGGTAGACGGTATCAAATGTTATACCACCCTTAGTCCTCTATCTAGTAAAACTAGCCTGTTAGACTTTTCCACATATAGGATTAACTAGCAACAGGTTATAATTTTTTCTTAGGAAGTGAGTAAGTTATACCCATTTTTGTGGGGGAACTTCAGCACACAGTTCAAGGGCTGTACTGGATAATGCTACTATGCTAATGCTAGTTTGGTGGTTTGAAAGACACTTTGTCTTCTAGCGTGCATGTCAGGTTTCAATTTCTTCATACATTTAAATCGCATCTATGTCTTGTACAGCTGTGCTTTAGTATTTAAAACCATGCTATATAATGAACCCAATTACCTTAAGATGCAACTTATCTCCCTCGGCCAACTAATCACATTGGGCATTATGATAGTGGCACCATAGAAGTTTATTGATTGATTGAGCACGGTTTATGTGGGCGTGGTCAGCAGAGCCAAACTGCAATGATAATAAGATGGAGTATTTAGTTTAAATGAATAACCACTTATGGTACATATCAGCACTGACCTCCACTGTAATTTTATGTACTAATATTACGAAATATCCGAACAAATAAAATGAAATGTTGTGTTAATGGTATGCAAACAAATGTTTATCCTGGCATTATCGCTTAACAAGTAAGAGGCGTAACTTCACCACTTTTTCTTTCAAGATTACTATTGAACAAAACGTTTAAATTTTTGGGTCTCGCCAGTTTTCAATATCCTAATGTAAAGCCTACTTGTGTGCAAAGCGGTTTCTTTTGATCCGGCTTGTAAATGTTTTTGAACAAAATTACATTAGCCGACCGACCGGACTATTAAAGCAAAGTTATAACAAGCTGGTTGCTTGGCAAAACTCGTACCAATGCTCCACCACTCTCCATAGGTTAATAGAAGAATTTTGCAATTACAATGGATTACCGGTAGTTTCGCATTGCAGAGAGTATACCGGTAGTTTGTTTTCAAGGTGTCTTAATTTTTGATTCTTTTCTGTAATGCTATTAACCAATATTTAATACCGGTACTTATTGTCAATTTACGTTGAAAGTTTTGAGGTTAATATTAAAGACCCAATATTACCTTAGTTTGATGATTCACTCGGAACACTTTCTGCTCCTTTAAAAGATGCTCTTCATTTATCTTCGGAGATTGTGGAATATGGGAAGACAGTCTGTGTTTTAATAAAGACAAGAGATGTTCACTTTTAAGCGATGGGTCAAGCTTGCTTACTGTGTGTTATGCAGTAATGTTGATGAGGTTTTTTGCTGGTTGGATGTCAGGGTGACATTGTTTTGTTGGTACTATTTGGCTCAATTTTAGGATTGTATATTTAGCACCTGTGGTCCTTTAGTCACATTTTAATGGCAAAGATGTGTAGTTTTATAGGCTTTTCTCGTATTTTTCTAGAATAGTGACAGATATGCCTATGAGCTATGAAAGAGTCGTAGTTGTGGTTTTGATTAATTATATATGTAATGTTTGGCTTGACACTTGCTTTTATTCCTAACAGTGTGCAACTGAGAATTGACCAAGCATCAAATGCATCAAATGTTGACCAACATGAAGTTGATTAATTTCAGTTTGATGTTGGCTTATGGTCTGTGCTAGTATTTGATATTCCAGAGACAAATGTTAATATTACATTTGGAACATTAAGTCATTTAATAGTTGCCATTTGCAATGAAAATGCTGTTAGAACTGCCACTTCATGTATTGAGAAAATGTATCACATGAGGCCTTTGCTTATTTGTGACACCTCCCTCCAGCCTTTGCTGGTTAATTATCTTATTATTTTTTTAGCTTCTACTTAGAAAGTGGTAATTCTATTCTGTGTCTTTCATTTGTGAATTTTTTGTTCTATTTGTAGCCTCTGTAGTTTTATTCTGATTTGCAGATAGTGAGTATATCAATATTCACTGGGAAGATTGTGTGATAAGTCAGTCAGAGTTTATTGTTTATAGTTTACGACAGTTCATCACCGAAAAAGCTCTGGCGATCCTTGTCTACCATCCTGGAAAAAGATAAAAGGATGTCAGAAAGCACAGCATCGACGGGAAAAAAGGCGGACGATTTTCTCCACTTTTTTTAAGACAAAGTTACAAACATTCGTGCCGGCACGGTGGGCCCACTGAAAACCAACCCATCGACGCCACTACCAGCGGAGGTGGCATCTAGGAACACACTTTCTACTCTGCGGCCATGCTCAGAGGCGGAAGTGCGCCGTATTATAACAGAGTCACCTACGAAATCGTGCGCTCTTGACCCTATCCCGACCTTTCTTCTGAAGGAGGTAATTGATGGACTGTTGCCCTATGTTACGGCAATGATAAACGTGTCCCTCAAAGAAGGACAATTACCACAGTCGCAAAAGCATGCTGTTGTTACTCCAATTTTGAAGAAACCAGGCCTGGATCGGGATGACCTAAAAAACTACAGGCTGGTTAGCAACCTGACCTTCATTTCGAAGGTCGTTGAGAGGGTTGTCATCGGGCGCGTCATAGAATTCATCGAGGGCGAGGGACTGATGCCAAGACTCCAGTCCGCCTATAGACGCCATCATAGCACCGAAACGGCGCTGCTAAAGGTGCTATCTGACATCCTTGGTGCTATAGACCGGAAACAGGTCACATTGCTTGGCCTTCTTGATCTCAGCGCAGCCTTCGACTGCGTAGATCACGAAATCCTTCTATGGCGCCTACAGTACAAATTTGGCATCACGGGGGCGGCGCTCGGCTGGCTATCGTCATTTCTCACTGACCGCTCACAACAGGTGGCTTACCGTGGTCTTCTATCGGAAACCTTGCACCTCCCCTATGGAGTACCACAGGGCTCAGTATGCGGACCTGTCCTGTTTCTTCTGTACGTGTCAGATGTGTTCAACATCATTGCTGCCTGTGGAATGTCTGGGCATGGATATGCTGATGACATTCAAATCTACAGCAGCGGGAATGCGAGTAGAGAGCAAGCATTAATGGACCAGTTAAGTGACTGTATCACTAGAATCCGGGGCTGGATGGCGGAGAACTGCCTAAAGCTGAATGAAGATAAGACACAAATTATCTGGCTGGGCACAAGACAACAGATTCAAAAGATTACAATAAATGCCTTACGCCGTCCTGACGCCACCATCGACTGTGTTACAGTGGTCAATAACCTCGGAGTGTTAATTGATAGTCAACTGACAATGGCCAACCACGTTGCATCAGTTTGCAGGAAGTCGTTCTTCCAGCTTTGCCAGCTGCGGGCAGTGAGGAACTCGCTGACCCCTGACGCAACTAGGATGCTGGCTCAAGCATTCATCAGTAGCAGACTCGACTACTGCAACAGCATCCTTTATGGCATCAGCGACCATCTGATACATAGACTTCAACTCGTCCAGAATGCAGCTGCACGCTTGGTGTTCCAGAGAGGGAAGTTCGATCATATCACACCAGTACTACGGGATCTCCACTGGCTCCCGGTCGGTCAACGCGTGACTTTTAAACTCGGGACCATCCTGTTCAAGGCCCAACACAGCTCTGCTCCGCCATATCTAACTGATATGTTCTGCTCGACGGCTAAGTTGCCTGGTCGGTCGCATCTGCGCTCCGCCTTGACCAGCACACTCGCAGTGCCTCGAACTCGGACAGGCTTCGGTGACCGCAACCTGGCCGTTGCTGGCCCGGTTGTTTGGAACAGTCTGCCAGCAACATTGCGTTCCTCTGACTTAACCACGACGCTGTTATCTTTTAGGAAACAACTGAAGACATTCTTGTTTGATTGATCTGGTTCGCAACTGACATGAGTGCATTTGCTGCTTTGCGATTATTTGCGCTATAGAAATGTTCGTAATAATAATAATAATAATAATAATAATAATAATATTGTAGCATTTTGCTGGTAATTTTAAAATGCTTTGAATATATTTGATTTCACTGTTTTAAAGTGTATTTATGCATGAACTGTTTGTGTCTGCTTTTTATGATTTTGTTATTTTCTTGTCATTTTCAGTCTTTCCAATGGATTTGTGTTCCCAGTTTAGTACAGACACTGTTGAAACAAACTTCCGCCATGGAGTTGCGCCAAGAGGAGGAGTTAATGCTGGAAACTTTTACAAAAGTGACACAGCAAAAAATTTTGAGAATTGTGTTGAAAGCTGTTGCAAAAGCCTGGTCTGTAATGTTGCCTTCTACTTCAATGATGACTGTCTATTAATTTCATGTAACACCACATGGCCAGATGGCTGTGAACCTGAGAAACAGCCAGGGGAGCAGTTTCGTGATTCATTATGGTTGACTTTGCGCACTTTAGGTTTGTGCGTGTTTTGTTTTTTTCTTAAAGTTTGTAATTTATTTGTGAATTGTGCAACTTTAAAGTAACTGTCTAGAAGACTTATTGTAAAAGTTAACTGGTAAACGTTTACTGACATTTTCATGTGTTTTCTAGTAGTGCTGGTAAGTAGCTTATGATTTCATCAACTGTTTTGTTTAATACGTCACAGAAAAAGTTGATGGCCAACATTATTCTCTTCCTCTGTCCAACATTCCAGTTGAAACATGCGAGACAGATACAGACTGCAGAAGTGAGACTGAGGTTTGTCGCACAACTTTTATGGAGTTTACAGCTAAACGGAGATGTGAATGTGCTCCAGGCTTTTTTCGAAATTCAGACAATCTTCCTTGTATAAAAATGCCAGGTAGGTCTCATGTGGGTTTAATTACATATTTTATAGGGTCAGTATACAAGTGAAACATCTGAGAATGTCATTTTTTATTGTCCTATTGGTGATAATTTATTCTTAACTTTGCGCATTGTGAAATTGGCGTAATCTAGTTAAATATCAAAGCTATGAGCAGATAATTTTAGCTGGTTAGAGTCACTAGAAGGAAGGAAAATCTTTGACAAGAGGTACCACAAAAATACCATGCAATGGCTATAATAACAAGTAAATGAAAGATGCTTGTTGGATAACTAATCGCTATTTTCAATTAGAATTAGCTGCACTATAATTAGAATGTGATAGTTAGCAAATTAATAGTCAACTACTGGTAATTAATTTGAATTATAAATTAAATTACCATCAATGGCATCTTGTGGGAGGTCATTTAGAGAGAGCACTGCAGTGCTTATTTGGAATTAAATATTTTCTGGTACACAACATTGATTAAAGAGTGTGAATCGTCCTTTCTATAAAAACTATCAAAAGTTCTTAGGTCTATATTATAAAAATTTATGTTATGTAGTGGCCTGCTAAAGAGGTTTTTTAATGGTGCCCAGCAACTTCCAGAGTTCCTGATCTTCATTTGAATGTGTGACTGCTACTGGTTTTTTACACTACTGTCTTTTGGCAAATGAATTGTGTCAAACCCACACCAACATCGAATTTGCTGATAGAATTTCAGACTACTGCATTTCACTGGAAATGTTCCTAGCAGTTAGATAATTGTGCTTGTTTACCATGATAAATCCACTCACATCTTCAGCAAAGCTTATTGATAGTTTCCATAATCTTTCATGCTCTAGCATTTGTAGAAGCACAGCAAAGTCTCAAAGATCGTTTACAGAAGTGTTGTTTCTTAACTCTTTGGCGACTATGTTGTTTTCACAGAATTTACCCCTCAATTGTTTCCAGAAATATTTTAAATCAAATATCACAGCAATATTGACAATGTATATCTCAATGGAAAGGGTTTTTGATTATCTACAAGAATATGAAAATAAAAATGTAAAATTTACAATTACATTCTTCATATTTCATGGGAATAAATAACAATTAAAAAAATTAAAAAATTAAAATTGGACTTTGAAGTTCATCAAAAATTTGCCAGCAACAACACAGTGTAAGTAAGCTATCAGAAACATGTACACATATGTTATAAACATTTTAAAAATTATATATAGATGTATAAGTGTCATATTTTATTTTACAGAGGATTTTGTGTGAATGGTCTCAAAGCAATTATAACACATGTATTTTTGGGACTTTTCACAAAAGTTGCTAAAAATTTTTGTTAGCAACAAGACATTAGTGGCAAACTTTCTGAAACGTGTACAGTACTGTACACATATGTAATAGACATTAGAAATTATGTAAAATGTGATATTTTAGTTTAGAAAGGATCTTGTGTGAAAGATGTTGAAGCAATTATGACATAAATATATTTGACATATGTCACATAAGTTCAAAGACTTGGTTTTTTTTATACTTTCCAGCAGAATTTGTTCGTTTTCGTTGTCATCGCACCTGGAAATACCCATGTCATCAAACTTACCATTTTCAATCGCTTCCAAAACTTCTTTAGTTGAATAAAACTTCTGCCCCTTGTATAGAAGGGTATTTAAAATTTAAATGCCAGAAGGACCGCAAATCTCGCCTACAAATCAACATATTTTTGCAGTCAAAATCGCGAAATAAACGGTTTTTTCGCACGTTTTAAAAGTGAAAGCATGTTGGCTTTCGTTAGAATAGCCCTAAATCCTAAATATAGCGGTTTATATTTAGAAATGGATGCGCATTTCATATACGGTCGATATCGACCGCATTCGCTGCTGAAGAGTTAAGCATTTCTGCAGGGTTATTGTTGATTCCTTCAGTCTTGTTGTTCTTTGGGTCCCCGATTGCTGCAATTATCTCTTCTTCCAAGATCTCTGGTCCGATGTCATCCTTTGTTATCCCTGTTTCATCTCCATCCAGTGTATGTGGTTTCTCTTGTGCACAGTACAAATCTTATATTCCTTCAATCTTGTTCTTACTATATTGAGTTTGGTCAGGGATGTGACCAAGACACTAAGTGACAAGACCAAGACCGAGACCAAGACACTAACCCTCGAGACCAAACCAAATCTAAGACATTAGGTGTCAAGACCAAGACCAAGACACTAGGGCTGAAGAGCAAGACCAGTACAGTAATTTAAACATCAAGAAAACAGACAAATCAGTTGTATGTAGCCATCAAAGTCCAGTCACAAATGAGCACTGCATTTTAAAAGCATCAGTGTTTCCAGTAGTTCATCTGACATCTGTGTCCTTTGTGGCTGCATTAGTAACAGCAAAAGGAATTGACGGATGGTTCAACGCCATTTTAAATCACGGAATTATATACCATAGGGCATAGATATATCTATACAAGCATATTATATTATTATTCACAGAGGGCTCCAACAGTGACAATCTCTTATAGCCCCACAATTCAGAAGTCACCAACCACAGAAAACATTACCCGGTATTACCAGTGGAAAAAAGCCACTGTCTTGCAGACATGGAACCTGGTCACTGGGTCATGGGTCATTTGGGTCACCTTTGTCCAGCGGGTCTCCAGGTCACCTTTGTGGTCATAGACCCGGTATTAATTAAAATCTTCAAATGCTAAGTATGCAGGTTCATCAATCCTGAAAAGGCTGAAGAGACTGTCCGCCTGATATTAGTTAGGTCAATACTAGGTCCACATATACAAGTAATTGATTTTATCGTCAGTTGTTCTTCATTAACTGCTCTTGCAGTCATCCACTATTGCACCCTTACAACGTTTAATTTGAACACGGTAGACCTACTAGGCCTACACCATTGTCTCAGATCTAAAGTAGTTAGTACAGACAATTGGAGCCAATGACCGGGTCACTGGGTCACCTCTATTTCGGATCACTGGGTCACCAGGTCTCAAAATGTGACCCGGTTCCATCTCGGCTGTCTTGGTCTAGAATCGCTAGACCAAGACAGTAATGATGAGACCAAGACCGAGACACTGGCCACCAAGACAAAGACATTGAGAATACTGTCTCGAGACTGTCTTGAGATGAGACAGTTTGGTTAAGAGAATACCATTCTTGTCTTTAACTGCTGTGCTTGCCCTTCTCCTATTCTTATTATGTTAGTTAGTTAGTTAGTTAGTTATAGGCTAATTTATATAGCGCTATTGTCCTAGCGGGCTAGAGTCAAGAGTGCTTTACATTGAATTAAAAGAGTGTCCGAACAAGTGCGTTTTTAGTTTCTTAGCGAATGTTTCCAAGTTGGTCGCGCTGGTGACACTGTCTGGTAACGCGTTCCAGAGAGCCGGGTTCCCTCGAGTAACGGAACGCTCCCCCAGTTTGGCTGTTTTCGAGGGAGGAGGCACCGTCAGTCGGACCCGAGTGGAGGAGCGGAGCCTCAAGCGACCTTCTGTCGATGGACGCTTACGAAGAAGCACCGATAGATAGTCTGGGCAGAGCGGGTCGTAGAGTGCTCTGAACGGGAACCAGCACCTTTTGTAGATTACCCGCTCCGGTATGCGGAGCCAGTGTAGTCTGTCCCGAAGTTGGGGAGTGACGATGATTTGTGATTTGACCTTTGCATACACTTTTATGCTGCAACCACATACACTTCTGATATTAGCCTCCGAAAATTTGGAACTTGGATTCCTTCTTATGGAAGTTAATATAAATGCATGAATTCAGTATATAATTATTATAGTTTTTTCAATTGTTTTTTTCAATGGAGCCCTGAACCTGTCCCAGGACAGAGAACATGATGATGAGTGTATTCAATAATTTTTCAATTTTTATTTTATTCATTGTATGATTGAGTGGTATCAGACTCCTGACAAGCTGTAGGGATGGAAGTTAAGTTGAAAATGGTCTGTGGATTGTGGGATTTATGGTTATAGACTGTTCTTTCTAACTGGAGCATTAGCGACCGTTGACAAAGTATTTTATCTTGTGAAGGTGGATTGGACTGTGGTCAGCATAGTTATGTGAAGACAGGTCAAATCTTTATATGAGCTCAGGTATTGTTGTCATCACCTGCATATTGAATGAACAGGATGAAGCCAAATGCCTAGCCTGTTACCCTGTACTGCACGTCTTCAATTTATCAGTAAGGTTAAATTGTTTTGAGTTTATCACTAGCAAGTGGTTTGTTTGGTGTTTTTTAGTGTCCAAAAGTCAGACTTGTATAGTTGGAGTGATTACTGATTGCCTACCAGAGGAAGATTGTATACCAAAGAATAGTCGGTCTCGCTTTGGGACATGCCACTGTCGTGACGGTTATATCAGGAATGCTCCTAGTAGTAGTTGCGTCCTTGGTGAGTTGAAAACAAGTTGAAACAATAAACATTTGAAAATATTAGATTTTCCTTTTCAATATAACCTTTGTTGTCAATGCTTGCACTTCAAGTTCATTGAGCAACTAAGGGTTGTAGTCATTGTGCTATTTTATGTAGCACAGTATATGTATGCAGATTACTACCGGATATGTGCAATAGACCACATCACAATGCAAAGTTTCTTTCTCAAAAAAGGAACAAGAAAATTGTGCATTTAAATTTTAAAGTTATTTCCACTTATTGAAAGCTAAGATAGTGTTAAGACTTGTTTTGGGGAGAGTGACATTTGAGATAATTATGTGATGTGACTATAAATTTTAAAAAAGGGCGGGAAGATGGCATAAGTGGTTACACACTGGACATGCACGCTGACGGATTGGGTTCAAACCCAGCTGGAGCCCATAAGGCCGACTCAGCCTTACTCGCTAGAGGACGGTGGTATAAATATGAAGAGCAGCTTTCAGTTTCGAGGTGATGTGTGATCCCAAACAACTCTAGGTTAATGGTGAATGCCACCCGTGTTGCTGTATGCTGTGGAACCCGGAGATCAGCGCTGGGCCCAGAGCTCAAAAATTGAAACTTTACCTTTACCTACCGGTAACTATAAATTTATGGCATTGGAAGTTTCTGAAGAGTTCTCTGGTGCATTGGAATTAGTTACTTTCTCGATTTTTTATGTTTACGATAATGTAGACCTAAGATCAAGAAAATTTATGAGTGGCATAATTTTCTATTTCTAAATGATTCTACAATTTATTTAGTTATGACCTTTATTATCTAGTTATGACCTTTGTGTCCAGTTGTTCAGCAGACGAATATAAATTAAGAGGCTTGTGTCTTCAGATGCTGTGAACACCAGTTTATTGGCTAAAGGCAATGAGAATGCAAAGAATTTGACAACAGTTGCAATCAAACCTTCTCTTTCATCGACCACTATTGCATCTACTACATTGACAAGTATGTTTTATAAATATTTAATGTACAGAATTTCAATATGAATGGTTGAGCTTAGCAAATTTCGTTTTTGCTCAACAGAGGATGATGAGAAGCTTTTGAGCAATATCTTTCAGATGGAGGTGATGCAAAATTTTCAAGAATTTTGCATGCAATTTATGTTGTTCTACACCAGCAGTTTACAAACATTTTCCGCAATGGACCAAATATTGTTGCGATTTCTTTTTTGCGAACTATACTTTGAAAACCTTGCTGCACAGGTACAAGTATAGAAAGTTGTGATATGCAAGCTTCAAAATTTAGAGAAAAGTCAAAAGAATCCAAGATTTTTGCGGTTGGAACAGGGGTTATTGTAAGTCCAAAATTTTTGCTTGTTCAATTTACTTCATTGGTTAGTGTTTGCAGACTTAAAATCAACACAAAGAGAACAAAAACTATGGCTGTCAGCTAAAAAGGAAATGCTCAAATTAAAATAGCATTAGAGAATACAATTGAACAGGTTGAAAGTTTCACCTATATTGGAGGAGAAATTGTCAGTAATGGGAGTTATCAAGAGGATATTAAACAAAAACTCGCCAAACGATGGAGAGATTACGAAAAATCTGGAGCCACAAGGGTATAAACATAAGCATGAAAGTCACACTATGTAACACCATAGTAGTCCCGCAAATAATATATGGTGTAGAAACATGAAGCATGAAAGAAACAGATGAACATAGACTGCTAGTGGCCAAAATGACCTACTTACAAAGAATCCTTGGAGTAACCAGGCTAAAAAAGATAAGAAACGAAGACATCAGACAGTGTATCAGTCTAAATGATACAATTACTGACAAAACTCGAAGAAAAAGTCTCAACTGGCATGGACACGTCAACAGAATGGATGAAGGGAGACTACCATACAAGGCACTCTACACTCAAATTGAAGGAAATAAAGGAAGAGGAAGACCCAGGAACAAGTGGATGGACAACATTAGAGAAGATATGAATGTGAAAGGAATTTCAATTGTCAAAGGAAGACAATTAACAGAAGATAGAACTTCTTAGAAACATTTAGTGTCTAGCTACTGCTGCTAAA
This sequence comes from Metaphire vulgaris, assembly GCA_018105865.1. Classification (NCBI taxonomy): domain Eukaryota; kingdom Metazoa; phylum Annelida; class Clitellata; order Crassiclitellata; family Megascolecidae; genus Metaphire; species Metaphire vulgaris. Next base: position 363,796 of record JACLAT010000060.1, read on the forward strand.
GAGTTGGCAGAGGTCATGATTATTATTATTATTATTATTATTATTATTATTATTATTATTATTATTATTATTATTATTATTATTATTATCATCTCAACAATTTCTATAGCGCTATAACATAGCTAGATGCCAAAAGCAAGATCACTTTACATAAATTGAAATGAAATGTTAAATAGATATGTCTTCAGCACAACTGAGAACCATTCAAAGGAGGTAGCAGATGTCACTGTGTCTGGCAGCGAATTCCAAAGAAGAGGGTTGCCACGAGTGACAGAACGCTCACCGAATTTCACAGTCTTCGACGGCGGTGGAATGTACAGTACCAGACGACTGCTTGAGCGTAGTTGAAGGCGACGGTCAGACGCTGACGGCTTCCGAATCAGCTCGCATAGTAAGTAAGTAAGTAAGTAAAATCTCGTTAATTTCTAAAGCGCTTTCAAAAGATGCACCGAAGTAGCTCCTTATTCCTACGCGCTCATTCTCAAATGAAGTAGCTATAGCCAAAGGTGGGTCATTCATGCCGGGTCATTTAATCAAAAGGGCAAGTGGGCAGGATGCTATAGCTATGGAGGAAATGATTTTATAAAGAGAAATGATTTTAGTTTTGAAAGAAAAACATGAGGAGATGTTGCAAGAAGGGGAGAAAATTGTGACTCAGAGTTTATTTGGCTTTGATGTAGACAGCGAAGGGATATTGGAATTAAGTTCCAGAGCTTTGGTGCAGCGTATGAAAAAGCACGATTGCAAATTTTGAGAGATGATTGATTCAGAGGTCGAAGGAGAGTTACATGTGAAGAGGATCTAGTAGATCCAGGTTGTTGTGGAATTATCAGATTTCTTAGGTAGACTGGTTTTGATGTATGAAGTGAGTTATAAGTCATCGATATTATTTTATATTCAATGCGTTCTGTTATTTTGAGCCAGTGGAGAGATTTGAGTAATGGTGTAATGTGGCAAAATTTAGGCGATTTAGTTACTGCACGAGCTAAGGCATTTTGAATCGATTGGAGTTTACATATGGAAGCCTTTGGAAGATTGTGAAACAGTGAGTTGCAGTAGTCTAACTTAGAGTGAACTATTGAAGTGGCAATAGTGGAAGCAGTTTTAATATCAAGGTAGGGACGAAGGCGACGTAGATCACGAATGTGAGCATAACAGGTTTTTGATAGTTGAGATATGTGAGCTTCAAAATTTAGGGAGGAGTCAAAAGTAAATCCAAGATTTTTTGCAGTTGGAACAGGGGTTATTATTGTATCTGGGGCTAAAATCAGTGTGGGATTTTCAATTTTTTTCAGTTGTTGTGGCAGTCCAAATAAGAGAAATTCTGTTTTGGAGGGATTGAGGGCAAGGAGATTAGCTGACATCCACGATGAGATTGACAAAAATGCATAGATAACTGAGACACGAGGGGTCGTATAAGACACGGAACGTCGGATGATGGTGATGGTGATGGTGATGGTGATGATGGTGATGGTGATGATGGTTATGATGGTTATGATGGTAATGGTGGTGGTGATGGTGATGGTGATGATGATGGTGATGACAAGGATGACAGGAGTTATTGCTGTGTCTGGGGCCAAAACTACCGGTAATGAAGGTTTTTCAATATTTTTCAGTTGTTATGCTAGTCCAATTAAAAGAAATTCTGTTTTAGATGGATTAAGAGCTAGGAGGTTAGATGACATACTGCTGATATTGATGAGAGCAGCAATTCAGGTCCAGTGACTGATAAATGATGACAGTGTGGGGAAAGACTTATTTGAGTATTGTCAGCAAAGAGTTTATGATTCAAATTGAGAAAGTTAATTAAGGATGAAGTAGGGTGGTATAGAGGCAAAACACAACACAGGTTCAAGGACGGATCTTTGTGGTACTCCATATAGTCGTGGCTCAATGATTATGAATTTTAGTTAAGGCAGGAAACTTCAAAAGATTGAGATCTGAGATAAAATTGGAACCAGCATGGTGATCTAAATCAGATATCCCAAACCAGGAGAGGCACTTCAGTAAAATGTTGTCATCTACTCGGTTTAATTAAATTGGGACCCTTTGTATTTTTGTTATAACTTTTCCAGATGTCTCAGAAAATTTGGGAATAACTGACGGGTGTCTTAACCACCTCTTAGTGATGCAAGGGTTAAATTAAATAAATTGTAATTGTACATTTTGAGCCTGATGGTTTATCCAAAATCTCTCACGGCTGTTCAGTCAGTCTCTGCAGACGCCTAATTAATAACAGACTAACTTCATCTGATTCTGTGAAATTCAGAGTTATACTCAATATTGATAAAGTTGGTTTCTGTGGCCAAAACCTGTTTTTAAACTGAATTTCTAGTTTGCTGTCTTCATTTTGTGAAATTTCTTTCCACTAAATAAGGAATAAGCACCTGATGTACTTGTGTGAATGTACGATATGTGTATGCAATACAAGATGACATGGATAATTCACTGAGATCTATTTATTTTTTAGGTGTACTTTTCAATCAATGGCCTGTTGCCAAAGTAGTTCCTATAAGCCAAGAAATCCACTTTCCTGGTGATTTAGTTATTGACGGTTCAGGTATGAGACTGACTAACACAGAGAATAATTATTGGATTTTGTTGCATTTCACAGTGAGTGAACAAGTATGATTTACAGTTCAAAGAAGCCATAGTTAAAATTCAGTTAGAACTCTGAGTTGTAAAGACTAAGACTACTTGAATCCTGGAAAAGTTTAAAAGTATATCTAAAGACAATGCAATAATTGCAATATGGAACCCATAAATTGTGTTTGAGACTGTTTTTGAGATGGAACCCATAAATCGTATTTGAGACTGGAAAAATAATTAGCAACTGACAGTCTTAGACTAATGCTGATGCTGCAAGACTCCAATATTATTCAAAGTTATTCTTTTATGGATTTTAGGCAGCTCAGATGATATAAATGTTACCAGCTACAGATGGGAAGTGATTTTGAAACCGACAGATTTTCAGTTTCAAATTAAATCAAGTGAAGTGATCAAACCAGTTCTTAGATTGAAATATCTTATACCAGGATTTTACCAATTCAAGTAGGTCACATTTTGACTTCTTCGTTTGAATGGAATTCTGCTATTAGTACCTCTGCCATTATGAAATAGGACAGAATTTGTGTGATTTTGGTGTTCATGTGAACCATGTGAATAGGGCTCCTATGCTGTCCTTTTCAGGGACCGCTAAACGTAAAATTGTAAGGTATTTGAAAGAAAAAGAAGTGATAGCTAACACAAAATCATCAACACATGATGATCCAGCATGATGCTGAATCATAAGTGTGTTGATATATCCATTTTGATTCTTGTTGCTTCTATTTTGTCATACTTATGACCCATTGGAATATCTAATACACTTTTGGAAGATTTTAAGAAATTTTCTGCTGTATATTGCAATAAGTCAAGAAGTTCCTTGATTTTCACATGATTGTTGCCAGTAAAATGCAGGCATAATAATTTTATCTGTGCTCATTTACACTGCATGACTTGAATATAATTACCATAGATGTTGCAAACGTTTTTTACGTTTTTTTTCGTCAACAAAAAACATGTTTTTTACGTTTTTTATTTTATTGCATTTTCAACGTTTTTTTGCAATATGGTACCTGTTATTTCCATTATTTCTAGATCATAGGTCAGACAAGTGGTGAATCAAAATTTTCAAATATTAATCAAGGCGTTACACAATTTCAATTACGCGAAGTTTAGCACCAAAACGAGGCAACATTGAAAAGTCAAAAAATGAATCGCATTGAGTTGAATTCTCTTGTTTTTGTTGTAAATTGTACGAAATTTATACGAAAAGGTGCGGTGTATTTAAAAATATTATCGGCAATTGCTTAGAATTCCTTAGAAAATGAGTTTAACCAGCTTTGGAGGTGATACGTTTACGTTAAACCTAAGATGATCGCTTCTTGTCTTGACTGTCTATGGTTTTTAGAGGAGCTAATTAATTTGGCGCCCGGACATTGTTATTAATATTTATTCAAAAAGCTATTAAATTGTCACAATAAATAAATAGGCCTACATATAGCGTTATCTGCATTAGGCCTACTAATGAGTGTTTCTCGTTGTCTTGCTTTTCTTCGTTTATAAACTAATTACGCCACCACAGTAGAAAATTAACATGTTAATTTTTGTGTTAGCTAAAAAGTAAATGAACATTTTTATGCAACGTTTTTTATGTTTTTTATATTTTCAGAAAAAAACACGTTTTTTACGTTTTTTATTTTAGCTTTTACGTTTACAACATCTATGGTAATTACGACTACATTTAATTGGGTAGCTCAATAGGGAAATACCGGTACAAATGTGTATAAGAAATGTTTGATTTAGCTCACACAATAACTAATTTAGCATTCCAGCAATGTGATATGTTAGTACAGTGGTTCCCAAACGGTGGTACGCGTACCCCCAGGGGTACAAAATGGACTTCCTAGGGGGTACGCGGCGGAAAGTGGAAAGTCAGTGGAATTCTTATGCACTGATGTTTGATAGTAACAAATTTCACAATATTTGCAAAAGTTCTAAAAAATTGTGATTGGATTTGATTTTCTCAAACTGCAGTGACAGATGTAGAGTTGTAGACTTTTTGGACTCCTCTAACCTGTCACCCCTCGCTATAAGTTTAAAGTTTAACCTGTCCTATCACCTTGTGGTATTGGACTCTTCCTTGGTCAGCGCGGCAAATTCAAAAATCGCCCTGTGTGGATCAAAGGCGCAGCCAAGATTCTCGAAACTGGCTGATGAGATGCAACCTCATCCATCTCATTGATTAATTTTATTGTTTTCATTTGACCGATAGGTTATGCAAGTTTAACTTTGAATGCTACAAGTATGATATTTTTATCCTAATAAGCCTTAATAAAACCTAGTAGGTCTAGTAACTAGTTAATGATTATGGCTAATGCAGTCCGATTACATGTAGGTTTGAAGACATTAGTAAATTTCATGATTCAGATATCATGTTAATGCTTTTAGAAATCGAAAGAGTGCTTCCTTAAATTTACTTTTAAAATTAGGGGTACACGGATTTTTGAAAAATGTCTGAAGGGGTACGCCGACCGAAAAAGTTTGGGAACCACTGTGTTAGTAGCACAAATGCAAAATAAAATACATGTTTGGTCAAATGAGGCACCAAAGAGTGAAGAATTTTCAGTATTCTCTTGCTGCATAACAGTTAAAGGATAATAAGTAACTTGGGTCACTATTCAAATACATTAAATTCTGTCTTGCACATTTATTTGATTTTGTCAAATGCCTTTGAAACTTTATAGAATTTTATATGACTCCACTGCATTGCTGATTTTTGGACTATTGTTAGATTGACTGTGACAGACAATGCAGGGCAATATAGTTCTGTGCTTTCAAATGCCACTGTCATTAGAGGTCAGTAATGAAACCATTCATAATTCACAATAAAATTCATTATTATTATCTTGAACTTTGTCAAGTGATAGAAAAGTTATCAAATGGGCTTTCAGAACATGAAATTTCTGTAGTATAGGCTTCACTGTTAACTATGCTTCTTCACTGTTAACTATGCTTATAAGAGGCATGTATGCATGTTTGTGCTATTTTTATATATTATTGTTATGCTTTGGAGTTGTTGATAGTTGTTGAGTTAATTTTATTGAGTTAATTTTAGAATGAAATGCTGATGTAATGATGATGCCTTTTGTTGTGAACAGAAGTTGATAACCCTCCTGTGGCTGATGCTGGTCAGGATGTTGTAGTTACTTTGCCATCTGCATCAGTAGTTCTTTATGGTAATGCCAGCTATGATGACAAGAAAATCGTTGCCTATGAGTGGAGAAGGAAATCTGCCGACAGCCCAGCTGTTGACATGGAGGTCAGCTGCTGTGATCTTTCTGGCATTACTGTGATAAATAATTTCAAATCTCTTTCATCTTCAAAGCAGTAATAATAATAATAATAATAATAATAATAATAATAATGATAATAACCTGGATAACACTAGTGCTAGTGTTTATAAACTATATGCACAGAGATCTTTAGCCAGTTAAGACGCATTAGTGCTATCCAGGTTGGATTATTGCAATAGCTTTCTCCTGGGCTTCCGGACTACCAGCTGGACCATCTCCAATTGGTCATGAACGCTGTGACCCGATTGTTCTTCAGCGCGAGTTGGAGGGAAAGGCTGCACTGGCTGAAGATCTCGGAGCGTATAGTTTATAAACGTTGTACATTGACATTCCGAGCACTGAACAATCCTCTCTGCCAGGAGTATCTTTCTGGGCTCATACGGCGGCCGATGTCGTCAGACTGTTGGAAACAGCTGCGATCAAACAAGCAACTTTGCCTTTATGTCCCTCCTCCATCCAAGACGGTGATGCTGGGGGAAAGATTCGTGACCCGCGGCAACCCTTTTCTCTGGAATGCTCTTCCCGCCTCAGTGACATCGATCACATCCTTCGAGGCGTTTGCAACAGCCCTCAATACGCATTTATTTCGCATATCTTATGAACATTTGTAAATCGCTCTTGATTTTAGCTCGAGCTATGTTATAGCGTTAAATAAATTATCCAGGGAATAAAATAGAATAATAATAAGTAAAATCTCGTTAATTTCTTTAGCGGTTTTAAGGATGATTTTTGTCCGACAATAAATCCTCAGTTCTATTAAATCTAAAGTTCAAACATGCCTCTTTCTGTTTCTTTTCTTAGTCTGCCTTGTTGCTTGCTACTCTCACTGACTCATTTGTGGAATTGACCTTGCCTGGCCGACCACTAAACTTCCACTGTAGCTATTTCAACTGTAGATTAAGTGTCTAGGAATTAACAGCCTTTACGGCACCAGCTGTCAGAGCTATGTAAAAATTCATGAGTTTACTTACTTGCCTAGCAGTCAGGAAGAAATTAGAAGTATTTGAGGTGAGGATATGGAGCTGGATGGATAGCTTCATTTGGATTGAACAATCAGTCAATCAATAATAAACTTTTATAGGTGCCACTATCATAATGCCCAGGGCATCAGCCGATGGCTCACCAAATCCAAATAGAATTAGAGTTCCAGGTCAAGCCAGAAGATCAAGAAGGCACTTACCCGTTAGTATGGTAGAACAAAAGGAACTACTTTACGAGCATGATCAGGTGCAGGCTGCTGAATAATTATAATTTACTCATGACATAGTCTCCTTTGTTCATATATTATGGAGGGGCTAAATTTTTAGGACAAAAGTTGAAAAAGCTGTTGAAAAAGCTATTTAAGTAAAGTTATTAAAGAATTTTGCCTCTAATATTTGGAGCACAAGCCCCTTTGAGCAAAGCAAAGTGAGATCATTGACTTTCTTAACTCTTGTCATTCATCTCAGTAGTGAGAACCTTTATTTACTCATCAGTGTAAGCAAAAATGTGTAAGAACTGTCTAGAAAACTCCAGAATACATAGTGTTGTGACTGTTTGTGTAATCTTTGTTTTCACTGGTTGTTTTTTATTTATTTATTTATTTATTGAAAGTTAAGATTTATGTGGTAATTCATCCTAGAAGGACTACTTGAACGCATTACATAGTACATGAATAATATAGGCCAGGATTTAACAGAATAGCTGATCTCGAACAGCCAAGTCTTCAGTCGCTTCTTAAATATTTCCTGAGAAGGTGATGTTTGAACACAGATGGGAAGACTATTCCAGGCTTTCACTGCGGTAACCGGGAAGGCACGGTCACCGGCAGTGGCAAGAGCGTGTCGCACGCAGGAGTGCTTGAGTGGAGCCAGATCGCAGACGCTTCTACTGTCTGTGTCTGCCGATCTCTGGAGTTCGCACCGGAGATAGGAGGGGCCGATGTCGTTCAGGCACCGATAGACGAGGGTTGCCAGCTTATAAGTTATTCGTTCGGGGACTGAGAGCCAGTGTAGGTCGATCAACAGTGGCGTGATGTGGTCATACTTCCTTGATCGATGGATCAGGCGTGCAGCCGCATGAAGCTTTTGTAATGAGAGTTCTTTTACAGGGTGGGGTTACTAGCCCTATGCCCAACCCTTCTCCTTTTTCAACTGGGCTTGGGACCGGCTTTGCTACATTGAGTTCATGCAAAATCTGGACTAAAGAGACTTAATGACAAGAGCAAGACATCTATCTTGCCTCAATGTGGCTAAGCCACTGCTTCAAGCATTTAGGCACAACATGACAGCAGATGTCTGAAAAGTAGTTCTTTAAATATACATTAGATGCTGGTATTGATAATGATAAGATTGATATTTTGATTTTGATTTTCAGGGAGTGAGGACACCCTATCTGAAGATTGATGGTCTTCAGGTTGGAAAATACGTTTTCAGTCTTCAGGTGACAGATTCATCCGGTCATACAAGTGTGGCTGATGTAAACGTTTTGGTTCAACCTGGTGAGCTAATGTTTCAAAATGGAAAAATATGGCTTCCGTGTTGCATGGATAATTAATTGAAAGTTGTAAAGTAATAAGAGAAGTGTAGATTTTCCAAAATATCTTCAAGTTGGACTTCACAGTGTTTGGGTGTGAATGTTTGTATACTATTTTTTATCTGAAGAAGAAATTCTAGATTAATTTTGAACTTTAAAATATGGGTATGTAGTATATAATTGATATGCAACCTTTTTAGTTGTAAAAGTTGTTTAGCCTATGACTTCTTTATGTTTTACACAAAATCAGCACTAATATCTGTAGTATAGGGCAGCAGCTGTGTCAGTGTTGTGGTGTGTGTGTGTGTGTGTGTGTGTGTGTGTGTGTGTGTGTGTGTGTGTGTGTGTAGGCTGTGATTAATGATTATGGCATCTGGATGAAATCTTTTCAGCCAGGCTTAGGTTCTTGTAATTAATGTCTTGAAATGCATTGTATGTGCTGCAGATGTACCTTTGGATAGTGACAGTTTAATGGGAACAGATTAACCATATATACTCGCAGACAGGTCGATCTCACAGATAGGTTGACCTCGATTTTTGGGGTAAAAAATTAAGTAATTTGCTCTGACCCACATATAAATCAACAAGGAAATTTTAAAATTTTAGGGCCTACAGATTTCTTGGATTGCATATTTATACCTGATTTACATTGAAATTGGGCCGACAGACGGCCGCTCTTTTCCCCAGATCTAATATATTCACAAAAGTAATAGATGTTTTGATGGTATTATTCTGTATTAGAAGAAAATCAGCCACCGGTGGCATTAGCGGGACCAAACCAAACTGTATTTGTACCGGTTGGTGTCATATTTTTGAATGGCAGCAGAAGTTATGATGATCAAAGGATTGAATCTTACACTTGGATTTTGATCAGGTAGTCTTCCTTAGCAGGATACTGGTTCTAGGGCAATTCGGAGCCGGACAATTCGGAGCGAAGTTTTAATGAGTCTAAATAAATGCTAATCTTGCCCCGATGGTTGGGTGATAACAATTGTCGGTGCCTTCGATTGCAGACTGTTGTGCTAGATTACGAAAACCGGAATGCAATCGAGTAATTAAGAGGATGTAGCCATAACATCAAATGAATGAATTAACATTATCATTCATTGAACTTCAATACAAGATGCTCAGTATCATTATTTGTAGACACGAACTACATATTATAATCAATTATAAAACAGGTTGTATAACTTTATCGACATATTTTGAAACAGTCATATTTTGAAACAGTTTTACAACTTTATACAATTTTCATGGCATTAATTCTAATAAATTCTTAATTCTATGACATTCTTTCTTTTGGCTCCGAATTGTCCTGCTCCGAATTACCCAATCACCAGGATACTGATGTTAAAGATCATTTATTTAACTGCTTATCCAAGTATATTCTTCAGATTTTGGATTCTAAAAAATCAGTTTTTATACAAGGAAAACAGAATTTTTGAAAATTGATCATTTTTCATAACTCTCGTTGCATTTTCTCATTGCTGCCATGTTGTTTTCATTAATCATTTTCTTTTTTGGTCATCATTCAACACTTTCAAAGGAGTTCACTCTGATCTTATTGAAATTATTTTACTGTTTGTATTTGTACAGTATGTGCACTCAGGTGCACATACTGTACCTTCAGATGTGACAGAAACAAGATGGGAAGTTTGCAAGCAAATTCCACAAATTAAGTTAAATGAAATTTGTGGGGCACATTATTTTTCATCAGGAACACTGTTCAAAATACTGATATAACTCTTTTAAGATAGTAACATTTGTGTCAATACCAGAATGTCTATATTGGTATGTTTTAATAAAGTTACCCTTTTCCAAATATTTGTATTTGAGCCAGTCTCAGCTGCTTTAAATGATGCCAGGAATCTATTCATATCTGCCCAAGTACTAGAATTTTTTGGGCCAAATTGGTTTTTGAAATTCACCACCGGTAATTGCATACAAATTGGTATAAGCAAAAAATTGTTATCGCACAGCATAAATTGACAGTAGTAGGTGAGAACATTTATGTTCTTGTGTTGTAGATTTCAGGTAGTATTTTTACACATTCCAGCATTTTTCAGAAGTCTAAACTGCCAAATTAAACTGTAAAGTCATCTTTAATCATTTTTGCATCATGTGTTTTCAGTGAAATAATATTTATTATTATTGATATTTTAATTAAATTTAAAAAAATTTAAACTGTTGATGCTCTGTTGCATTAAAGTTTTATGTTTAGATATTTCTGTGTAACTGTGTATCTAAGTAATTTTGATACTAATATGATTTGCGTGACATGTTTTTGACAGTGGTCCTAGTCCTAGTTCAGTAATAATTAACAATCCACAGAGTGCCATTGGTTCAGTTTCAAAGCTTGCTGTTGGTCAGTACCTGTTTCAATTAACAGTTAAAGACGAGAAAGGACTTAAATCACAAGCCACAACTGCAGTAAATGTTAAGGAAGGTTAGCACAAACTTTTGTCTTATTATTATTAATTGCTATTTACATTAAAATTATTATTTGTTGCTTTTATTTTGTTATTATTAGAGGCAGTTTACAGTGAGCATATACAAAAATACATTTTCAGCTTTGCAAGTTATAAATGCAAATTGAGATCAGGATTAAATGGATTTGTGAAACAGAATTTGGACACAGTGAATTTTAACCCTGTAAGTATAAATGTATTATGTTGCTGGCAACCTGAAATCTCTTTTACGCTCTCAGGCGTGGTGGAGCCTTTACAGGGAAACTCCATCACCCAATCACCTTCAGGCAGTTTGTGTCAATTTTGCAGAGAATCAAATGTAAGGCATTGTTTTCAAAGCTTTTCCTTTATGAAGGATGGGTCACCTGAGAGTGTATTAGTGCAATTCTTTATAATTTGTGCCAGAAACATTTTCTCGTAATACTAGAAAGATGCTCGCCAAGCTCGCGCTCGCCGCTCGAGTGCAGGATAATACTAATCCAATACCTATACCTAATACCCAATCATTGAATTCATGCTGAACAACATTTCAATGATCGCCACCTAGCCAAGCTCTGCGCCACGTAATAATTAGGCCTATATGCGTTAAAATCACGCAACTGTGACCATTTGTGACGCTGTACACGTATTTTTGTGCACGTTAAAATGTACGTTACAACTACCTCAGGCTGCGAACAATTGTTACCAATAGCAACGTCGCCATGACGCCCAGCCCTCTGACGCTGCAATGACTCGACTAAACCGTTCTACTTAACAATTGTTACCAATAGCAACGTCGTCTTGAACATCGCCCCACCAACGATCGCGACGTAAGGACTAAACTGTCTACCAATAGTCAACGCCGCTCACCAACGATCGCGACGTAAGGACTAAACGGTCTAAACCGCTTCACCAATAGTCAACCAATCAGAACGCTTTGAAGGTAACAGACAGAGAGACATACAGATAAGGATTTTAATATTATAGATGTTTATGATCCAGCAAAAGCATCAATGGCAAAAGATGTAATGCTTTTTGCTGGATCATTCAGTGTGTTCATATTTCCATTTTATTTCTGCTTTTTTGATCTGTCATTCCAGAGGCGTAGCTAGAGGATAAGGGTTGCATATGTCCCTGAGTGCCGAGGTAGGGGGGGCACCAAAATTGGGTTTATGGTAGCAAAAACACAAAAGTAGCATAAATATAGTTGTGATAACCATATTTTGCCTGTCAGGGTTTTCGTGAAGTTGAGAAGTTGAGGGGGCTGTGCTATCAGTATGATTTGTCCCTGGACGCCGGACACCCTAGCATCAATATAGTTGTATAGGCTGTCCGCGCCCTCATAACTAACTTAATCACGCAGAGTGATGACCTTTTTTTGCTTGTCATGGTTTTCATGTAATTGAGAAGTCATGACCTGTTTTTTCTAACTTATCAGGTTGTCAGGGTTTTTGTCAAGTTGAGGGGGCGCCATCAGTATGCTTTGTTCCCGGGTGCCAGACACCCTAGCTATGCCTCTGTGTCATTCTCATGGCATATATGATATATATGACATACATATATAATATATATATATATATATTATATGCAATATGTGAAAAACTTTTAAAAGTTTTAAAAATAATAATAATATGGATGGCAGTAATAAGAGAAAGAGAAAAATTTGATCCAGAATGCTTACTTGGCAAATATAATTTTCTGCAGTCTTAGTGTCAGTTCCTCCCTCAGCCACACTATAGGCTAAGTAAACAATAGGCAGTTGAATTACATGTTTTCTCAATTTCAGAATAACTGTAGCACCAGAATTCATCGTTGATTGGAGTTTATTGTACAACTATATTTGTAGGCCACATGTCAAAAATCCTGAAAAAATTGACAGACAGCAAATCAGTTGCTGGAGACCAGTCAGTTTTAGATATTGCCCTCAGCTGTAGAGGAATACTGAGTGGCACAACATGGTTTGACAGATTTAATAATGGTATGCTCATATTTGGTCCAAAGTCCAGTTTTATGCAAAGACACTCTGATGATGTGCCACAATGAAAGCAGGAAAAGAATGTGATAATAAAGGTATTTGGATTTGGAGATGAAGTCTGAGAAATATGAAATTAAACATCAGATGATTTCAGCTGTTTGTAAAATGCTTTGCTTTAAATGGAGATTGTTTTGGGATTGGTGTAATTCATTTAAGAATGGTTTCTGAATTTAGAATACTCTGAATGGTCAGCATTTTGTTTCTTTCTTTAAAGCAACCAGCAACAGTCCTCCAGTTGCACATGCCGGTGGAAATCTTGTTGTAGTGTTGCCAGTCAATGTTGTAATGATAAATGGTTCACAATCTAACGATGACATGGGAATTGTGTCTTACTTTTGGAGGAAAGACAGAAGCAGTCCTGCAGCCGGAGTGAGTTTCATGCATGTTAAAGTTTTGATTTTATGGCTTGCATTGTACCTGTCATTAGCTTATATGCGTAATCTCAATAAGCCATTTTCACTTCTATTAAGTTTTCACTCATATCTAATCCAACAAACTTCCATAGCTCCACTTCATAATTCATAGAAACATCAGTTGATGGCACATCAAGGGTATAATTGCTTAAGATCCATGTCAAATCCTGGATATCAGACCAGACAACCGGATGACAGTGGTTGGTGGATAAGACAGGTCAAAATATTTTGTTCTAACTATTGATGGTGATTTTGCATTGCATGCACACTGAGGCAATAGATTCCAGAGCTTGGCAGTGATCACTAAGAAAACACAGGTACCAAGAACCGTCTAAGTGTGCGAGAGTGAAGGAACTTTTGGAAATGAGGACCATAGTGCTTGATGGTCAACAGAGTCAAACTCTGTCTTCAGATCTGCATAGGCGACCTGTAGGGGTCTTAGACAGGAGGAGTCTAAGAGCCAGGATAGCATCCATGGTGGACCTGCGTCTGATGAATCCAGACTGCCCAGGTCGACAATGGGATGTCAGTAGCAGATTTACTGCACAGCAAATTACCGTCTTATTACTACTCATCATCATCATCATCATCATCATTGCACCTCCTAGTCATGTAGACCATTGAGGCCATATAACAGAGAAAAGAGTTTGTCATCGTTATCGCTTTTCCCATGGTCCTTTTCTTTCTTGGGCCATGTGTAATAGTGTATCGCACTTTAAAGGTCCAGACCAGTTCGTTCCTTTATTTCATTCAACCATCTTCTCTTTGGTATTATTTGTTTTCCTGTTCCTTCGGTTCCTCTAAGCATGGCCTTTTCTTATTAATCTATCATCTTGCATCATACAGATATTTCCAAAAATACACCTGTCTTTGATTACATCCACAACTGTTTTGGTTTGGTTAAAAGTTTGTCTTATTTGCTGTTCTGCACCACATCCATCTTATCCCAATCATTTTCCGATAGCCCTTCATTTCAAGTCATGATGTCTGCTTTCCAAAGAGTCCATGTCTCTCAGGCTTTTGATATGGGTGGTTTTCCTGAACTTTCTGTCTGTTATCTTTCTTGTGGTGTTATATACTTCTTTCCAGTTATTTCTTTTCGCTGCCTCTTCCTCTTGATCCACGAAGGATCAAGCAGAAGAGGAAGGAAGAACACTCACGACAATTGAAGAGCAGTTAGATAGGTGGGTGGAGTATTTCAATGAGTTATTTAATAGGAAAAGTCCAGAGACAAAAGCAAGCATCAAGAAAGCAGCCGAAGACCTCCCCGTATGCACTGATAGACCATCAAAAAGCGGAGATTAAAAAAGCAATTAAAGCGTTGAAAAACGGTAACGCAACAGGCCCGGACAACATCCCAGCAGAAGCATTTAAAGCTGACATCGTCACTTCAACGGATATGCTTTACAATTTATTGGGCAAGATTTGGCAGCAAGAGAAGATTCCAGAGGAGTGGAAAGAAGGATATGTAATAGCATTGGCAAAAAGGTGGATCTGACGGACTGTAAAAATTACAGAGGGATAACTCTGTTATCAACCGCTCCTAAAATACTGAACAAAGTCATACTGGATAGAATTAAAGACGCGGTGGATGCGTGGCTGAGAGATAATCAGGCGGGGTTCAGAAGTAACAGATCCTGTCTAGATCAAATTTTAACTTTGAGAAACATAGTGGAACAATCTATCGAGTGGAATACGTCACTTTACATTAACTTCATCGATTTTGAAAAAGCTTTCGACAGCATGGATAGAAGTACAATATAGGACCTAATGAGATGCTATGGAATTCCAGAAAAGATCACCAAAATTGTGGAATCTAGTTACCAAGGGATGTCCACCAAAGTGCTTTTCAAACAGAGAACATCTAAAAGTTTTAGAGTCAAGACAGGCGTAAGGCAGGGATGCCTGCTATCACCGCTACTGTTCCTGCTCACAATCGACTGGGTAATGAAAAAGGTAGTAGGGGAGGGCGAAAACGGTATAAAGTGGGTAAAAGGGCAAATGCTGGATGATTTGGGTTTTGCAGACGACCTAGCACTACTATCACAAAATGTTCAGCAAATGAAGAGTAAAACAACAAAACTTGAAGAAACAGCTAACCAAATTGGACTAAACATAAACAAAAGCAAAACAAAGGTGATGAAGATAAATGGCAAAGGGAAACAGGAAATCAAAGTGGAATCCGGGGAACTTGAAGAAGTGGAAGAGTTCTCGTATTTGGGGAGTGTGTTATCAACATCAGGAGGAATGGATGAAGATATTAGACTAGGATGAAGATATTAAGACTAGAATAGGTAAAGCTCAAGCAGCTTTCATGATGCTACAGGAGCTATGGAAATCCAAGCATATCAGCCTGAACACCAAAGTGAGAATTTTCAACACCAACGTTAAAGCGGTCCTACTGTATGGGGCAGAAAGCTGGAAGTACTCGAGTTTCAACAACACCAAGATACAGAGCTTTGTAAACAGGTGCCTGCGAAAGGTGGTAGGCATATGGTGGCCAAATAAGATAAGTAATGAAGAACTATGGAAAATCACAAAACAAGATCCAATCGAGAAGCAAATACAAAAGAGAATATGGAGTTGGCTAGGACTTACCTTAAGGAAACCTATATCCAGTATCACAAGGCAAGTGTTGACGTGGGAACCCCAGGGTAAAAGAAAGAGAGGAAGACCAAAAAACACATGTAAAAACACACTGGAAAAAGAGATGAGGGTAAACGAGATAAAATGGTCAACTATGGAAGTGATCATGAAGACAGAGCAAAGTAAAGAGAATTTGTCAGCGCCTATGCTCCATGTCAAGGAGTGCAAAAAGGCTAAACTGAACTGATGTCTCTCAGGCATATAGCAGTGTTGATAGCACGCATGTGTCAAAGACTTGGAGTTTAGTTTTTCTGTTAATGGAGTGGCTGTTCAACAGTGAATTGAGGTTTGAAAAGGCACTGCATGCAATTCCTGTGTACCTACACATCTTTTTACTACAGTTGTTGTCTTATCACAACCAAAAGAGTAATAATACATCATTATTTTACACAATCATCATCACATCTCACTTTATCACCTCTATTGAATCAGTCCTCTATCGCGATTACCTTAACCTTATCCTACATTGTCATGCTACTCTGGAACTCTGGCTTTTGTGACCAAATATGTTGCAGAGCTAGATAAGTTGTGATGACATTAATATAAACAGTTTCGTAAATATCAGAATTGATTCTTTAGGATATTCTGTTAAACTCGGACCATGAACCAGTTCTACAGCTGGTTAATGTTGTCAGTGGTCGCTATCTCTTCACTCTGGAAGTCAAAGATGCCGAAGGCTTGACAAACCGAGATACTATGTCACTAATTATTCAGCCAGGTATAGTAGTTGCAATTGCACGATTAGATTTAACTGTTGAAATATTGTCACTATCTTGCTAAAATTTCACTTATGAAATATTACAGCATGTCTATATGTTGTTCTATGTATTGAATCATATATTAATTAATTTATTTATTTATTATTTATTATTAGAAGCTCAGCAATTGCAAGTCACTGAGAGAAAGAATCTAAAATGCATATCAGTGTGTATTATGCAATGTTAGGTTTGTAATGCACCTCTTCTATTTCTGCCCTTGGCATGGAGTGACTTAGTAAACTACTGAACATTTTGGCCAAGGGGCTGTCCATTAATTATGTCAAAAAATTTTGGCATTTTTTACCCACTTCCCCCTTGTCAACAACTGTCAACTTTCAGTGACCCTCCTATAATTATGTCAAAAACTTTTGACCCCCCTCAGTGACAGGTTCCTCTAAACTAAAAAAGTTTAGGTTATTATTTTTTGGTAATGACCTTTTCTCTTTCTTTTGTTTATCAAGTGTCATGATATGGTGGCGATGACCTTTTTTGCTTGTCAGACTTTTTTCTGATGTAACAAATAGTATTCTATGAAATTTCCTATTTTTTGTCATTTGTAAAAAACTGAAATTGTTGACGTCAACTTCTCTTGACCCCCTCCCGCTGCCTGTCAATAACTGTCAAACATTTTCAAACCCCTCCCCTATTTTGTTGACATAACCAGTGGACAGCCCCAAATTGGATTTCTTGGTTTTTCTCACTGTTTCCCACTCTGACTGATATCTCTGTTTGAGTGCCATTGATTGATATCTTCATTTAATGGAACTATTGATGTGCCTAATTTTTTGTATGTAGAAAATAATTATAATTATTTATTTAATATTAACTGAAATTTGTATGGCATCACATATGTGAGTTAGCATTATTAATTATTATTAATTTTAAGTAAAAGACTTCCAGCTGAATGTGACCAAAGGGTCATTGTTTTTGGACCCATTAAATGTTACATTTTCATGTAAATGAGTACCTTGGTCAAGAGCACAATTACACAGCGGTTGGTAAAAATTTGAGAGTGTTTGTTGATAATTATGCTTCATTTGTATGGCATTTGTTGACTGTTGAAGATCCTTTGGAGTTGAATCTTGTGGAGCTCCGCTTGATTACTGATGCATCATCATTTAGTGAACAGGACAAGGTATATTATTGATGTTTGCACTTTCAAGTCTGGCACCATTTGAATGTCACTTATACTCAATGGTGACATATATTCAGGGGTGACTTATATTCAGTGGTTACTTATACGTTGTCTACAAAAAACGTTTCTTTTCCACTGGTGTGTCTTATATTCAGGGTCGACTTATAACTGGGAAATATGGTAGTTATAAATGTTGATGCAAAAAGTTCCTTTTTCATTGCAACTTACTTATTTTAAACAGCTGACGGTGAATAGAAATGAAATCACTTTTTTGTGATACAACATTGCAGTTATCCTGCATTTGTAAATCATCTCATTTATGGCATTTCAGTTGTTTCTAGCTATTGTCAGTCAGCATCATTTTAACTCGTGAAATTAATACATCAATGACTGTGGAGTTTATTTTACTTTTTTTATTATTGTGATTCATCATCATCTCTGTTTGCAAAGCCAGTTGTGGCCGTTATGATCACCTGTTCTTGACCTTGAGCAGCTTCTTTTGCCTCTGTAAGTGTTAATTTACAATCATGTGATATTTGATTCAGTCAGGTAAATGGTGGTCTCTCTCGCATGCGTTTCCAAGAGTCCAAAGGTCTGTAGCCACTATGAATCTGACATTCAAGACTGAGGGCTACATTTGCTGAGGTTTTTTCTGACAGCCTTGCTACTGTACATGACTGAAAAGTCTGAGCCAATGTGAAATAACAGTTGGGCCTATTTTGGTTTGACCAGTGTATTTGTAAATTTCATCATTCTGAATAAAGTTGTGCCATTTATGCTCAGAATCTGGTGCAAGTTGTGGGTATGGAAAGATTCCAATTTCTTTCAATCAACCTTTGTCAGAGTCCGGGTCCCACTACCATTTGCAGCAGGACAGGTATGCGGATTTTAGTTTGGATTTTTAGAGCGGATTGGTTCCAGGCAAAGTTCACCTGATCATAGTACTTGATGCAATACCAATAGGCCTGTGGAGTTCGTCATGAGAGCTCGAGTCAGAGATAAGTAGTGAACCAAGATAGCAGAAGTTGGTCCCTGCTGATGCTGGTTGGTCATTGATAGTGAGGTCACTGATTTTGGAACCCACGTCAAGATCCCTGATCTTCATGTTTGACCAGGAGACATGGAGTCTAAGCTTTGATGCTTCTTGTTCCATCTGTAGGAGGGCATGTGGGATATTGTCCTTGTTTTCCACAAGCAAGGCAACATCATCTGCATAGTCTTTATCAGTGAATTGGAATTCATCAAGCTAGCTGCCAATATAACTTAATACATTGGCCATGATGTAATCAATGGAACTACAGAATAATGCAGGTACCATTCTGCAGCTCTGCTGTACACTGGATAATATCTCACAAGGGTCAGAGAGATGATGACCAAACATACATGACCATGGGTGCCAATATGCAGTTCTTTGATTATATTGAGTGAGAGGTCAAGGATGCCGATCCCCTTCATGGTCTTCAACAATGCAGTACAGGCAGCCGAGTTGAATGCTGCCTTTAAATCAATGAATGCAGTATGTAGTTGAAAGCACAATATATTTCTGAGAGTAAATGCTGAGTGAGAATTTCATCCAAAGTTGATCTGATTCTTGTGAATCGGGACTCTTGTGGCCTATGCTTCTGATGTAGTAATGAGTTATGTTAATGTTATGTTAATTGGACAATTTATATAGCGCTGTAGCATAGTTAAAAATACCAAAGTCAAAAGCGCTTTGACAACGCTGACATGTCAATGTAGGTAAGAAGGTGGCTATGTTACAAGATCCACTAGGATGGTAAAAAAAAGAACTTTGCCGCCGTAAAAATCCGGTATTGAGTCTTTGGGAAGCGGGCCTTCCTAGAAATAGTTCAGCAACATTGACGCGTCAACGAGTAACGGAAGTAGGTTGTGAGAATCCGCAAGTTGAAAGTAGGAATTCTCCGTACGGTAGTATCCGACGGTGAAATCCGACGAAGAAGCGGTCTTCCGCGAGAGAATAGTTCGTTCTCGAGATCGACAAGACCGACGAAGATGGAGATTCCGACGATGTCCAGAGCGGCAGTCAATCGCTGTTCCATTGAATTTCATGCAGCAACCGATTAAAACGGATGACGTTGTCAGATTCTCAACATGCGAACGATCTACTAGAAACTCCAGAGCGATGTGAAAAAGTACAGGATGGCAAGATACTCCTCAGAAATCCGGCGAGCGGAACGCAGTTCTCACGAAGATGGAAGCGATGTCCAGAACGGCAGTCAATCGCATCCACGCCAAGTAGCAACGTGGTGCTACATCAATGGCCGCCATTGGCGAACGACCCGATAAACGGCGACGACCGACTGGAACGTTTAGAACGACAGGAAAAGATGAGGACTGTTAGAAACTCTTTGGAAAACTGACAGACGAATCTCTAATCCTTGCACCCGAATATGAAAACGTAGGTGAATGCCAAAAAACGGCAATGATTCGCAAGCGCGTACAACACACACGGGCAGCCATAGCAGCGAAACCTAGCGAGTTGAGTCAAGCCAGAAGCACATGCACAAATACCTTTTCTGGAATGGAACGAAGAGTAATGGACCTGTAACTGCTGCAGTCAGCCATTGCCATTATATAGTTATACAGTGAGTTGATGATTCCTTCTTACCAGCAGCATGGAACTTTGCCAGTTTCTCAGTTGATTTTAGATAGTAGATAATCCATGAACTGATTAGCATCAAAGGTTGATTCCGCATTGAATTGTCTGACCGAGGATATCATTGATCGCTTTCCAGAGGAATGAGGATTGTGTGAAATTTGAGATTCCCTCCCAGTAGGTCCTTTCTTTGTAACGGGAAAACTTCAGCATGTCCCTGATCATATATATGCACAGCCTCATGATGGTCAGCTGGGTCCTTAATCTGAATTTGCATTCACACTTTCTAGCACAACACCAAAATGTTCTGCATTCTGCATCAAGCCATTGTGACAGAGATTTATGGCAGATCTTATAATGGATTTTGCTTTAAGTGCTTTGATGGTATTGAATCTTTAGGTAATCCTTACCAGCAAAGTTGCACTTATGCTTGGAAACTTCAGTTCCAGTGGGACCATTGAAATTGTCATTCACAGTATTAAAGCAGACTTAATCTTTGGCTCGTAAGTGTTTTCTGTTATCAATAACTATTCAGTCAGAAGCAGTGCACAATTTTACAATTGAGTTTTATTGTGGTACCCATGATATTTGCTTACTATATCTTTTTATCGCCTTAACCCTATTACTGCTAAGCTTTTTTCATGACATCTTCTGCCATGAGAAGGTGGTATCTACCCCAATATATGTCTGCCAGGGTACTGTAAAAAAATCGCGCACGACAAAATAGCACTGACAAAATCGCGATGACAAAATAGTGTTGAAGCAAGAAACGATAGAGAGCACAACTTTCACTTTAACCTGTTTATTAAAATTAATACAACACCAAAGCTATTATAATTATGAAAATGTCTCTTTATATTAATCAATAACATCAGGACTAACGTAATTTAGAAGAACAATCATTCATGATATTATATAAGTACAAACAGTTAATAAACGTAGTAAACAATAATGTTACAACTGTGAAAAAATGTCTCTTCATATTAATCAATAACGAGAAGCAAATACTAAACTGTGAAAAATGTCTCTAATATCTTGACATCTCGCAGCCGCAGTATGAGATCTATTTATTATTGGTGCTCCATTCATATCGCGCGATTACGCCGGCGCTATTTTGTCGGGGTTTTGGAGCTATTTTGTAGGCGCTGTTTTGTCATCGCGATTTTGTCGGCGCTTATTTTGTCGCGGCACTATTTTGTCTGGACACCATCTGCTAGCCTCTGACAGTTGAACATTGTCATTTGCTGATGGATTCTGCATTCAAAACTACTCAGCTGATATTTAATGTTGATTTTTCATGTAATACAAGTTATTAGTCATCAAACATATCAAAATATTGTAATTTACAATTCAGTAGCCTTTTCATTTAATGGACATTTTTTTGGTTGTGAGTGCCATGATAGAAATTAATGTATTTTAATGCATGTGGTAGAAAATGAAAAACGATATAGATGTTCACAGGGGCAAATGCCTAGAGGCCTGCACAATTTTGCTTAAACTTTGTCGACAGGCCTGTATGTTCAAATGGTACAATGCACATGACATAGCAAGTAATATTAAAAACACAAAATAATCAAAACCACAAACAAAGAAAATGTCACTTGACACAGGAACACATAGGCCTAAGTGTCAGAAATCTCAGACATTCATCATGGAGCCTCAAACTTATGTGCACATATTCAGCTGCAGCGCTTTGTGTAACATTTCAAAGGCACGCCACGATGAGGCAATTTCAAATGCTTACAGCAACAGACAAGATATCGACCATTTAAATTTATTGGTTTAAATAGAATGGAACAGAAATTCTAAAATAAGACGGAAACAACAGATTTTCAACCTTGTGATTTTGGCGTTGATTTTTGACCAAATGATTTTCAACGAGCGATCGCCACCCTATATGCCCTGACAAGAGTGCTAACAGGCAACTTCTGTGTTTAGATTGTATAACCCACTAGTTAATTTCTACAATCAGGCCAATGAATTGTTTTCCAGTGCATATTCTTGTGTAAAAGCTGATTGCTCGGCTAGTCTTGTGATTGCTTAATTATGTAGATGATCTAGTCTATGCTGTAGAATTTTAAAGTATTGCCATTGTTGTTTTAATTGTTTTTCTGAACATTTTTAGAACTGTAATTATCTTTTATGTGGAGACTGTTATTGATGATAAAAGAATTATTTGGTCTGGACTGAAATTGTCAAGTTGCTTAAGAAAACTATTTTTCCAGTCTCAAAATTCTTGATTTCCATATCACTCAGTTTGATACTTTTGGTAAGAATTGCATTCTGTAGGGTTTATTAATTCAGTATAGATAAAAATTGCAGTATCACAGTAATAAAATGACAGAAATCTTGAGTTGTTTTATAACATGTTGACAAGTATCTAAAATACTGCAAGAGAATTGATCTTATGTGTGCTCAGTCAATGCCTGGTCACTTCTTCTCTAGTGTAGTTTGTGTCTAATGGCTATGTGCTCATTATAAATCTGACACCAGCAGTGTTCATTCTAACTGATATCAATGTTATTATGTAGTAGAGCTGTACCGAATTCCGGCTCCAACAAAGTCGAATTCCGGCCATTTCACAGCTGCTCCTGCTGTGGCCAAATTCTGGCCGGATTTGTGCTTCCTACACACAGAAATTTTCTTTACAGTTTGACCCTAAGTACTAAGTGCAATTATAAGTTTTAACATGTAATTATATTAACCCTTTTGCTGCGACGATGTTTTATACCCACATGCTGGGCCTAATACGTGTACCATGATGTAGGCCTACCATAGTGGGGCACTTCTGTACACATATACAGCCTGCAGTACACATATGTGGTGCTGCTATTTATATACAGAAGGCAATGGAATTTTCATGGAACAGATGAGTTTTTGAGATAGGATAGAATAGATTTATATAGCACCAGGAGAGGCCAAGATCAGATGAAGTAGCCTATTATTCAGTGCTAGTTTGAGAATAGGCCACTTTTAGCCTACATATAATGCAGTACATGAAACTCTGTGTTTGCTTTAATTACTGTCTTTTTGAATAAACTACTGTATCCTGCTTCAATATATTCTATATATTGCAAACTAAACCAAAAAGTTTACTAGATATGTAAGCCTGCTTCTTCCACTGTATAATAGGTCTCATGTCATCCTTGAGGTTCTCTACCCATAAATATCATGTAACTAATTGCCTGTGATGCCATTTGGCTAACAACTATGTTACTTTCAATTCCCATACGCACAGTTTAATTGCAATACGCGAAACCAATGAGACCATGTGTATAAATGATTTAGTCTTACTTGTTGTGCGTGTACGGAGCAGTTTCCAGGAGGAGTCTGACTCATCACTTGCAGCAAAAGGGTTAATTAACTAGTATGAAGTTTTGCAGTTCAACAGTGTTTATTTGTAAATCCGCTCCGCCTGAATTGAAATCCAGTACAGCCCTAATATGTAGTACATTTTAAATGAAAGTGCTGAGCTCAAAGACTCACTTTAATTGCATATAGTCTCTGGAAAGTTATGCAGTTGTCACAAAGGCGGTGACATGGTTTGTTGCATTTTATTGTGAGAGACCATTCATTGGTGGACACTGATACATGAAGCATTGAACCTGTGACTGCAAAAATCTGTGGCAAAACTTAAAAACTTTAAATGCTAAAGAAATCTCAAATACATATTTGTGCTCCATATGCATCAAAACTTGTAGAAGAAACAAAAATTATCATAAAGTTCAGAGTTTTATTCATGCTGTCTGTGTTAGTGTGCCAGAATAACTGCTCTGGTCATGGCATCTGTGACTCCATAACAAGACGTTGTCATTATGATGAGTTCTGGATGGAGGATTTTTTTAAGAGCTCACTTTGGAGATCGTGAAAGCAATCATATGTGAATCTCTTGATTTGTCATATTAGAAATTTGTGTCAATAAGTGACTGCTATTGTTTGCACAACTGCTTGAGGTGATTCCCAAAATGCATAGGTTAATTGTAAGCAACTGCTAATTCATTGCCACATAGGATGAAAATGGTGGGGTTTTGACAATTCTTGATGATAACTGTCAATATATTGATTCCATTTTTTTGATTAGGTAGTTGCCAAAGGTATATTTTACATCATTGACGAGAATTCTCTGGGATTGCCAGCTGACAAATGGTCTGGAAAGTAGTGTCCACGTATTCTCGGGTTGGTTGCCTAATGAGTGCTAGCGAGTGCCAGAATATATTTGGGTTTGCCGGTAAAACGATTACACTTTAATTTATTAAATAATAATTTTTTAGGTCAGAACATTGTATATGCTGCTCTTGTGGTTGTTTTGGTTATCTTGATGGTCATTGCCATGATCTGTGCTGCTATCTGCCTATGTAAGCGGTAGGTGTTCAGTTTCCTTATTTTCTCTTTAGTTTTATGTTAATTCAATTATTATTATTATTATTATTATTATTAAATTCTCTCTCTCCATCTCTCAGCACCTTCAAAGAGAAACTTAAAACCTGGCTATTCCTCAGGAGCTACTCGTGGGTTTTGTTTTTTTTTTTATGTGTTCACACAGTTCTTATAGGACCAGTTACCACAATAATCAGTACGTTGTAATAGTAACACTATTATTATTGGTAGTAGTAGTAGTAGTATTGAGGATTGAAGGTTCCACAGTAAGTGACTGCATTAAACTCTGGAGTGTCACTGATATTTAACACAGGAGTAAGGGATGTTTCTGTTTCATCTTCAGATTATCGTGATAGGAAACTGCCAATCTCCTTATACAAAGTAGAGCGTGCTGCAAACTTTTATTTTTTGTCTAGTGTTTTGAAATGTTTATGTGATTTGTAATATTTTATGTGCTAATTCCAAATATAACAATATAGCAACTGTTTTTCTGTATCCCGTAAGGTTTTTGGCAAAATCATATCGAGCATTCAACTTTTATTGAAATTAGGCTAAAAATAAAGTGTCCATTCAGACAAACAATTTGTGCTTGTAACAAAGAAAAGTTATACTGGTTATTAATTCTCATTTTGTCAATTAATTACTCTATTATCATCATCATCATCATCATCATCTCCATTCGTGAGCATGTACACCGGGCAACAACTTCTTTTCCATTCATCTCTGTTGGCTGCAATTTTTTCTATCTGATCCTAAGATCCTGTGGCCAGCTCATTGTGAATAGTGCGCCTCCAAGTGTTTTTCTGTCTTCCTTGTTTCTTTTCACTCTATACTTAATAACAAAACTGAAATTGATGATTTTGATGAATACGATTTGTGATGAATACGGTATTTTTAAATACCGAACTCAGTATTGGTATTTTGAAATATCCGATATCAGTTTACTGACCCACCACTAATTTATATGTCATCAGTTATTATTATTATCAGGATGACTTTTATAGTGCCGTGGGCATGATGAAGGCCAAAGTCTCAGGCACTTTAACAAATGTCACATGAATGAGGTCCTGAACAAGTGAGTCTTTAGTCTTTAGAAAGTTTAGATATATGTGTGAAATGTTCAAATGTGGTATTTTTTTGGTCAGAATTTGTTTTGATAATTTGCAGCAAAGATTGAATACCAGCACAGTGTTTTTTCATGTTTTGATGATTTTGCAGTTGCATTTATTACAAACCCAAAATCAAACGGCACCCGATACATGCTACTCAAGAAAGAATCGATGATGAAGAAGATGGCATAAAAGAAATGAAAGTTTACAGTTACTTCAAGAGGTGAATTGTTGCATAGTAGCAGGTTCCACTGTCGATGAACAAGTAAAATTGTTCCATTTTGAAGCATCATTGAATTTGGTTTAGGTCAATTATGAATGAAAATTTGAACTTTAAAGAAATATTGTAGTTTTAAAAACTTCCTACAATAGACATCTTAAATGCCCCATGGTGTTGGGGCATCATATTTGTTTGTTTGTCAATTTTATTTAAATAAATTTTGTGCCAGATTTTGCTATTTATAGTTTTGCTGGATAAGTTTTTTTTTGAATTTATAGACTTGCATTTTAAGAAAGCTTATCGATGTTACTTAAAATCTGCATTGCGCTTTATGAGACCAGATGCATAACATTCAGCTATGGCAGTTTGGAATATAAGAGCACTGGAGTTAGCCATTTGCTGAGCATGGGTGTTGCTTTGTCTGGATGGCCCCTCTTACAAGTCAAAATTGAGATGCTGATGAAAGCACTGTGATTTGAAAATGGAGAGAAAGCAATGCCAAACTATTCTATTTTAAAGGCATAAAGTCACCTTTGTCTCTGCATTGCCTGATGACCAAGGATATGAAGTGAATCAATGCTCAGACCTGATTCCAATTTTTTCACTTCATAGAGCTGATTATTGAATGGAATATCCACATGAGTACACTTGCTAGTGAAAATTTTTGAGTAAACTAGTAATGTGAACAATTTAGTATCAGATTTGTTTATTGCTAGCTGTTAAATAAAGCATGTTTGTCTTCATGTGTGCAATGAAGTAATGTGTATTTTTTGGCAGGACAGAAACAGAACAGCAGTGATCTTATGCAATCAGACTCTGATTTTTTCTAGTGAAGATACTATTTTTATTTAATAAGAAACCTAGAAATGGCTCGACTGGCAGAGTTCCAAATGGTTCAGTTCGGAAAGTCAAAGGTCACAGCTTAGGGCATTTGCTTTTGCTTGCTCCCTTCTTTTTATTACAGTAGCTCTAAAAGTAAATTTCTATTTATTTGCTGCAGTTCACAATTTAACTCTAAATTTAGAGGTGGATGTCGACAAAGTCACTGTATCAAGTTGTCAACGTCATAGGGCTGTCCATTAATTATGTCAACGATTTTGGGCAATTTTTATCCCCTCATACCAACTGTCAACTTTCAGTTAACCAACCCTCACGCATAATTACGCCAAAAACTTTGACCCCTAGATCAATGACAGGTCCCAATAACAAGGTTAATATTTTTTATGGTGATGACCATTTTTTCCCTTGTTTTTGCTCGTCAGTGTCAAAAATGATGGTTATGACCTTTTTGCCATGCTTTTTCCATTTTAATAAGTAGTATTCCATGAAATTTCCTAGTTTTTGATTATTTGTAAAAGTGAAATTGTTGATGTCAACTTCTTTTGACCCCCTCCCCCTGTCAACAACTGTCAAACTTTTTCTAACTCCTCCCTAAATTGTTGACATAATTAATGGACAGCCCCATAGCGTTGAAATAATTCTGCTTCAAAGAGTTAAGATATATGCTAGCCTTTTGATGATAACTAGAATTGAGATATTGAATGAACACAAGGTGATTATGATGATTATGATGATATATGTCGATTTTTCATCAATGACTTTGCACAAGCAGCGCTGCACTTTACAATTTCTAGCAGCATGAGGTCGCATAAGCACTTTGCATCACAGCAAGGTTGTAATGCAAATTTTATCCGTCCACAGAATTCATTCACAAATCTAGTTAGCTTTTTTTATTTTATTTTTTCCTTTTATTGATTGTCATATAAATATAGCAATCAATTTAGATATTTTTATATAGAAACAGATTTGTTTACATGCTGTAATAATTGTAATTGCCTAGCAATTTTATAATAATTTTGTTTAATTCTCATGATTCATAGAAATAATAATTAAATATTTGCAGCTGTTTTGTAAAATTGAAGAATGATTTCTAAGTGTTATGTTGTGATTATGAGTCTTGTTTATTTATGGGCAGCAGATTAGACATAGACAGTAAGACAAAGCGCAAAATACATGCATCTGTTACATTTACATGTATGTATGTATATTTGCATGAACATATGAATAGAAATCTCTGTACATATGTATGCCTGTATGTAGACTTATTTATGAATATACGGGATTATGTATACCGGTACATGCATATGTAAATTTGCCCTATGGTAACAAATATTATACTGTACATGGAACAGTCTTGTATGCAGGTGTACATAGGTTTGAGTGAATGTCATGGGGTTAAATACAGTATTTATTCATTGATGCATATGTACTTTTACATACAGTATGGCCAAAATTGCACCACCACTAGTTATGGCCCGTTTTGCTTAATTGTGGCTGGTTTATATGAGATTTATCATTTTTGTTTGACATTATTCTGATGTAATTTTAAGAAAACACAGCATAATGTCACAAAATTTATGACAAATGGCTGTTTCCAACAGAAAAAATCAACAGGAATAATTCTGGTCAGTACTGTATATAGTTACTGTAAGTTTGTGTGCACATAGTTTTCTGCCTAATTGTACATTTGCTTCATTGATGCCAACCTTCTGACCCTCCCCTGTCAACAACTATCAAAGCCTTTCATACACCCAACCCATATTTTGTCAACATAATTAATGGACAGCCCCAAGTACAAAATATTTTATGGGCGAAAGTAGTCATCATGCTGCTTGCCATGGTGAAAGGATATTCTTTAGAATCTAGAGCATTTTCCAGACTGTCTAGAATGAGATGCAGAAATGAAGACTAATCTAAATGTGTATATACAGTATGTAAGTATGCATTTGCACTTGTCAGAGTTCCAGTCAGACGGGGTTTTGGGAGCATTGTGAGCCCTCATCACACAGGTAATTATAGCAGAGAAAGCTTTTAAACAGTTAAATCATGAGTTAAATCATGAGCTTTGGAGAATACTTCAAGATTTAATTGTGATCTATTATAGGGTACAAAATCTGTAAACCGACAAATTTGTGATTTCATTGACAGTCTCCGTCCAATATAAAAACGTATCATATGCTTTGCTGAAATCCAGACTTCCCAAATATGGGAGTCCAGCCTTCTGTGTAATCATGACTTCCACAGACATAGAGATACAGTATTCTACAAAAATGATTTTGTAGACTCGAATTTGGTTAATCAACAATATAGCATTTCTGCCTTCCAACTGCATAATAAATGCATGTTACAGATATTATCGTGTAATGCTTCTCTATACTGGTCTGACAGTGGCGTAGCCAGGATTTTCGGAAGAGGGTTTGAACAAAAATTTTGTCGATGACCGCTAAAGGATTTTCACCCCAAAATTGCCTAAATAAAAATAAAATTGAAATACATCCAAAATTTGTTTTCTGCCGTCCAGGGGTTTAACCTCAACCTCCTTGGCTACATACTTGCAGTCAGATTAAATTTTTAAACCAGTTAAATTTTTGTGTGTCAAATCTGTGACAAATGCCAAGGCATATTGTAGATATCTCTGGTTGTCTGTATAGGTTGGTTCCCAAGCCTTGCTGATCATCATTGGAGACTAAATTTCTGGATTTTTTGACATTCACATAAAGATTACTTTATACTGTAATTCAATGTTTGCATATTGTATATCATAGGTTATAAACCAACTCTTATTTATTAATTAATTTGATGGAGGTAAAATAAACCAAGATAACTTCAAAATTATGTCTTCACTGAATCCAAACTTGTGAGCAAAACATAGAGATCTACTGGTATGTTGTTGGACTGACAAAAGGAAACCACTTCACACTTCTCATCCCCCAAGGTATAATGCCATTTGAAAGAAATTGTCATATTTACTGTATCATCATCATTGGCAGTTGATATTATCTTTGATTTATATATTCCTGTGGCAACACCATTCCACTCATCATTTTCAGACAGATCACTAATACAGACACTGTATAGAATCACCTGGAAAATATATTTTAATTTATGTGGTGCATTGACTTTTTGACTTAAAAAATAGTGATTAGATTAAGAGCATATTTTATTTTTAATTAACTTTTTTCTTACTTTTAATTTTATATTTTCTTAATTATCAGAAACTTTGTCAACTAATTGTAAAAAAATGCTTTTAAGCTATTTCATTGAAGCTGAACCATTTTAAAATGTTTAAACTTTTCTTATGTTTCTTAATTTCTTTTGTTATATAGCAAATTTCATCAGTTTTGTTGATCTATCAATTTCTGTTAATGAAAATCTGTATGTATT